>CM070430.1:949161-964161 GCA_036324595.1 Champsocephalus gunnari | reverse complement strand
CTGATATACACCTGAACATCAGCAGCAGAGGACTCTTTAAAGTAGAGACACTACATACTGATATACACCTGAGCATCAGCAGGAGAGGACTCTTTAAAGTAGAGACACAACATACTGATATACACCTGAACATCAGCAGGAGAGGACTCTTTAAAGTAGAGACACTACATACTGATATACACCTGAGCATCAGCAGGAGAGGACTCTTTAAAGTAGAGACACTACATACTGATATACACCTGAGCATCAGCAGGAGAGGACTCTTTAAAGTAGAGACACTACATACTGATATACACCTGAACATCAGCAGGAGAGGACTCTTTAAAGTAGAGACGCTACATACTGATATACACCTGAACATCAGCAGGAGAGGACTCTTTAAAGTAGAGACACTGATATACACCTGAACATCAGAGGAGAGGACTCTTTAAAGTAGAGACACTGATATACACCTGAACATCAGCAGGAGAGGACTCTTTAAAGTAGAGACACTACATACTGATATACACCTGAACATCAGCAGGAGAGGACTCTTTAAAGTAGAGACACTACATACTGATATACACCTGAACATCAGCAGGAGAGGACTCTTTAAAGTAGAGACACTACATACTGATATACACCTGAACATCAGCAGGAGAGGACTCTTTAAAGTAGAGACACTACATACTGATATACACCTGAACATCAGCAGGAGAGGACTCTTTAAAGTAGAGACACTACGTACTGATATACACCTGAACATCAGCAGGAGAGGACTCTTTAAAGTAGAGACACTACATACTGATATACACCTGAACATCAGCAGGAGAGGACTCTTTAAAGTAGAGACGCTACATACTGATATACACCTGAACATCAGCAGGAGAGGACTCTTTAAAGTAGAGACACTGATATACACCTGAACATCAGAGGAGAGGACTCTTTAAAGTAGAGACACTGATATACACCTGAACATCAGCAGGAGAGGACTCTTTAAAGTAGAGACACTACATACTGATATACACCTGAACATCAGCAGGAGAGGACTCTTTAAAGTAGAGACACTACATACTGATATACACCTGAACATCAGCAGGAGAGGACTCTTTAAAGTAGAGACACTACATACTGATATACACCTGAACATCAGCAGGAGAGGACTCTTTAAAGTAGAGACACTACATACTGATATACACCTGAACATCAGCAGGAGAGGACTCTTTAAAGTAGAGACACTACGTACTGATATACACCTGAACATCAGCAGGAGAGGACTCTTTAAAGTAGAGACACTACATACTGATATACACCTGAACATCAGCAGGAGAGGACTCTTTAAAGTAGAGACACCACATACTGATATACACCTGAACATCAGCAGGAGAGGACTCTTTAAAGTAGAGACACTACATACTGATATACACCTGAACATCAGCAGGAGAGGACTCTTTAAAGTAGAGACGCTGATATACACCTGAACATCAGCAGGAGAGGACTCTTTAAAGGAAACAAAGGAGACGTGAGACGAGGCGTTCATGGCTAACTCGTTATTTTTATTTCCACGTCCTATTAGTGTTTACAAAGCTAACGCTAGGTTAGCATGGTCCGGTCACAGCAGGGGGGGGGGCTCACACACACTGAAGCTCCAGGACGGGGCAAACATCTTCACATCTGTACAAATATACATCCGCACACTTTAATATACTCAGATTTCCAGAATAAAAGCTGCTTCAGAGGAAACCCAGATTGACGGGCGTTAGCGTCGGCTGTTTCCTGCGAACCCGAAGAACACTTGAACCTGTCAATGTAATAACAAGAGACTCACTCCAGCGTCTGGTTAGCATGTGTTAATGTGAATATGTTCTAAATGTTAAAGCGCTTCACATGACGGACATCAGCTCCCTGGTATCCATCCGCCCCGTGGACACCACTCACAGCCCTGGTATCCATCCGCCCTGTGGACACCCCTCACAGCCCTGGTATCCATCCGCCCTGTGGACACCCCTCACAGCCCTGGTATCCATCCGCCCCGTGGACACCACTCACAGCCCTGGTATCCATCCGCCCTGTGGACACCCCTCACAGCCCTGGTATCCATCCGCCCTGTGGACACCCCTCACAGCCCTGGTATCCATCCGCCCTGTGGACACCCCTCACAGCCCTGGTATCCATCCGCCGCCCCGTGGACACCACCCACAGCCCTGGTATCCATCCGCCCTGTGGACACCACCCACAGCCCTGGTATCCATCCGCCCTGTGGACACCACCCACAGCCCTGGTATCCATCCGCCCTGTGGACACCACTCACAGCCCTGGTATCCATCCGCCCTGTGGACACCACCCACAGCCCTGGTATCCATCCGCCCCGTGGACTCCACTCACAGCCCTGGTATCCATCCGCCCTGTGGACACCACCCACAGCCCTGGTATCCATCCGCCATGGCGCGGGCCTTCTTCGTGATTCAAAGAGGAGGAAGTTATAACTGGAGAGAAACCAGATCGGACCTCTGCGTTACGAAACACTGAGAGCAGAGGAAGTGGTGGTGAGACGACAGGAAGTGGTGGTGAGACGACAGGAAGTGGTGGTGAGACGACAGGAAGCTGCAGAACAACGGGAACATTTCCACAGGAAGAATGTAGGCTGTAATTATGACTATATCAGAGTGGCACCACGCAATGCACAAAGCAGGAGGAACCGTGTGAGAGTGAGGACTGATGTGAGGCTGTGGCAGACCTCAGGAGAGGAGTGTGCGTTCTGAATCCACCTGAGTCCGATCCGAGTCCGATCCGAGTCCGATCCGAGTCCCCCCGTCCGATCTGAGTCTTTCCGTCTGCACCTGAGTCCGATCCGAGTCCGATCCGAGTCCCTCCGTCTGTACCGACTCTGATCCGAGTCCGATCCGAGTCCGATCCGAGTCTGATCTGAGTCTGATCCGAGTCCGATCCGAGTCTCTCCGTCTGATCAGAGTCTCTCCGTCTGTACCGACTCTGATCCGAGTCCGATCCGAGTCCGATCCGAGTCTGATCAGAGTCCGATCCGAGTCCGATCCGAGTCCCTCCGTCTGTACCGACTCTGATCCGAGTCCGATCCGAGTCCGATCCGAGTCTGATCAGAGTCCGATCCGAGTCTGATCCGAGTCTGATCCGAGTCCCTCCGTCTGCAACGAGCCGTATTCTGCCCGGCACCAAAACCAGTCCAACACGTTAACCTGGAGTTTATGGCATCGACTACGGAGACATCTGCCCCTCAATAACAGACCTCAGAGAAGGATTCAGCTGCAGCCAGTATACACAAACAGATATAAGTACAAATACTTTGTTACTGTACTTACTACATACTGTAGGATATTTCCCTGGTATCAGTACTTTCCTCCACCTTTCAGTTTGAATCACAACTTTTTACTTTTACTCCTTACATTTTTACCACAAATACCCGTCCTGTAAAAGTAGAAGTACTCAGATCGTGTACTTGAGTAAAAGTAGAAGTACTCAGATCGTGTACTTGAGTAAAAGTAGAAGTACTCAGATATTGTACTTGAGTAAAAGTAGAAGTACTCAGATCGTGTACTTGAGTAAAAGTAGAAGTACTCAGATATTGTACTTGAGTAAAAGTAGAAGTACTCAGACATTGTACTTGAGTAAAAGTAGAAGTACTCAGATCTTGTACTTGAGTAAAAGTACAAGTACTCAGATCTTGTACTTGAGTAAAAGTAGAAGTACTCAGATATTGTACTTGAGTAAAAGTAGAAGTACTCAGATATTGTACTTGAGTAAAAGTAGAAGTACTCAGATATTGTACTTGAGTAAAAGTAGAAGTACTCAGAACTTGTACTTGAGTGAAAGTAGAAGTACTCAGAACTTGTACTTGAGTAAAAGTAGAAGTACTCAGAACTTGTACTTGAGTGAAAGTAGAAGTACTCAGAACTTGTACTTGAGTGAAAGTAGAAGTACTCAGATCTTGTAATTGAGTCAAAGTAGAAGTACTCAGATCTTGTACTTGAGTAAAAGTAGAAGTACTCAGATGTTATATTTTAGAGTTGATTATATTTCACATCATTCATCCACATCTGTGAAGTAACTAAATGTATTAAATACATGTATTGGAGTAAAAGTACACCATTTACCTCTGAACTGTAGTGGAGTAGAAGTACACAGTAGCATAACATGTAAAGTACCTCTAACTTGTACTTAAGTAAATGTAACACAAAGACAGAATCAAAATGTGAAATAGAAGTTATTTAGTGTTCTAATAATATGAAACATAGCTATGGCTTCTTTTTACTTGAGTGCACTCCTGTACTTCTACTCGAGTAAAGAAGTTGAGTCAGTACTTGGGAGTATTTTAAACACGAGTGTCTGTACTTGAGTACAGCATGTGTACTGCTGCAGCCTCACATCAGCCTCCACCCCTGACTCTTCATATCTTCAGCTTCAGGGTCACAGCGGGGTGTGTGTGTTCGGCCGGCGCGTGACCTCTGACCTCTGCGTCGTGGTGTTGGGATGATGACGCGGTGAGGAGGGGTCCAGGTGTCCGGGTCTCGAACACGCGGTCACACCCCGCAGGAGATGCAGCTTCCTGTCCTCTGGGCAGATTCTGTTTCCTGTCCGCGGCGTTTCTTCATTCAGAGTCTTGTTTTAGTTTGACGGACATGCGATGAACTGCATGACAACAACAGCACGATGTTCTTTTGTTATTATTATTATGTTTCTTAAATGATACTTGAAGCATTCCTTTCCGCCTCCTCGTGGACACACAGGGAGACTCGGCGTTCTCCTTCATCTTCAAACGAACGCAACGTTTCTGAGCTGGCGTGTGTGTGTGTGTGTGTGTGTGTGTTGGGGGGGATGTGTGTGTGTGTGTGTACGCGCGCGTGTGTGTGTGTGTGTGTGTGTGTGTGTGTGTGTGTGTGTGTGTGTGTTGGGGGGGTGTTCACACCTGGTATTAACAACAGCACGTTAGCATTAGCTCCTCAGACCCACCTTCTTGCTAAACTAAATGTTGTGTTGTTAAAGATAGCGGAGTTAGCAACAGGACACACACACACACACACACACACACACACACACAGCTACAGAGGAAGCATTAGCATCTTCAGAACTTATTTTACAATATATTTATATATTTATAGGGATAAAGGGAGGCCACGCTGCCAGAGATTAAGAAGTCAATCCCAGTTCAAGGCCACGGTAAAAAAAACAGAACGATAAGTCCTATGTACCTTTATCACTGTTAGCATACTGGTTTACTTACGTTAGCATGCTGGTTTCCTGTCAGGAGGCTAAGCAGGTCTCCGTGTCTCTAATATCTAATGTATGATGCTGAGAATGTATTCAAGAATAGAGCCTGAACTCATCAAACTGCACCTCTATCGTACCTCCGTTCACCGGCTGCTAACAGCTAGCAGCTAATGGCTAACAGCAGCTAGCAGCTAGCGGCTAACGGCAGCTAGCAGCTAATGGCTAACAGCAGCTAGCAGCTAGCGGCTAACGGCCGCTAGCAGCTAATGGCTAACAGCAGCTAGCAGCTAGCGGCTAACGGCAGCTAGCAGCTAATGGCTAACAGCAGCTAGCAGCTAGGGGCTAACAGCAGCTAGCAGCTAGCGGCTAACGGCAGCTAACAGTTAACGGCAGCTAGCTCTCCTGCAGATTTTCTACACAGCTTTGTTGTCCCTGAACGCATCACTAGTCCCGACTCATATTTTTCTAAATGTTCACACGTCGTGGACAAAGCCGGAGTTTTGAGTATTTAGAGCTGAGGACGCGTGCCATACACCAGGTGTGAACAGTGTGTGTGTGTGTGTGTGTGTGTGTTTGTGTTTGTGTTATGCCACATGTATTGTTGACATTTAGTCTTTCTTTTTGTTTTGTTCTGTTGTAACGCCTTGTGAGGAATGCTTTGGCGATACTATGTTTAAAATGTGGTCATGCCAATAAAGCCGTTGTATTTTATTGTGTGTGTGTGTGTGTGTGTGTGTGTGTGTGTGTGTGTTCACTGAGTCTCTGCTCGCTCAGTATTCGCTCAGGTTGTGCCACTTGGAGATCTGCCGGCGGGGGTTCTGGCAGACCTCGGCCCAGTGCTTGGCTCCGGATGTTTCCGGGCTGTTGAGGCCCAGCAGCAGTCGCCCCAGGACCTCGTTCTTGGTGGTCCGGTCGAAGTCCACCACCAGGAACTCCACGGAGACCTCGGGCAGCAGCTCGGGCGGGATGTCGTAGATGAAGGACTCGTTGAAGACGGGGTTCAGCGTGCACTTCTTCACGTGCGTCTTTTTCTTGGCGATGCGTTTACGTCCGTAGAAAACGTTCACCTTCACGTACGGGTCTGAGGGGAGGGGGACAATCAGGGATCATGAGTACAAAAACACAAACCCAGTCTCACGGCATTTCGTGTTATAGTCGCGACATGTAATCTATTGATTCGTGTTCACCAATCAAACAAATACATAAAAGCAAGGATGATTGTGTGTTACTGGTGAGTAAATAACAGTGTGTTAGAAAAGAATAACAAATTAGAAGGAAAAAAATATGTAAAAAATACAGATGTCAGTATCCTGAGGCTCTGAGCCATTTCTTTTCCTCACAGACGACAAAAAATAGTCCGACATTATAGGATTTAAAATACAAGCAATAATCGTGGCTCGATATTGAGTAAGAACATGTTTTTATGAACCCCACAGCTTCCGGTCTTCCACGACCCGACCGGACAGAAAGACGCAGGCACGAAACACACTACCAATAGAAATACATGGCTTTTCAAATCGCTCTGTGACACGAAGAAAAGGGGAAATGTTGTTGGTGAACACGAATCAAAAGATGACATGTCTATAACACGACATGCCGTGAGACTGGGTTGAAAAACAACGTGACAGAGTCTCGTAGGCACAACTGTGAACCAAGAGATGTTGAGTAGCCTTAAAATAATAATAATAATACACTGGATTTGTATAGCGCTTTTCCTCGCGCTCAAAGACGCCTTACATAAACTCAGCAACAGTGCAAAGAAAACAAGACGAAAAAGTTCAGGCCCGGCAGAGAGAATAAGGGTGCGTTCGCGACTTCACGCCGAACAGTCCGCTCTCTGGTGGCACCAGACCTCGTCCTTCAGAAGGCTCGGTTTGCGTTCACACGGCAAAACTCAAACGGACTATAAACTTTAAACACAAGTCATGTGCACGGAAATGCTGTTCACCCATTGGTCAGACATTAAGGGGTAAAAACGCAAATCCCAGCAACTTCTCCCGGAGCGTCGGCAGGTTGTTCTCATGCTGCCGTTAGTCTGGAGGTCAACAGACGCTAGCGGCCGCGCATATAATGATATCATCAGACAGCGTCCGTTAAAGACATGATGACACAACGAGAGACGTTCTGCAGTCAGGAGGGCGTTGCCCCGACGACAGGTGCTCTTACTTTCATGTAGCTGACGGAGCGTTTTTACTTTACACGACACTGTTCAGCTCTTCATCCTGCTTCGCTCTTTCACTAAACAACCGCGGATGTCTTGAAAAACTCTTTCGCTAAAGATTTTGAAGATATCCGCGTTCTCGTGACTCGTAAATACTAGCTTCCTGTGTTTTGGTGCGGACTGCGTTCACACCAGCGATGAACCGCTCCAGAGTTCGCAAGCAAGCGCTCCGGTGTGGACTAAGACTCAGTGAATCAGCCGGTGTGGACTAAGACTCAGTGAATCAGCCGGTGTGGACTAAGACTCAGTGAATCAGCCGGTGTGGACTAAGACTCAGTGAATCAGCCGGTGTGGACTAAGACTAAGTGAATCAGCCGGTCTGGACTAAGACTCAGTGAATCAGCTGCTGTGGACTAAGACTCAGTGAATCAGCTGGTGTGGACTAAGACTAAGTGAATCAGCCGGTGTGGACTAAGACTCAGTGAATCAGCTGGTGTGGACTAAGACTAAGTGAATCAGCCGGTGTGGACTAAGACTCATTGAATCAGCCGGTGTGGACTAAGACTAAGTGAATCAGCCGGTGTGGACTAAGACTCAGTGAATCAGCCGGTGTGGACTAAGACTCAGTGAATCAGCCGGTGTGGACTAAGACTAAGTGAATCAGCTGCTGTGGACTAAGACTAAGTGAATCAGCCGGTGTGGACTAAGACTAAGTGAATCAGCTGCTGTGGACTAAGACTCAGTGAATCAGCCGGTGTGGACTAAGACTCAGTGAATCAGCCGGTCTGGACTAAGACTAAGTGAATCAGCCGGTGTGGACTAAGACTAAGTGAATCAGCTGCTGTGGACTAAGACTCAGTGAATCAGCTGCTGTGGACTAAGACTCAGTGAATCAGCCGGTCTGGACTAAGACTAAGTGAATCAGCCGGTGTGGACTAAGACTAAGTGAATCAGCTGCTGTGGACTAAGACTAAGTGAATCAGCCGGTGTGGACTAAGACTCAGTGAATCAACGCAGGGTGCAAAGGACAGAGACTGAGGGGTTGTTCTCACTTGCTGACAGGCCGGTGATGTCCATCTTTGGCAGGTGTCGAGCTTTCAGAACCACGACGCTGAGGCGGTGAGACACGGGCTGATAGGAGAGGGACGCCAGCAGCTCCCCACGACTCTCACACTGAGAACACACACACACACACACACACACACACACATAGTTTTTAGCGATGAGCAGTTTGTTCTTCATCAGGTTATTTCCACATTTGTTGTTGATTTTTTTATTTTGGAACTTCAGTGTCTTTGTGTTGCATGTTCTGACCCACATGTGGATCCTGTGGTTCTGACCCACATGTGGATCCTGTGGTTCTGACCCACATGTGGATCCTATGGTTCTGACCCACATGTTAATCCTATGGTTCTGACCCACATGTGGATCCTGTGGTTCTGACCCACATGTGGATCCTGTGGTTCTGACCCACATGTGGATCCTATGGTTCTGACCCACATGTGGATCCTATGGTTCTGACCCACATGTTAATCCTATGGTTCTGACCCACATGTGGATCCTATGGTTCTGACCAACATCTGGATCCTGTATGTTGTGGTTCTGACCCACATGTGGATCCTGTGGTTCTGACCCACATGTGGATCCTGTGTGTTGTGGTTCTGACCCACATGTGGACCCTGTGTGTTGTGGTTCTGACCCACATGTGGACCCTGTGCTCCTGTGGAGGCTCTGACCCACCTGCATGTTCCTCTTGCTGATGTTCTGGCTCAGGTGGACCCGGCCGGTGCTCGGGTCCACGCCCCTCAGCGGAACCACAGCCTCCCCGATGACGTCGTCGCGGGCGAAGCGGTCAAAGCTGAGCACCAGGAAGTGCAGCGTGAGGTCTGGCAGCGCGCTGAAGGTCACGCCGTAGAAGGTGAAGGTCTCGTCGAACAGCGGGTCCAGAGTCTTCCTCAGAACCCGGGTCTTCACGCGGTGCTTCTTCTCCGGCAGGATGGTCATCTTCACGTACGGGTCGGAGCTGCCCGCCTGCTCGTCCACGGCAGGGAGGCCCCGGGCCCCCAGAATCGTCACCACCAGGGCCTTCTTGGGGAAGTTGTAGTCGACGGTGAGGCTGAGCGTCCCCAGGCCCGGCTCAGGGGGGCTGATGGTCCCCAGGCCCGGCTCGGGGGGGCTGATGGTCCCCAGGCTTGGCTCAGGGGAGGCGCTGCTGGAGCTGGAGCTGCTCTCCAGGCAGGAGAACTCTGGAGGGACCAGGTGGCTCATCTGCAGCTGGCCCGGCACGTCCAGGATGTTGTTCTCCGCGTCCACCAGAACCAGGTCAGTGTTTCTCCTCTGAGACGGGAAGAGTGACAACAATTACTATTAGCATAAGATCGGATCAGATCAGGTAAGGTAAGGTAAGATCAGGTAAGGTAAGATCAGGTAAGGTAAGGTAACGTCAGGTAAGATCAGGTAAGATCAGGTAAGATCAGATAAGGTAAGATCAGGTAAGGTAAGGTAAGGTAAGGTAAGATCAGGTCAGGTAAGATCAGGTAAGATCAGGTAAGATCAGATAAGGTAAGATCAGGTAAGGTAAGGTAAGGTAAGGTAAGATCAGGTAAGGTAAGGTAAGATCAGGTAAGGTAAGGTAAGGTAAGATCAGGTAAGGTAAGATCAGGTAAGGTAAGGTAAGGTAAGGTAAGGTCAGATCAGGTAAGGTAAGGTAAGGTAAGATCAGATCAGGTAAGGTCAGGTAAGGTAAGATCAGGTAAGGTAAGGTAAGGTAAGATCAGGTAAGGTCAGATCAGGTAAGGTAAGGTAAGGTAAGATCAGATCAGGTAAGGGCAGGTAAGGTAAGATCAGGTAAGGTAAGATCAGGTAAGATCAGGTAAGGTAAGGTAAGGTAAGGTAAGATCAGGTAAGATCAGGTAAGGTAAGGTAAGGTAAGGTAAGGTAAGATCAGATCAGATCAGGTAAGGTAAGGTAAGATCAGATCAGGTAAGGTAAGGTAAGATCAGATCAGGTAAGGTAAGGTAAGATCAGGTAAGGTAAGATCAGGTAAGGTAAGATAAGGTAAGGTAAGGTAAGATCAGATCAGGTAAGGTAAGGTAAGATCAGGTAAGGTAAGATCAGGTAAGGTAATATCAGGTAAGGTAAGGTAAGATCAGGTAAGGTAAGGTAAGGTAAGGTAAGGTAAGGTAAGGTAAGGTAAGATCAGATCAGGTACGGTAAGGTAAGGTAAGGTAAGGTAAGATCAGATCAGGTACGGTAAGGTAAGATCAGGTAAGATCAGGTAAGGTAAGATCAGGTAAGGTAAGATCAGGTAAGGTAAGGTAAGATCAGGTAAGGTAATATCAGGTAAGGTAAGGTAAGATCAGGTAAGGTAAGATCAGGTAAGGTAATATCAGGTAAGGTAAGATCAGGTAAGGTAATATCAGGTAAGGTAAGGTAAGGTGAGGTAAGGTAAGGTGAGGTAAGATCAGGTAAGTTAAGGTAAGGTAAGGTAAGGTAAGATCAGGTAAGGTAAGATCAGGTAAGGTAAGGTAAGGTGAGGTAAGGTAAGGTGAGGTAAGATCAGGTAAGTTAAGGTAAGGTAAGGTAAGGTAAGATCAGGTAAGGTAAGGTAAGGTAAGGTAAGGTCAGGTAAGGTCAGGTAAGGTAAGGTAAGGTAAGATCAGGTAAGGTAAGATCAGGTAAGGTAAGGTAAGATCAGGTAAGGTAAGGTAAGATCAGGTAAGGTAATATCAGGTAAGGTAAGGTAAGGTAAGATCAGGTAAGGTAATATCAGGTAAGGTAAGGTAAGATCAGGTAAGGTAAGATCAGGTAAGGTAAGGTAAGGTGAGGTAAGGTAAGATCAGGTAAGGTAAGGTAAGGTAAGATCAGGTAAGGTAAGATCAGGTAAGGTAAGGTAAGATCAGGTAAGGTAAGATCAGGTAAGGTAAGGTAAGGTAAGGTAAGGTAAGGTAAGATCAGATCAGGTAAGGTAAGTTAAGGTCAGGTAAGATCAGGTAAGATCAGGTAAGGTCAGGTAAGGTAAGGTAAGTTAAGGTAAGGTAAGGTAAGGTAAGGTAAGGTAAGGTAAGTTAAGGTAAGGTAAGGTAAGGTAAGGTAAGGTAAGGTAGTAGGTAAGGTAAGGTAAGTTAAGGTAAGGTAAGGTAGGTCAGGTAAGGTAAGGTAAGGTCAGGTAAGTTAAGGTCAGGTAAGGTAAGGTCAGGTAAGGTAAGGTCAGGTAAGTTAAGGTCAGGTAAGGTAAGGTCAGGTCAGGTAAGGTAAGGTAAGGTAAGGTAAGGTAAGGTAAGGTAAGGTAAGGTAAGATCAGGTAAGTTAAGGTAAGGTAAGGTAAGGTAAGGTAAGTTAAGGTAAGGTAAGGTAAGGTAAGGTAAGGTAAGGTCAGGTAAGATCAGGTAAGATCAGGTAAGTTAAGATCAGGTAAGATCAGGTAAGATCAGGTAAGGTAAGGTCAGGTAAGGTCAGGTAAGGTAAGGTAAGTTAAGGTAAGGTAAGGTAAGGTAAGGTAAGTTAAGGTAAGTTAAGGTAAGGTAAGGTCAGGTAAGGTAAGGTCAGGTAAGGTAAGGTAAGGTAAGTTAAGGTAAGGTAAGGTAAGGTAAGGTAAGTTAAGGTAAGGTAAGGTCAGGTAAGGTAAGGTCAGGTAAGTTAAGGTCAGGTAAGTTAAGGTAAGGTAAGGTAAGGTAAGGTAAGGTAAGGTCAGGTAAGGTAAGTTAAGGTCAGGTAAGTTAAGGTAAGTTAAGGTCAGGTAAGGTAAGGTAAGGTCAGGTCAGGTAAGGTAAGGTAAGGTAAGGTAAGGTAAGGTAAGGTAAGGTAAGGTAAGGTAAGGTAAGGTAAGGTAAGGTAAGGTAAGGTAAGGTCAGGTCAGGTAAGTTAAGGTCAGGTAAGGTAAGGTAAGGTAAGGTAAGGTAAGGTAAGGTAAGGTAAGGTAAGGTAAGGTAAGGTCAGGTAAGGTAAGGTAAGGTAAGGTAAGGTAAGGTAAGGTAAGGTAAGGTAAGGTAAGGTAAGGTCAGGTAAGGTAAGGTAAGGTAAGGTAAGGTAAGGTAAGGTAAGGTCAGGTAAGGTAAGGTAAGGTAAGGTAAGGTAAGGTAAGGTAAGGTAAGTTAAGTTAAGGTAAGACCAGGTAACACTGGTTGCTCCAAATGTGCTGAATCAATAAAGACGTGTTTCACACACCGGGGGGGCGGCATCGCACCGGTCCACGCGCCGGACCCCGCGCACGATCCTCTTGCTGCCGCTGAGGGATTCTGGGTAAATGCTGATGCCCTTCAGCATGTGGATGAACTTGTAGGGCGGGTCCTCCGTGTCGCAGTAGCGGTCTCCGTGCAGCTTGTAGCGCCCGGAGAGGAGCCGCCGCTGACAGAACAACCACAGCAGAACCAGCACCGTAACCAGCAGAACCAGGACCCCCGCGCCCAGGAAGCCCGCCAGCACCGGGGACATGGCTGAGAGACAGGGGCAGAACAGCAGGTTAAAGGTCACCTGTATATCAATAGCACAAGTATTTCGATCTCTCCGTCCGTACACACAAAGCTGTGATGCTATTTCTATCACATTCTATGTTGTGCTATTTCTATCACATTCTATGTTGTGCTATTTCTTATTTCTATCACATTCTATGTTGTGCTATTTCTATCACATTCTATGTTGTGCTATTTCTTATTTCTATCACATTCTATGTTGTGCTATTTCTATCACATTCTATGTTGTGCTATTTCTTATTTCTATCACATTCTATGTTGTGCTATTTCTATCATATTCTATGTTGTGCTATTTCTATCACATTCTATGTTGTGCTATTTCTATCATATTCTATGTTGTGCTATTTCTATCACATTCTATGTTGTGCTATTTCTATCACATTCTATGTTGTGCTATTTCTATCACATTCTATGTTGTGCTATTTCTATCACATTCTATGTGCTGCTGTTTCTATCAACATATTTCTACCAACCCTAACCAACACGTGTCCCCTCTTCTCCATGTCTCTCCTACATCAACATGTGTCCCCTCTTCTCCATGTCTCTTCTACATCAGCATGTGTCCCCTCTTCTTCATGTCTCTTCTACATCAACATGTGTCCCCTCTTCTTCATGTCTCTTCTACATCAACATGTGTCCCCTCTTCTCCATGTCTCTTCTACATCAACATGTGTCCCCTCTTCTCCATGTCTCTTCTATATCAACATGTGTCCCCTCTTCTTCATGTCTCTTCTACATCAACATGTGTCCCCTCTTCTTCATGTCTCTTATACATCAACATGTGTCCCCTCTTCTTCATGTCTCTTCTACATCAACATGTGTCCCCTCTTCTCCATGTCTCTTCTACATCAACATGTGTCCCCTCTTCTTCATGTCTCTTCTACATCAACATGTGTCCCCTCTCCTTCATGTCTCTTCTACATCAGCATGTGTCCCCTCTTCTCCATGTCTCTTCTACATCAGCATGTGTCCCCTCTTCTTCATGTCTCTTCTACATCAACATGTGTCCTCTCTTCTTCATGTCTCTTCTACATCAGCATGTGTCCCCTTTTCTCCATGTCTCTTCTACATCAACATGTGTCCCCTCTTCTCCATGTCTCTTCTACATCAACATGTGTCCCCTCTTCTTCATGTCTCTTCTACATCAGCATGTGTCCCCTCTTCTTCATGTCTCTTCTACATCAGCATGTGTCCCCTCTTCTTCATGTCTCTTCTACATCAGCATGTGTCCCCTCTTCTCCATGTCTCTTCTACATCAGCATGTGTCCCCTCTTCTTCATGTCTCTTCTACATCAGCATGTGTCCCCTCTTCTCCATGTCTCTTCTACATCAACATGTGTCCCCTCTTCTCCATGTCTCTTCTACATCAGCATGTGTCCTCTCTTCTTCATGTCTCTTCTACATCAGCATGTGTCCCCTCTTCTCCATGTCTCTTCTACATCAACATGTGTCCCCTCTTCTCCATGTCTCTTCTACATCAACATGTGTCCCCTCTTCTCCATGTCTCTTATACATCAACATGTGTCCCCTCTTCTCCATGTCTCTTCTACATCAACATGTGTCCCCTCTTCTCCATGTCTCTTCTACATCAACATGTGTCCCCTCTTCTTCATGTCTCTTCTACATCAACATGTGTCCCCTCTTCTTCATGTCTCTTATACATCAACATGTGTCCCCTCTTCTTCATGTCTCTTCTACATCAACATGTGTCCCCTCTTCTTCATGTCTCTTCTACATCAACATGTGTCCCCTCTTCTCCATGTCTCTTCTACATCAACATGTGTCCCCTCTTCTCCATGTCTCTTCTACATCAGCATGTGTCCCCTCTTCTCCATGTCTCTTCTACATCAACATGTGTCCCCTCTTCTCCATGTCTCTTCTACATCAACATGTGTCCCCTCTTCTCCATGTCTCTTCTACATCAACATGTGTCCCCTCTTCTCCATGTCTCTTCTACATCAACATGTGTCCCCTCTTCTCCATGTCTCTTCTACATCAACATGTGTCCCCTCTCCTTCATGTCTCTTCTACATCAGCATGTGTCCCCTCTTCTCCATGTCTCTTCTACATCAGCATGTGTCCCCTCTTCTCCATGTCTCTTCTACATCAGCATGTGTCCTCTCTTCTTCATGTCTCTTCTACATCAGC
>CM070430.1:928398-948661 GCA_036324595.1 Champsocephalus gunnari | reverse complement strand
GAGAAAAACCAGCGACGGAGAGAGCAGCCAAGATGGCCCATAGCAAGAGAGATACTAGAGGCCGCCCAAACAGCCAAGACCAAAAGATCTCGAGAACAGAAAAGAGAAACCACCGCCAACCGCCAAGCGCCCCCAAGGGAGGAGAGCCCAAAAACAAGAACAAAAAGTACGAAACAACCCACCCGACCAACCCACCTCGCCTCCCCCAGCGCCCCCCCCGCCACCCGGAACCCCCCCCCGGACCTCGCCCACGCACAACACAGCCCCCGCCCCCACCCCCCCCCCCCCCCAAAAGAAAGAAAATAGAAAGAAAACGTGGAGACAACAGAAAGAAGAAGAAGAGGGGCCCCAGCCCACGAGCCCGCAGAAAAAAGAGCGAACGAGAGAACAAAGAGCCAAAGAGGAAGGAGTAGAAGAGAGGAGAAAGAAGAAGAGAAGATAAGAGGGGAATAGAAAGAAAGAAGAATGAAGGGAAGAAGAAAAGATACGGAGGAGAGAAGAGGAGGAGAGAAGAAACGAGAATAAGAAATAAGAAAAAGAAAAGATGAGAAAGAGAAGAAAGAAGAGGAAAAAGAAAGAGGAAAAAGAAAGGGAGAAAAAAAAGAAAGAGGAGTAAGAAGAAAAAGAAAGAAAAGAAAAAGAGAAAGAGGAAAGAGAAGAGAAAAAAAAAGGGAAGAAAAAAGTAAGAACGAAGCAGGAGGAGAGAGAGAAAGAAAAAGAGGAAGAAAGAAAAGAGAGGAAAGAAAGAGAAGAGAAGAAGAGCAAGAGGACAAGATGAAAAAGAGAGGAGCAGGGGAAGAACGAAGAAAAGACAAAAAAAAGGAAGAGAAAAAGAAGAGGAAAGGAAAAACAAAAGAAAGAAAGAAGAAGAAGAAGAGAAGAAGAAGAAGAGAAGAGAAGAAAGAAGAAGAAGAAAGAGAGAAAGAAAGAAGAGAAGAAGAAAGAAGAGAGAAAGAAGAAAGAAGAAAGAAGAAGAAAGAAGAAGAAGAAGAAGAGAAAGAAGAAGAAGAAGAAAGAGAAAGAAGAAAGAAGAGAAAGAAGAAGAAGAGAAGAAGAAGAAGAAGAAAGAAAGAAAGAAGAAAGAAGAGAAAGAGAAGAAGAAAGAGAAGAAGAAGAAGAAGAGAAAGAAGAAGAAGAAGAGAAGAAAGAAGAAAGAGAAGAAGAGAAGAAGAAAGAAAAGAAGAAAAGAAGAGAAGAAAGAAGAAAAAGAAGAAGAAGAAAGAAGAAGAGAAAGAAGAAGAAGAAGAGAAGAAAGAAGAAAGAAAGAAGAAAAGAAAGAAGAAGAGAAGGAAGAAGAAAGAAGAGAAGAAAAGAGAAGAGAAGAAGAAAGAGAAGAAAGAAGAGAAGAAGAAGAAAGAAGAGAAAGAAGAAGAAGAAAGAGAAGAAGAAGAGAAGAAGAAAGAAGAAGAGAAGAAGAAAGAGAAGAGAAGAAGAAGAGAGAAGAAGAAAGAGAAGAAAGAGAAGAAGAAGAAGAGAAGAAGAGAAGAAAAGAAGAAGAAGAGAAAAGAAAAAGAAAGAAGAGAAGAAGAAAAGAAGAGAAGAGAAGAAAGAGAAGAGAAGAAAGAAGAGAGAAAAGAAAGAAAGAGAAAGAAGAAAGAGAAAGAAGAGAGAAAGAAAGAGAAGAAGAAAGAAGAAGAGAAGAAAGAAGAAGAAAGAAGAAGAAAGAAGAAGAAAGAGAAGAAAGAAGAAAGAAAGAAGAAGAGAAGAGAAAAGAAGAAGAGAAGAAGAAGAGAAGAAGAAGAAAGAAGAGAAGAAGAAAGAAGAAGAAGAAAGACAGACACCAAAGCGACAACAAAAACACGAACACCAACAACAAACCCAACCACCCCGCCCCAAACCATACATACCACACACAGGCCAAACACCACCACCCCCACACTCCCCACGTACAAAAAACCCCCACAACCGCCCAACGCCCACACCAGCAGTACACCCCGCACCGCACTCCACCCACCCCACACCCCTCGCTGACCCCGCTCTGCACACTCCGCCCCTCCACTCTCTCACGCGCGCGCGCACCACGCTCACCACGCGCACGCGCTCGCGCCCCACGCACTCGCCTCTCACTCCCGTCTCACTCGCATCGCACTCCCCCCCCTCACCCCCCCACACGCACACCCCCCTCCCCCCCCCACACACACACACACCCCCCGCACACTCCGCCCCCCCACACCCCCCTCACTCGCACACCCCCCACGCCTCCCCCCCCCCCCCACACACTCACCGACACACACACACGCGCACCCCCCCCGCCCCCCACCCACGCGCCCCACCCCACCCCCCACCCCGCCCCACCCCACGCCCCACACACCGCGCCCTCTCGCCACCCCTCGCCCCACACGCGCACCACACACACGCCCCCCCACGCACACGCACGCTCCCCACGCCGCCCCCGCCCCGCCGCCCACGCCCCACGCCTCACCCCCCCGCACACACAGCGCTCGCACCTCCCCACCGCACTCGCACGCACCCGCCCCACCCCCCCGCACTCACACGCGCGCGCGCTCACCCCTCGCGCACCCCCGCACCCCCGCCACCCCCCCCCGCCCCCCCGCACACCCGCGCACGCACGTCACCCCGCCGCCCCACGCTCACCCCCGCGCACGCGCCCCACATCCCCCCGCACCTCCCCCCCCCGCCCCACGCCGCGCACACACACCCCCCCACGCAACACCGCGCCACGCACCCGCCCCCACGCACGCACCCGCCCCCGCACCCCGCACACGCACGCACGCCCGCCCACGCCCACCCCCGCCCTCGCATCCGCGCGCCCCTCGCCCCCCCCCCCCCCGCGCGCGCACCGCCCGCGCGCACCCCCCCACCCCCGCACCACCCACGCTCCCCCGCATCCCACCCCACACACTCACACACCCCCCCCCCCCCCCCCCCCCCCCCTCCCCCCCCCCCCCCCCCCCCCCCAACACCCCCCATAACCCCCCCACCCCCACAACCCCCCTCCCCCCACCCCCCCACACACCCCCCCCCCCCACACCCACTCACCACCCCCCCCCCCAACCCACCCCCAACCCCCCCCCCACCCACCCACCCCCCCCCCCCCCCACCCCCCCACAACCCCCCCCCCCCACCAACCCCCTCCCCCATCTACAATTACCCTTCACCCCCTCATCCCCCCCCCCCATCCCCCCTCACCTCCCCTCCCTACCCCTCCAAATGTAGTCCGTATCTCAGCTGGATGGGCTCCCCCACTGCCCCCACCCCTCACTGGGCCCCCACCACCTCCCTGCTGGGTTGTACATTTCGTTGTCGTTTCCCCGTCGTCCACCTCCTCTGGTCGCCTCTGTTCCTGTCCTTCTTTATTTCCCCTTGAATTTTGTGTTTGTTGTTTGGGTTCACTTTTGTCCATAGCCATAGCTCCACCAATATACCCACCTTCAGGCCATTCGATTTTTTCTGTCTATCCCCAAGATGAAGCACTTCCTAAGTGGCTCAGCTGTGACAGGGATTTGCCCACAGTACCTTTTTGTCGCGAAGGGGTCCAGTTTCGGTTGCTCACCAATTTTCCCCTGCCTGTGCAGGCCCCTGCTCTGGTAGGACATAGCGGTTTTCGCAACCTTCCTTGTCTCCCCTGTCCTTTTATTCTCGCTTTAAGCGATCCTTGTGTTGTATCTTTGCCGGTACGTTCTTTTCGCTTTGCTGAGTGAGATAAGAAAATTAATCGTTTACTATCTTTTTTCTTTGCCACAGCATAATGCACCATCCAATCTACAATGTCCCTTGTCAGGCTTCATGGGTTAGAAGTGACCAAGTATTATTGTGATGGTTTTTATTGATTGATTGTTTGTATTGGTATAAAGATACGATGTACATTGTCCTATGCTTTACCCCTATATGGGACCAGTCAAGCCTATGCCTAATTACTACAAGTCTTGGCAAGATTTTTTAGCTCTGCATATTGATCTGATATGAGCTAATTTTGCAATCCTCCAGACCTTTTGGTCATTGTGTATGGTTTGTCTTCTGTCATTTTTTTGCTACATAGGGGGTTTGTCTTTGTTTTTTTGTTTTTTGTACTGCTTCTTTCTTCTTTTTTTTCGTGTCCCCCTTCTTTTGTCCCCGGTTTTTTAGTATGATCCTTTTTCTGTTTGTTTTTTTGTCTTGTACTTTGTGCTATGGTTAGTACGTTGTTGTTTTTTTTTTTGTTGCTGGTCTTTCGTTTTTCTTGTGGTTGAAGGTAAACAACAGTCAACCAAAAGACAAGCCCCCTAAGCAAAAGACCCAAGTCCAAGACCAAGACATACCGACCTTATCGAAAAGACAAAAAGAAAAAAAGAAGCAGCAGAAGACTGGGATCAGTCACGTACTAAACCCCAAGACAGAAGAAAGAAAGAACGAGAAAGCACAGGGCGAAAGGGCAGACGCCAGGACAACAAGCACACGCACAGAAGAGCAACAGCAAATCAGAAAGCCAATACCCACTCGAAACAACAGGACCACCAGACAAAAACGCCACCTCCACCTATAAACCAAACAAGGACCACAAAAAGCACCAAAAAGACACGAAACACCTTCAACAAAACAATACCCCCCCACACAGCCACACACCCCCTCATAAGAACGAGGAAAAAAACAAGACCGCCACACTAAACAACGCCATTAACACGCCCCGAACAACCCCACAGACACCCAAACCCAAACCCCAGCCAACCCCCTACCCCTCCCCCCCAACCTCACCACCATCCCTCCCCCCCATGCCCACCTACCCCCCCCGCCCACCATCCCTCCCCCCTTCCCCACCTCACCTACCCCTCCCCCACCTCCCCCCACCTCCCAACCCCACCACCCCCCCTCCCCCTTCCATTTAACAAGTGAGATCCAAAAAAATACTTAGGCACTCCGCCTTAACAGCATATGACTCACCCATCATGACCAAACATCACGCTATGAGACATAGAATAAAGATTAGGGGTACAAGCCCATATTAACTCCCTTTTTGTCTCGCGATAAAGCAACGCGCATCACTTGATAGCTCCCATTCGTATCTATGACCGCACGTGACAACTACAGACTCCCGCCGAAATATAGATAGACTCTGCCAAAAATCATCCCACACCTATTACTCATAACGTACACCAGACACAACACTTCTAGCTTATTGACAACACAATTATACAACATGACATCGAACGACCTCAGACGACTGATATGCCAAATAGATTACATCCGACTATGGAAAACATGCTTACAACTTTTGTCTTATTCATTTTATTCAGCTTTAAAAAAAAACAAACGGGACTCAGCGGATACTCGAAACGAAACACCAAACGAATAAAAATGGACAGCAAGCTGACTAGTACACTAAGGAAAAATTTCCAAACTATCTGACAACAAATAAAAGAAAGGACAAGTTAAGACCCCGTACGCATCAGAGGCCCCTGGAGGCTCTCCCCCCTAGCATCAGCCCAGGCCAGCTGGCTCCCCTACAGCTGGGCCCCGTCCACCACCCTCTCCTTCCCCCCGCCTCCTCACAGTCCCATTGATCCCTGCAGGCAGGTGCACGAAGAAAAGAAAAGCCCGACTACCGAACAGGGGAAACACCCTGCGGGGCCCGGGACCGCCCCCCGCCAACTACCTACCCCCCCCCCGTCGCCCCGCCCCCCCCAACACGGGAGGCCCGCACCGGGGAGAAAAGAAAAGGCCAACGACAGGAGAACACCCATCAAACCCCCCCGCGAGCGAACGACCCCCCAACAGAGAGCCCCGGACGCCTAACAATTTAATAGATGAAAAACGAACGGAGCATAGAACCCCCTACGAGGCCCACCGGCTGAACAGCAACAAACCTCACCAAGCAAACCAACCAAAAGAGTACACAACACCCCCGAAGACCCGACCAACCCCCACCCCCCCCACGGCGCCGAGGGAAGAGGACCCCCCCCCCCACAAGAGAACACCCCCCCCCCCCCCAAGCCCCAACGCAAAAAATCAAAAGAAAACATAGAGCACACCAACGCCACCACGAGCCCCCCCCCCAGTCCCTGCTAAACAAAACCCAAAGTCCGCCCAACCCGACGAGCCCACAACAAGCCAAAACGCCCACGACAAGCCGCAAAAAACGAAGGGGGCCAAGCCCCCGGTCCACCAAGAGAAACCACAGAAGACGGAAACAAAGAAAAAAGGGGTCCAAGCGGAGGGCAGCAGATACACCGACCACCAAAGGGCGAACCCCGGAAACGCACCCCTACGGGCGGAAAAAGAACCCCACCCCCGGGGGCTCCACCCCCGAACGTAAGGAACCCCGGGGGCCCAAGCCGGGGAAGGGAAGGAAGGGGAAGGGGGAAGGACGAAGCGGGCCCGGAAGCCCGCCGGTACCCCGGATCCCTCCGAATATCAAGAAAGATAGAGAAGAGGGATACCCCCCAACCCCCAACCGAACGCCGGACAACCAAGGCACGGGCCCCCGGGGCAGGCAAGCTAGTCGGGGTAACGGGGGAAAAACCCACCCAACCCAAGGGGGGCCCAACGCGAAGGCCCCCCCAACAAGACCAGGTGAGCCCGCCCGGGCCAAAGGGCCGGAAGGTGGCGAAGCAGGGGAAACGAGCAAGCCGAAGCGGAAGGGGAAGAAGAGAAGATGGCAACCGGCCGCCCCCAAGGGCCCACCAAAGAAGACCCAAAGCAGGGCTCAAGGGGCACGAAAGCCACCGCCCCCCCCAGAACTCCAGGGGGAAGCTCGGAGCCGCCCGGGCAACCCGAGGGGGCGACCCCCCTAAGGAACGAAAGTCAAGGGGAAGCCCCCCAACCAAGGGCCCAGCAACGAGGACGACCCACGGCAAAAAAACTACAAGGGAAGGCGGAAGAAAACCAAGAGAAAACCACTAAGCGCCGGCAACCGGCAACACGCAAGGGGCACGGGGCAACATGAAGCCCCCATCATCCCGCAACGCCACGCCCCGAACCGCCCAGCGCCGCCAAAAATAAAAAAGAGACTAAGAAGTAAATAGGAGAGACCAAAAGACAAAGACGGATCCACGAAAGGGGAAATAGATACCGGAACGCAGAAAATGTTGAGCCATAGAGGGTCCACCGCCCCCGCAACGCGAAAAGAATCCCCCCCCCCCCCCCCCCTCCAAAGTGAAAGGGTAGTGCCACAAAGGTTGGAGGGTTAGTAAAGAACACCATAACCCAGACCTTTCCCGGGGACTTAGGCCCGAAACCCTAAACCAAAGCAACACTCCCGCAGAACAATAAAGCCCACCCTGGAAACCGGGCCAACCCCGCCTTCCCCCCCCCCGCAACGCCCTGCCAATCTCCCAACAAGCCTGGTTAGCACCCCCGGGACCAAGAAACCAAAAAGGCAACCAAAGGACGAAAAATCCGCATCCCCCGCCCCCAAACCCCGGTGACACCAACAACAACAAACCCCCCAAGCAACGTTAGATAGCGTGGCACCCCAAACCAATCCAAGCATAGTGGGAAGTCTGGGTTTAAGATTAAATAGTGTTCCGACTATACACAAAGAACAACAGTAACAAAGGACCGAACCAAAATAACCCCACAAGCGAAGTCACCCACCCGCCCGCCGGATGAATGCCCACAACCCAAAACCCAATGTACCACCCCCAAAATAAAAACCATCCAAAAAAAACCTCCTACTCCCCCCCCCCCCCCCCCCCTACCTTGTGCGGGAATGATTAGAAGAAGTCCCGCCCCCCCCCGCCCACCCCGTCCTCGCCCCTTCCCCCCTCTTCTCCCCCCCCTCGGCCCGCCCTCAGTCTGTTTCCTGGCTCCCCCCCTTCCGTGCCGCCCTACTTCCTTCCCATCCCCCCCCCCTAGATCATTTAACATAGTGGTTTTTTTGTTGTTGTGTCCTCCCATTCCCCCATTTCGATTGTTGAGTGTGTTTAGTGGTGTTATTGTTTTTGTTATGTTTTGTGTGTGTAGTTATCTTTGGTTGGTTTTGTTTTGTTTGTTAGTTTTGGGTGGTTTTGCATAGTTTTGTTTCCTCTCCGGGTGTCCCCCCCCCCCCCCCCCCCCCCCCGGTCCATTATTTTGGTTGCCCCCTTATTAGTTTATTTGAGTTTTTTTAGGCCCCCCCCACCCGACCCCCCCCCCCTGCCTCTCCCCCCCGCCCGTGACCCCCCCTCCCCCCGCTCCGCTGACCCCAGGCCCCGCCCCGACCCCCCCCCCAAAAGCACAACGCGCGATCCCCACCCCGCCAGGCCCCACGAAACACAAAAGAAGGAAAACGAAAAGAAGGACAAGAAGAAGGGGCCGCAGACGCCGAACCCCACGCCAAACAAAGCCCACCACAAAGACAAAAACACCACCGGACACAAAAGAAGAAAACCCCGTGTCCCCACCCAGGGGCTGACCCCAAAAACACTGCAGAGCGTGTCACGCCCCCCGAACACCCCCTTAAACATGATCTGGAACAAAGCACAGGACCCCTCACCAGCCCGTGCACAACAAACATAACAAGCCCCGGGAAGACAGCACCACCCCCCCACCCCATCCCCCCGCAATATACCCCACCCCCCCCCCCCCCCCCCCCCCCCCCCCGAGCCCCAAAAGCACCCCCAATGGGGAGACACAGCGGACATCCAAAAACCCCAGCACGGGAACGGAAGTTACCCGCTGGCAACCACAGAACCAAGCCCGAAACCCACACCCCCCCCCCCCAGGGAACCCGAACAATATCAACAAACAAGCCCCGCTCCCAAGCGGCAACAGCCGAACAAGGGCCGGAGGAGGGGGAAACGAAACCCGAAGCTCCACGGGGCCGGCCCTCCCCGCAACCCCCCGGGCCCCCCCGCGGGCGACCCGACCCCCCCCCACCCAGACCAGACCGGCCCGGCCCTGCGTCCAACCCCCCGGCCGCCCCCCCGCCGGAAAACCACCGCACCCCCCGCGGGCCCGCCCGTCCCCCGAGACGGCCACCCAGCCCGGCCCGACGGCCCCGCCCCCGACAGCGGGCCGGGCCCCCCTCCCCGATGGAGCCCGGCCCCCAGCCCCCCCCCCCCCACATCCCCCCCATTTTCGAGGGCCAGTGCGAGAGGGCGAAGCCAAACATTTCTAATGTAGAGGAACCTATGAGGACCGGCCCCAGCAGGCACCCCCTTCTCACGAGGAAGCCCCCCCCCCCCCCGCGGAAGTGGAGCGGGGGAGGGGGGAGGGGCCGGCCCCCAAGCCCGACCCGGAGCAACCCCCACGGGGGGCCGAGCCCCCCCGAGGGGGCCAAGTACAGGCGATAGGGGGGAAGTAAGCAGGACAGGCGCGGGACGACAAACAACGGCCCAGCAGAGCAGAGCAGTAGAAGGGGGGACCAACCCCCCGAAGGGACCCGAAGGATGGGGGAAGAGGGGGAAGCAGGGGACGGAGGTGAACGGCGGACCGCAAACCAGCCCCCCCCAACAGCAACAAGGAGCGAGGGAGACGGGGGTCCGGAAAGGACGGCCGCCCAGGAGGTGGAGGCTGCGGGGGGGGCCAGCACGCCCCCCCCGATACCCGAGAGGGCGGGGGGGGGGGACGAGCCCCGAGGGGAAGACACCCCCGGCGAGGGAAACGCCGCAACCCGACCGCGGCGGGCGAAGCGGCAAGAGAAGAAGGGGTAAACCCCCCCCCCCCCCCCGCCCCCCCCCCCCACGCCGGGGCCCCCCGACCCCGCCCCCCCCCCCCAGCCCGGCGACCCCCGCCCCCCACCCCCGCCCCGCATGCCGGCCCCCGACCCGCCCCCGCGACGAGAGCGGCGCCCCCCGAGGGCGCGCCCCCGCAAGCCACCCACCGAGCAAAGGGGGGGCCCCCCCCCCCCCCCCGACAGACGGCCCCCCCCGGCTCCGCGGCGCCACACCCAGGAGGAGCGCCCACCCCGCCCACCCCTCGACCCAGCCCCAGCGCAGGACGAAAAATCCCCGACCCAGCCCGGCGGGAGGGCCCGCCAACCGCGACCCCCCGCCCCCCCCCCCCCGCCCATTCCTACCCCCACCCCCAAACCGAGCCCCCCCGCCCGCACGGACGAGAGGAAGCGCGCCCCCCTCCCAACCCGCCACCGCCCCCCCGACCCGACCCCGACCCCGAGCCGCCGCACCCACCCAACCCCCCCCCCCCCCCGCAAGGCCACCGAGAGCCCAGCCCCGCCGCCCCCCCCCCCCCCCCCCCCCCGACACACCCCCGGGGCGACCGTCCCGACCCCCGCCCCGCCCGCCACGCGTCGCCACGCCGGCCAGCCCCCCCCCCCGACCGGGCCCGGCCCCCGACCCGCCCCCGAGGAGGACCCCGCGCACGCCCGCCGTCCCCCCGCCCCCCGCCCCCCCGCCACACCCCCCCCCGGCCGACGGAACCCCGGCGCCCCCCGCCCGACCGAAGGGACACAACCCCACCCCCGGCCCCGTGCGCGCCAAGCCGCCGCCCCCCGCACAAACGGCGGACAAGGCCCGGGCCCCCGGGGTCGGGAGGAGCCACGGGGAGTGGCGGGCCCGAACCCCGACCCCGACCCCCCCACCCCCCCCACACCCCCCCCCCCGGGCCCCCGGAAGTGAGCGGGCCCCAAGCCGACACGGAGATGGGCCCCGAGACCACCCCCCAGGGGGCGCCAGGGGCCCCCCCCCCCCCGAGCGGGGGGGGAAGGAGCCCGAGCCCCAGCGGGAACCCCCCCCGACCCCCACCCCGAGAGAGCGGGGGCCGACCGGAGTAGGGCCCCCAAGGGGGAGCAGCGACCTAGCAGAGAAGGCCCAGGGATCGAGGCGCTCTCACACCCCATTGTGCCTCGTCCAGGGGCGGGCGAGGGGCAGGAGCCCCGCGAGCGGGAAGCCGGGCCACCGGACGGGGGAGCGCCCGGCCCCGGGGAGGGGTGGCGGGAGGGCGTGAGGGGGCCCCCCCCCAACGCGAGCCCGAGGGGGGGGACACGGGCAAAAAAGAAGAAAAGAAAGGCACGAGGAGAAGAGGAGGATGAGGGGGGGGACAGAGGAGAGGGAAGCAGGAGGGGCAGGCCGGCATGTACCACAAGAGGGGAAGGATTGACGAGCGATCAGAGCCCCGGGATGAGGGGGGACATGAGAGAGGCCAGGATCAGAAAAGAAAAAGAGAAACGCGGGAGGACCTAGGCGGAGAGAAGGAGGATGTGACGGCCCAGGAGGTTGAGGCACGGAGCCCAGGCGGAGGCATCGGCCCGGAGGACATACCATACGGATCCAGGAACTGAGGATCCATTTAGCAGACGCCACCATGATGAAGCGAACGGAGGAAAGAAGTGAAGGACCGAAGGACCCCCCCAGACGAGGGAGCGAACATAACGGGCATCAGCGAGCGCTAGCCGATCAATGAGGACAAAGGCGGACATAGGAATGAGGCGCAAGGATACGGCCGTTGTACTTTGCCGAGGAGGCAAGGAGCAGCTGAGGACGGCGACCCAGAGCGAGGGCCAGGGGTATAGGTGAGCCCCCAGGCCAGGCAGGTAATTAGGCCCAGGAAGGGGGGGGAAAGGAGAAGGGAGTTGAACGAGGAGGGGAGGAGAGGAGGAGGATGATATGCCAAGAGGAGCGATTGGGCAAGGAGGGAACGCTTCTTATAAGGTTCCAGAGGAAGGAAGGAGCGGATCCAGGGCCACGGACGGGTAGGGCCCATAAGGAAGGGAAGAGAAGAGAGAAAGAGGCAAGGAGCCCAGGGGAGGAGGAGGGGGGCAGGGGAGGAGAGAGGGGGACGGGGGGGGGGGTGAGTGCCGGGAAAAAGAGCGAGAGAGAGCAGGCCGAGGATGGCGCCATGACGGAGGCCCCCCAATAGGAGGCAGGTGGGATGTATTGGCCAAGGAATGAGCAGGCCCTATGCAGCGAGACGAGAGGAGAGCCGGAGGTAAGGCAGCGTCGGGACGAAGAATGGTCGGCATAGGGAGAGCCAAGGGGGAGGGAGGCCCCCATGAGGCGAGGAGCAGGAGGAGGAATTAGGAGGCCAGACCGGAGGGTAAGGAGGGGAATGTACAGGTAGGGATGAGAGGAGCCCGCCCGAGGATGACAGGGGGAGACGGAGGACCCACTAGACGGAGGCGGAGAGAGGGAGGGGATGAGCCCGAGGCACAAATATTGAGGATAGGCGGTTAATCGTTAGGAGCAAGGAGGTTGGAAGACGGAGAAGAGCGAGGATGAGGATTACCAGTGTCGATTAACCGAGGAGAGGAGATTAGAGGCCTCCCAGGAGAGCGAAGGAAAGGAATGGAGGAGCGATTAAGCGAGGCAGGATTGGAGGAAAAGGGAGGAGGACGGAATTGGAAGGGCCATGCTGAAGGAGGTAAAGTGCAGCGAGGAGGGAGGCCCAGGAGGTATAATGAGGATAGGAGGGATGCCCAGGAGGTAGGGGAGGACGGAGTAAGACGAAAACAAAAAAAGACAAGGGAAAGGGAAAGCAGAGATGAAGAGTTAGAGTAAGGTTTGAGAAGAGAGGGAGGGGAGCCCGCTTGGAGCGAATCCTTCCCCCGATGACCCCTGGAAGAGGCGAGGAGGAGGGGGAGGACGAGGCAGGAGTCGGGGAGGGGGACCCGGAATGGGGGGGGTGAAGCGGGAGGAGGAAGCTGGGAGGAGCAGAGGAGGGGGACAGGATTGAGGTAGGGAGGTGGGCGGTGAGAAAGAGCGTGGTCGGATAGGGATCGGGAAGGAGGAGGAGCCGAGCGGAGCATGAGGAGCCAGGAGGAAGGAGGGCGACAGGCGAGGAGAGGGGAACGAAGGAGGCTAGGAGGATGTGGGAGGCAAGCCGAGGAGGAGATGGGAGAGTCGGAGAGAGGGGAGGTGAGGCTAGTAAACCGACAAAACAACTGGGAAAACGAGGAGTGAGAGGGAGGGGGAAGGACGAAGCGAGGATCAAGGAGGCAGCCGGAGGAGGAGATTAGGGGGAGTGATGACATTTCTCAAGAGGGGAGGGCGCCGAAAGGGAAGACGAGAGGGAAGAGGTAGGAAGAAGGGAGAGGACGGGAATCAAGGAGGAAATGCAGGAAGGAGGATGGGACAGGGAGGACAGGAGGATAAAGGAGGAAGGCTAACCAAGAGCGGGAGGAAAGAGGTAACAAGGAGAGGAGGGATGAGGCCCGGAGGAGGGTAATTTTGTAGGGTAGGGAGAAGGCCAAGGAAGGAGGTCATGACGGGAGACGTGAGGTATAGCGAAAGGCAGGAAGGATGATGGGCAAGTAGGATGAGGGACGGGGAAGGAGGAGCGAGCGAGGAGAGGACCAGGCGGAAGAGCGGTGATTAGGCCAGGCTAGGGACGACGTAGGTGGAAGGAGATCCTAGGATATGGCAGGAAAGTTCAGAGGCAGGGGCAATAGGAGGAGCGAAGGATCGGGAGAAGGGAAAAAGCGAGAAGGGGCGGCGGGGTATATATCTAGGTAGGAAGGAAGCGGAGGAGGATTGAGGCAGAGGCGGATAAAGGAGGATGGGAGGCAAGACATGGGAGGATGAGGATCGGAAGGCAGGATGAGGCAGGATGAAGGATCGGCGGACGGAGAGGCGGATTAGGAGGACAGGATAAAGGGGAGTGAAAAAGGAGGGAAGGAGGAGGACCCTACGCGCGGAAGAAGTGCTGGATGCATGAGGTGGAGGGGTGGACAACTGGGGTGTGGATTGGTGTGGGTTGGTGGGTCTGTGGGTGAGATGGTGGTTGGTGGTGGACGGTGGAGGTGGGGTGTGGTGGAGTGGGTATAGTGGCTGGACCCCCCCCTTTGTGTTGCGGCGTGTCGTCGGTGGTTTGAGTGGGCTGCTGGGGGGTGTGGTGTTAGCTGGGGTGGTGCCTGGTGGGCAGTGGTGTGGTTGGAGGTGGAGTGCTGGGACGATGGGGTGGTGGTCGGGCTTGTGGGAGGCTAGTGTGTTGGGTGGTGGTGTGGTGGTGGTGGTGGGGTGGGTGTTGGTGGTGGTGGCGGGTGCTGGTGTGTGAGGTGGGCTGCTTGGTGTGGGTGGTGGGGGGCTTGGTTTGGTGGGGGCCCGTGGGTGGAGGTGGTGAGGTGTGGTGCGGATGGGTGGGAGTGGGTCTCTTGGAGTGGTTGTTGGGGTGTCGGGTAGTGGAGGGGTGGATGGGTGGGTTGGTGGTGGTTGGTGGTTGGTGGTTTGTACGTGGTGGCTGACTGGTTGTGTGGTGGTGGGTTTTGAGTGGGACTGCGCGGTGGCCTGGTGGTGGTGCTTTGGGTGGTGGCTGGTGGTGGTGTTGGAGTGAGTTTGGGTGAGTTGGTGTGGGTGGTGTCTTCTGTGGTGGGTGGTTGTGCAGGTGGCCCCTCCTTGGGTTGTGCTGGTTATTCTCTGGTGGTTGTCTCGTGGGTGGAGGTGGGGGGTGTGGGAGGTGGGCCCAACAGGAGAGGACAGACGAGGAGGAAGGAAGGCGCGTGCAGAAGGAGGAGAGGAGGGGAGGGAGAGGAATGGAGGGAAGGCCAGGGGTAGGGATGTGGGGGAGGTGTAGGGAAGATGATGATGAGGAGCGAGAGAGGGAGGAATGGGTCAGAGGAAGGAGGCGAAAGCGGAGGATGGGAGGCCCCCCGAGGAGGACGGAAGGGAGGACTTGTGTGGGGGAGGATTGAAGGAGGAATGACCTGTAGGAGGGATCGGGAGGAAGTCCAGGAAGAGGAGGGTTTATGAAAGGGGAGGATTGGGAAGGGGAGGTTCAAGGGGAGCTACACGGAGGGAGGAGGAGATTGGATAGGACGGAGGGATCGATTTAGTTGTAATCTTGGTCCAAGGAGTAGAGGGAGGAATCCTCCGACCCCACGATTTTTTAGGGCATATTTAGATGAGGTCAGTGGATGGATATAATTTATGCGGATGGATTGAGGGCGAGGATATAGAGGAGCATAGAGGGAGAAGGGATGTGGTGTCGATGTTATGAGAGGACAAACTTCAAAGTGCTAACATATGGATGCGAGGGGGGGAGGGGGCAACGGCATGGAAGCAGGAGGTCTGATGGATGAGGTGCGGCGGCATGAGGATCTATGCAGTAAATTGATGGGTGGGAGGATGGGATTAGGGAGGGAGGAGAGGAGGAGCACCAAAAGGAGGCCATTTATTTCAGGGAGGAGAGGATGGAGGCAGAGGCCATTGGGAGCCGGGGAAGGAGCGGGAAGGACCATTTGATATGCTATTGTGACTTTTGATAAGGAGATGATTATTGAGGAATCCGGAAGGGAATTTCGCAGAAGGTTGGAGGAATGCATTCTGCCTTTAGAGGAGGCGATGTTTGGATCTCGAGCCAGGGCCACCCCATGCAGAAATTAATATATGCATGACCATGGAGGGGGAAGGGGATGGCAGTAGGAGGGCAATTCTGATTGAATATCCCCCCCCCGGCATGACTTCCTCGCTTGAGGAAGAGGTTGCCCCCATAGCCCCGGCCCCATCCGCTTTCTAATTTTTCATGCCCCCCCCCCATGCGATATGGTCCCGGCCATGTTGTGACGGAAGGTGAGGGAGGAGAGGGTCGTTCGGAGGAGGGTGGGAAGAAATGAGGCGCAATGGACGTGTCCCAGGAACCCATTGCGTCCCCGTGAACGGACCCAGGCTCATGAGGTGGGCCCCCGATGGCCGCCCGTGGTGGCAGGACCCACAGGGGGGGTTGAGCCCCCCATGTCGAGCCGAGGTGTTCTGGTTGGAGCCCCGCAGGGGGGGACTCGTCCGGCTGGACGCCATCCGGGTCCCGTTGTGGGGGGTGTGTTGGGGGGGTATTTTATTTGATGGTAATGGGTGTAGGATGGAGGGTGGGTTGTGGTGGGGGATGGGTAGTTGGTTGTGATGAGAGGAGGAGGGTGTGAAGGGGGTTTGTGGAGACGAGGAGGGGGCAAACGCCCCCCCCCACCCGCCGCCACCCCTCCTACCGCGCCCGTGTGTGAGGGGGATAACCAGGGGGCGTTCCCTTGGATGGAGGGGCGAGGGGCGCCGGAGGCCCAGGGTGGCCGCGCGCCGGAGGTGAGGAGGAGGGGGGGCCCGCCCCCGGGAGCGTGAGGGCGCAGAGCATGAGTACCCGGCCGAGGGTGGGTTGGAGGGGATGGGACAAAGAGGGGACTAGGGGTGTGAGGAGAGAGGAGTATGCTGGGGTAAAGCCGGCGACACAGATGACGGGGGCGGCAAGGCCCCAAGAGGATAAAAAGGGGGGTGAAAGCAGGGGGGAACCACCGCTGACAAAAACCGCGGAGAGGGAGGGAGCCCCCGGCGACCCCCCAGATGAAGAATGGGGGTTAGGAAAGGGAGGCGGGTAGGATGGGGGTATGAGTGGAGGGGGAATAAGTGGAGGGAGTGGCGGAAAGAAAGGGGAGGCGGGGAGGGAAGTGGGGGGAAGAGCGGGGGAGCAGGAAAGGGAGGGGGAGGGCCGGAAAGAGGAAGGGGAGGAGAAGGGGGGGGCCGGGGGGGGGAAGGAGACGAGGGGGGAACGACGAAGAGGGGAACAGTGCGCAGGCGGAGGAAGGAAGGAGGGAAAGGCGGAAGGGAGGGGAAAGAGGAAAGCTAAGGGCCGGACGAGAGGAAGATAGAATAAGAAAAGAGTGAGGGGAAAAAGAGCGAGCAGAAAAAAAAAAGAGGAGGGAGGTAAAAACGAGGAAAGAGGAGAGGACGCGAGGAGAGGGGTAGAAGGAATCCCGAGGCAGGACTACACCAAAAAAGAAAGACGGCGACCATGCCGAGAGGGGGCCACCCGGGAACAAGGGTAGAGGAGAGGAACACCGGGGGGCACGGAGGAGAGGAAGAGATAGGGGGGCGAGGCGAGGAGGGTGAAAAGCAAGAAGAAGGAGGAACAAAGAAAAGAAGAGGAGGAGTGGCGAAACAAAGAGGAGGAAGGGGGAGGGGGCTCCTGTAGTTCAAGGTAAAGAATAGTTTGTGGAGGTCCTGTTTGTCTGGGTCCAGAGGGACAATGTCTTGCATGTGTCCACGAGACCTACAAAAAACACACACACCAACCCCCACACACACCACACACACACCACACCACCCACACACACACACACAACACCACACACACACCCCCACACACAACCACACACACCACACACACACTATCAAGAGTCCACTCCTCTGGGTGTTCAGGTTGTATATCAGTATGTAGTGTCTCTACTTTAAAGAGTCCTCTCCTGCTGATGTTCAGGTGTATATCAGTATGTAGTGTCTCTACTTTAAAGAGTCCTCTCCTGCTGATGTTCAGGTGTATATCAGTATGTAGTGTCTCTACTTTAAAGAGTCCTCTCCTGCTGATGTTCAGGTGTATATCAGTATGTAGTGTCTCTACTTTAAAGAGTCCTCTCCTGCTGATGTTCAGGTGTATATCAGTATGTAGTGTCTCTACTTTAAAGAGTCCTCTCCTGCTGATGTTCAGGTGTATATCAGTATGTAGTGTCTCTACTTTAAAGAGTCCTCTCCTGCTGATGTTCAGGTGTATATCAGTATGTAGTGTCTCTACTTTAAAGAGTCCTCTCCTGCTGATGTTCAGGTGTATATCAGTATGTAGTGTCTCTACTTTAAAGAGTCCTCTCCTGCTGATGTTCAGGTGTATATCAGTATGTAGTGTCTCTACTTTAAAGAGTCCTCTCCTGCTGATGTTCAGGTGTATATCAGTATGTAGTGTCTCTACTTTAAAGAGTCCTCTCCTGCTGATGTTCAGGTGTATATCAGTATGTAGTGTCTCTACTTTAAAGAGTCCTCTCCTGCTGATGTTCAGGTGTATATCAGTATGTATATCTCACTTTAAACTATCCACTCCTATCATACTTATACACTATTACTATCACACAAACCCTCTACCACCATCATCATAACTTATACACACCTACATATATACACACCAAACCCTCTACCACACATCATCATAACCTTATACACACTACATACTATACACACCAAACCCTCTACCACACCATCATCATAACCTTATACACACCTACATACTATACACACCAAACCCTCTACCACACCATCATCATAACCTTATACACACCTACATACTATACACACCAAACCCTCTACCACACCATCATCATAACCTTATACACACCTACATACTATACACACCAAACCCTCTACCACACCATCATCATAACCTTATACACACCTACATACTATACACACCAAACCCTCTACCACACCATCATCATAACCTTATACACACCTACATACTATACACACCAAACCCTCTACCACACCATCATCATAACCTTATACACACCTACATACTATACACACCAAACCCTCTACCACACATCATCATAACCTTATACACACCTACATACTATACACACCAAACCCTCTACCACACATCATCATAACCTTATACACACCTACATACTATACACACCAAACCCTCTACCACACCATCATCATAACCTTATACACACCTACATACTATACACACCAAACCCTCTACCACACATCATCATAACCTTATACACACCTACATACTATACACACCAAACCTCTACCACCCCACCTTATCATAATACTATCACCTCTCAGTATGTAGTGTACTCTACTTTAAAGAGTCCTCTCCTGCTGATGTTCAGGTGTATATCAGTCTGTAGTGTCTCTACTTTAAAGAGTCCTCTCCTGCTGATGTTCAGGTGTATATCAGTATGTAGTGTCTCTACTTTAAAGAGTCCTCTCCTGCTGATGTTCAGGTGTATATCAGTATGTAGTGTCTCTACTTTAAAGAGTCCTCTCCTGCTGATGTTCAGGTGTATATCAGTATGTAGTGTCTCTACTTTAAAGAGTCCTCTCCTGCTGATGTTCAGGTGTATATCAGTATGTAGTGTCTCTACTTTAAAGAGTCCTCTCCTGCTGATGTTCAGGTGTATATCAGTATGTAGTGTCTCTACTTTAAAGAGTCCTCTCCTGCTGATGTTCAGGTGTATATCAGTATGTAGTGTCTCTACTTTAAAGAGTCCTCTCCTGCTGATGTTCAGGTGTATATCAGTATGTAGTGTCTCTACTTTAAAGAGTCCTCTCATGCTGATGTTCAGGTGTATATCAGTATGTAGTGTCTCTACTTTAAAGAGTCCTCTCCTGCTGATGTTCAGGTGTATATCAGTATGTAGTGTCTCTACTTTAAAGAGTCCTCTCCTGCTGATGTTCAGGTGTATATCAGTATGTAGTGTCTCTACTTTAAAGAGTCCTCTCCTGCTGATGTTCAGGTGTATATCAGTATGTAGTGTCTCTACTTTAAAGAGTCCTCTCCTGCTGATGTTCAGGTGTATATCAGTATGTAGTGTCTCTACTTTAAAGAGTCCTCTCCTGCTGATGTTCAGGTGTATATCAGTATGTAGTGTCTCTACTTTAAAGAGTCCTCTCATGCTGATGTTCAGGTGTATATCAGTATGTAGTGTCTCTACTTTAAAGAGTCCTCTCCTGCTGATGTTCAGGTGTATATCAGTATGTAGTGTCTCTACTTTAAAGAGTCCTCTCCTGCTGATGTTCAGGTGTATATCAGTATGTAGTGTCTCTACTTTAAAGAGTCCTCTCCTGCTGATGTTCAGGTGTATATCAGTATGTAGTGTCTCTACTTTAAAGAGTCCTCTCCTGCTGATGTTCAGGTGTATATCAGTATGTAGTGTCTCTACTTTAAAGAGTCCTCTCCTGCTGATGTTCAGGTGTATATCAGTATGTAGTGTCTCTACTTTAAAGAGTCCTCTCCTGCTGATGTTCAGGTGTATATCAGTATGTAGTGTCTCTACTTTAAAGAGTCCTCTCCTGCTGATGTTCAGGTGTATATCAGTATGTAGTGTCTCTACTTTAAAGAGTCCTCTCCTGCTGATGTTCAGGTGTATATCAGTATGTAGTGTCTCTACTTTAAAGAGTCCTCTCCTGCTGATGTTCAGGTGTATATCAGTATGTAGTGTCTCTACTTTAAAGAGTCCTCTCCTGCTGATGTTCAGGTGTATATCAGTATGTAGTGTCTCTACTTTAAAGAGTCCTCTCCTGCTGATGTTCAGGTGTATATCAGTATGTAGTGTCTCTACTTTAAAGAGTCCTCTCCTGCTGATGTTCAGGTGTATATTAGTATGTAGTGTCTCTACTTTAAAGAGTCCTCTCCTGCTGATGTTCAGGTGTGTATCAGTACGTAGTGTCTCTACTTTAAAGAGTCCTCTCCTGCTGATGCTCAGGTGTATATCAGTATGTAGTGTCTCTACTTTAAAGAGTCCTCTCCTGCTGATGTTCAGGTGTGTATCAGTATGTAGTGTCTCTACTTTAAAGAGTCCTCTCATGCTGATGTTCAGGTGTATATCAGTATGTAGTGTCTCTACTTTAAAGAGTCCTCTCTTGCTGATGTTCAGGTGTATATCAGTATGTAGTGTCTCTACTTTAAAGAGTCCTCT
>CM070430.1:883398-925898 GCA_036324595.1 Champsocephalus gunnari | reverse complement strand
CCTCTGTCCCCGACCCCTGTCCCCCGTCTCCTGTCCCCTGTCCCCTGTCCGCGGCTCAGGACAGCACGGGTCCCTCTGTGGACCCACTGATGGTTCCCATCGCACCCAGAACACACATAATGAATACAGATACATGAAGAAGCATACCGCTCGGATCACACACATAAGATGGGGGGGGGGCTGTAACGCCTCGCTCACGCGGAGAGGAGGATGACACAAGACATATTATATATATTTAAAAACAATGGAAATAAATAAGGACTAAGCTAAATATAATGCGAAAGAAAATAAACAATATCATGAAAAACGTCTATTGATCGAGGTTCTGTGGACGCAGCCGCGCACAGGCCTCGCGAGGAGGCACCGGATATATATATATATATATATATATACCGCTCACACCGCGTAATGGAGAATGGTTACTAGTGAAGCGCAGAGACAGAGACAGTGGTGCACGCGCTGAGAGGCGGTGTGGAGCGGAAAGGCCTCTCACCGTAGGCGGGTCCCAGCTCGATCATGTCCGCCATTTCTTCACGGTTGTTCTGCGGGAGGAGAGAGAGAGCACCTGCTGCCGGCCTCACTTCACATCCGAGCGGGAGGAGAGAGAGAGGAGGTCCGGGAGAGGAGCGGGGGGCGAGCCGTCATCTGTCCGGGCGAGGAGCGTGTGTCTGCGGCTGCAGGGAGGCTGCGGGAGGACCAGAGCAGGAGGACCAATCAGGGGGCTCTCTCTGCGGAGGAGAGGAGGAGGACCAATGAGAGAGCTCTCTCTGCAGAGGAGAGGAGGAGGACAAATCAGAGGGCTCTCTCTGCGGAGGACCAGAGGAGGAGGACCAATCAGAGAGCTCTCTCTGAACAGAGCAAGTGTAGTAAAATATGAACCTAAAGATGTGTGTGTGTGTGTGTGTGTGTGTGTGTGTGTGTGTGTGTGTGTTCTCACTCCCATCCCGTCACATATTGACGGACGGTCAGGGCCCCTCCCCGTCGCTATATTACGTACAGGGTACCCAGGCCCGGTTCCAGAACAAAATGACTCGGGGTGCCTCTGAGATTAGAGAGGGTGCAGGGTAAAGTGCTATTTTTATAAGTCGGGAGTAGACCTAACACCCTCTAGGGGGTCCTCACCTCCTCTAGGAGGGTCCTCATCTCCTCTAGGGGGGTCCTCACCTCCTCTAGGGGGTCCTCATCTCCTCTAGGAGGGTCCTCATCTCCTCTAGGGGGGTCCTCACCTCCTCTAGGGGGTCCTCATCTCCTCTAGGAGGGTCCTCACCTCCTCTAGGGGGGTCCTCACCTCCTCTAGGGGTTCCTCATCTCCTCTAGGGGGGTCCTCACCTCCTCTAGGGGGTCCTCATCTCCTCTAGGAGGGTCCTCACCTCCTCTAGGAGGGTCCTCACCTCCTCTAGGGGGGTCCGGGGGCATGCTCCCCCGAGAAGATTAATTTGTTTAAATATTGCAGTTGAAAGCATCACTCTGGTTACGTTGAGAGCAGCATGAAGAGATCTATGGATCTACGTGCTCTCTGCTTGATCATGCCTTCCCAGTCCCTCATCACGTAGCCCAGGGGTCGGCAACAGGCGGACCGCGGTCCGGACCCAGACACCGACCTATACGGACCCGGAGCTATAATCAATACATTAATATGGGATTTTTCGGCGCCTCGTGGTTGATGTCCCGTCTGAAAGGAGCGCTGACAGAGAGCACGGAGCTCCAGCACTATCACTGCAGCACGAAGGAGCCGTGCGCGCGCCGCAGGGTTTGCGGGGCTGTGTCTTCAGTAAGCACAGAGGCGATTAGCATCTGGTTAGCTAGCTATGCTAACGCATTTAAAGAGCTTTTCTGCAGCCAGGTGGAAGAGAGCTCTGAGAGGCTCAGTGAGGTTCAGGCACACCTTGATGTGATCAGTACAGTTATTAATGAGACTAAAGGAAAAACAGGTATAAAACACTACATGACAGAAACATATAGTCAAGTCGCTTTGGATAAAAGCGTTGGCTAAATGTAATGTGATGTAATGTAATGTGATGTAATGTAATGCGATGTAATGCAATGTAATGTAATGTAATGTAATGTAATGTAATGTGATGTAATGTAATGTGATGTGATGTGATGTAATGTAATGTAATGTGATGTGATGTAATGCGATGTAATGTAATGTAATGTAATGTAATGTAATGTGATGTAATGTAATGTAATGTAATGTAATGTAATGTGATGTGATGTAATGTAATGCGATGTAATGTAATGCGATGTAATGTAATGTAATGTAATGTGATGTAATGTAATGCGATGTAATGTAATGTGATGTAATGTAATGCAATGTGATGTAATGCAATGTAATGTATGTGATGTAATGTAATGTGATGTAATGTAATGTAATTTGATGTAATGTAATGCAATGTGATGTAATGCAATGTAATGTAATGTGATGTAATGCAATGTGATGTAATGTAATGTAATGTGATGTAATGTAATGTAATGTAATGTGATGTAATGTAATGTGATGTAATGTAATGTGATGTAATGTAATGCGATGTAATGTAATGTGATGTAATATAATGTAATGTAATGCAATGTGATGTAATGCAATGTAATGTAATGTAATGTGATGTAATGTAATGTAATTTGATGTAATGTAATGCAATGTGATGTAATGCAATGTAATGTAATGTGATGTAATGTAATGCAATGTGATGTAATGTAATGTAATGTAATGTGATGTAATGTAATGTGATGTAATGTAATGCGATGTAATGTAATGTGATGTAATGTAATGTAATGTGATGTGATGTAATGTGATGTGATGTAATGTAATGTAATGTGATGTGATGTAATGTAATGCAATGTGATGTAATGTAATGTAATGTAATGTAATGTGATGTAATGTAATGTGATGTAATGTAATGTAATGTAATGTGATGTAATGTAATGTAATGTGATGTAATGTAATGTGATGTGATGTAATGTGATGTGATGTAATGTAATGTAATGTAATGTAATGTGATGTAATGTAATGTGATGTAATGTAATGTAATGTAATGTAATGTGATGTGATGTAATGTGATGTGATGTAATGTAATGTAATGTAATGTAATGTGATGTAATGTAATGTAATGTAATGTGATGTGATGTAATGTGATGTGATGTAATGTAATGTAATGTAATGTAATGTGATGTAATGTAATGTGATGTAATGTAATGTAACACAAAAGTTGTTAAAAATAACAAGAATAGAGTCTAAAAGGGGAGTGATCTGTGAAACAGTCGTGGTGAAGGCATCTGACTAACAAAAAGTGTGTTGTTGTTTTGTGTCAGTTTTACGTCGCCACATCCATTCCCATTTTTCCTCATTGATCCACAAAGTTTATCATCATGAAATTAATATCTATATATTTTATACTATACTGCTTACCGTTTTCATACTTTATATATCTTAGCATATTCATACACACTGTTCATACTGCTCACAGGCTGATATCTAGTGTATTAATACACACTGTTCATACTGCTCACAGGCTGATATCTAGTGTATTCATACACACTGTTCATACTGCTCTCAGGCTGATATCTAGTGTATTCATACACACTGTTCATACTGCTCTCAGGCTGATATCTAGTGTATTCATACACACTGTTCATACTGCTCACAGGCTGATATCTAGTGTATTAATACACACTGTTCATACTGCTCTCAGGCTGATATCTAGTGTATTCATACACACTGTTCATACTGCTCACAGGCTGATATCTAGTGTATTAATACACACTGTTCATACTGCTCACAGACTGATATCTAGTGTATTCATACACACTGTTCATACTGCTCTCAGGCTGATATCTAGTGTATTCATACACACTGTTCATACTGCTCTCAGGCTGATATCTAGTGTATTCATACACACTGTTCATACTGCTCTCAGGCTGATATCTAGTGTATTAATACACACTGTTCATACTGCTCTCAGGCTGATATCTAGTGTATTCATACACACTGTTCATACTGCTCTCAGGCTGATATCTAGTGTATTCATACACACTGTTCATACTGCTCACAGGCTGATATCTAGTGTATTAATACACACTGTTCATACTGCTCTCAGGCTGATATCTAGTGTATTCATACACACTGTTCATACTGCTCTCAGGCTGATATCTAGTGTATTCATACACACTGTTCATACTGCTCTCAGGCTGATATCTAGTGTATTAATACACACTGTTCATACTGCTCTCAGGCTGATATCTAGTGTATTAATACACACTGTTCATACTGCTCTCAGGCTGATATCTAGTGTATTAATACACACTGTTCATACTGCTCTCAGGCTGATATCTAGTGTATTAATACACACTGTTCATACTGCTCTCAGGCTGATATCTAGTGTATTAATACACACTGTTCATACTGCTCTCAGGCTGATATCTAGTGTATTCATACACACTGTTCATACTGCTCTCAGGCTGATATCTAGTGTATTCATACACACTGTTCATACTGCTCTCAGGCTGATATCTAGTGTATTAATACACACTGTTCATACTGCTCTCAGGCTGATATCTAGTGTATTAATACACACTGTTCATACTGCTCTCAGGCTGATATCTAGTGTATTAATACACACTGTTCATACTGCTCTCAGGCTGATATCTAGTGTATTCATACACACTGTTCATACTGCTCTCAGGCTGATATCTAGTGTATTCATACACACTGTTCATACTGCTCTCAGGCTGATATCTAGTGTATTCATACACACTGTTCATACTGCTCTCAGGCTGATATCTAGTGTATTCATACCCACTGTTTATTCATCATTAATTCATTCTATATGTTATTCTGTAGATTGTGTACATCACTTTCCACTTCTCTGCTTGTTGCACCTGGTTAGAAGCTAAACTGCATTTCGTTGTCTCAGTACCTGTAATATGTGCAATAACAATAACGTTTCTCTTTAAGTTAAACCAAATCATTAAAATAAAATCTAATGTAATGATTTGGTTTAACCTTATTTATTGAATACATCATTTAAAATGGCAAGATGAAATCAAATCACATCCATGTTGTCCACATCATAAAGCTTAAAGTGGCAGCTAAAGAGTGAACACAGCAGCAGGTCTGTTCAGTGCAGCTCATGAAGCTTCATGTGTGCGGATCTGAAGGACTGATCCTCTGGAGCCGGTCCCAGACCCGCGGCAGACATACGTCGGCCCACACCGAAACTTACATTTCCCGGGAAAACTGAATTGTGAAAGAGCTGCAGGGCTCTCAAGTCTCACACGCATTCCACTCCATGCACACGCTCACACGCCACACCTTGTATTCCTCAAGCAGACATTTCTCTCCAGGGTACCGCCCACCAAGTTGCGCCGCAATTTTGTAAACAAACTAGGACAGAATCACTGTAGCCACGCATCAACCAATCAAAAGAATGTAAACTGTCGAACAGCCAATTAGAAAATAACATCCGGGTAGGATTCAGACATTCTGCCCTCTACTCTACAGACGGGTCAGGGCTTCCACATGTTGCAGGATTTCAATACTTTGATTGAATACATTAATCAGTTCCTTACACATGCTGCTCTTTTTAGATTTCAGGAACCACTACCTTTGCATGGGCCGAACAGGACAAGGTGTGTGAGGAGCTCAGCTGATGGGTATCCCCTGCCCCAAGATCCCACCGCCTTTCATGTTGAGGAGTTTTGGGGGAGTATGTCCTCAATCAAGTGCAAGGTAAGACATATTTGGCACCACATGACGTACACACAATCAATGGGAATCAACACACACACACACACACACACACACACACACACACACACACACACACACACACACACACACACACACACACACACACACACACACACACACCACACACACACACACACCACACACACACACACACACACACACACACACACACACACACACACACACACACACACACACACACACACAGACACACACACACACACACACAACACACACACACACACACACACACACACACACACACACACACACACTTGTATGAATGTATGTGTCATTTACCAGATAAGACCGCCGTCCCCACCCAAAGCCCCGCCGCTGCCAACATCTCACTCTGAACTCTGATGTTTTGAAATACTAACATAAAATACACATTCTGGTCCTCTCTTGAGAAGAACAATAAATAAATCTATTACTACACAACATATTGAAACAAATGAATGCCATTTTAGTTTTGTGTTACTGTGTTCTGAGAGCTGAACCTGCTGCTCCCCACAGAGAGGAGAGGAGAGGCTGTGAGTGACTTCACATGGTGGATCAGGGTGGAGAGCCGCCATCGTTCTGCGGGTCAACATGAGAGACAGCCCACACACCTATCATCACACCGTGGGGTCTGATTTCATTACGTGTTGATTTCTATCAAGCATCTCTTTCAGTTAGTGATAGGGGAGTGAGGCGTTCAGGTGACAGCAGAAGGTGGGAACTGGCAGCATCTCTTTCAGTTAGTGATAGGGGAGTGAGGCGTTCAGGTGACAGCAGAAGGTGGGAACTGGCAGTATCTCTTTCAGTTAGTGATAGGGGAGTGAGGCGTTCAGGTGACAGCAGAAGGTGGGAACTGGCAGCATCTCTTTCAGTTAGTGATAGGGGAGTGAGGCGTTCAGGTGACAGCAGAAGGTGGGAACTGGCAGCATCTCTTTCAGTTATTTAATGTCTGCAGTTAGTGATAGGGGAGTGAGGCGTTCAGGTGACAGCAGAAGGTGGGAACTGGCAGCATCTCTTTCAGTTAGTTAATGTCTGCAGTTAGTGATAGGGGAGTGAGGCGTTCAGGTGACAGCAGAAGGTGGGAACAGGCAGCATCTCTTTCAGTGAGTTAATGTCTGCAGTTAGTGATAGGGGAGTGAGGCGTTCAGGTGACAGCAGAAGGTGGGAACAGGCAGCATCTCTTTCAGTTAGTTTAATGTCTGCAGTTAGTGATAGGGGAGTGAGGCGTTCAGGTGACAGCAGAAGGTGGGAACTGGCAGCATCTCTTTCAGTGAGTTAATGTCTGCAGTTAGTGATAGGGGAGTGAGGCGTTCAGGTGACAGCAGAAGGTGGGAACAGGCAGCATCTCTTTCAGTGAGTTAATGTCTGCAGTTAGTGATAGGGGCGTGAGGCGTTCAGGGGACAGCATTATATACCGCACAGCTTAGTTTTCTCTTTCTAATGTTTGGGTTTTTAGAACTTCAGTTGAAACTCGGTTTTCAAGGTACAAACACATTTTTTAACTGCAAATATCTCTTATATATATTTCACTCTAAAAACCAAAAGCTGTGAATGTCTTGTAGAGGACATTTTTATTATGTGCTTAAACCAAATGCTTCTCATAAATGTCATGTGCTGTTCTCTCTCTTCTTCTTCTTCTTCTTCTTCAAGGCCAAAGAGCTGCTTTGGCCTCTTTGGTCTCTGCATCCAGAGCGTGTACCACAAAACGTCTCTTACACCACCTAGGCACTACTACTGGTTGTACTCGCATCCTACGGAACACGTGCGGTTACGGTGCTTACTCGTATTGTCGCATATCCGGTGCCTCTGGAAGAATCCTTTCTAACGTAGCATTCCCTGATGTTAACCATATCTCCCTCCAACTGGCGTGGCCCAGTGAGGCTGGCTTTAGCGCGCCACAAGATTACAGTTGGTTGTGCGGCGACAAGCTCTATCAAGTTCTGGCTCCCCTCTGGATAGGTACATGCACTCTAGTGGATTTGAATCCAGCAGTCACTGTACTCACGTCCTTAATGCACACGACACATCATTACCCAGAGTTCCAACACCCCGACCACCACAAGGTAAAAAGAGATCTGACGCCCGCTGGAGCTAAATTCATGGGTGGCCCGTTCCCATGGTGGGGTACAGTAAACAATGCCCATAAAATAGATACCTTACACGTCCGGCTAGAGAACCTCACTCACGAGACGACGCAAGGCTTCCAGGCATTGCCCCCATTCATAATAGCCTCTAGGAACATGCTCATGCAGCACCAATTCGCTCTTGACCTGTTGTTCGCCTCAAAGGGTGGCCTGTGTCATGTGATCGGTGACTCCTGTTGCACTTACATTCCCGACGCCACCAAGAACATCACTGACACCGTGCTGCATCTCAACGACCTGTTAGCCGACATGAAAGCGATCATTTTTGGCCTATTAATCAGTTGTACCTGTTTGATTATCCCAATACTGAAGAAATGCGTTTCCAGGATGGTATCCTCAGCTTTCGTTCAGTATACTGCTATTCCATTACACGACAATCCTTTGCGCCACAGTGAGATAGACCAGCTAGAATCAGGAGTCTGATTCCGATGTATCAATATAATCATGTGTGTATCTCCTCTCTTATGCTTACATTATATTGGAGTCTGTCCTCCACAGAAACAGCCAGTTTTCTGATATATTTGTGTTTACTCAAACCAGCGATGGAGTGTATTCATGGATGTGTTTTATCAGTCTATCCTGTCATTTGTTTTTTTTATTGATCAAGTATGATCACAAGGGGAGAATGTAGAGGACATTTTTATTATGTGCTTAAACCAAATGCTTCTCATAAATGTCATGTGCTTCTTCTTCCTTCTTCTTCTTCTTCTTCTTCTTCTTTTCTTCTTCTTCTTCTTCTTCTTCTTCTTCTTCTTCTTCTTCATCTCTTCTTCTTCTTCTTCTTCTTCTTCTTCTTCTTCTTCTTCTTCTTCTTCTTCTTTCTTCTTCTTCTTCTTCTCTTCTTCTTCTTCTTCTTCTCTTCTTCTTCTTCTTCTTCTTCAAGGCCACAGAGCTGCTATGGCTACTGGGAGACTCACACAGTCACACACGAACTTCCCTGCTCTGAGAACCGTTATGCTGTCTCCCGCTCGAGGCCAGGTGTCTAATAACAACGTGACCGTGTGAACGCAGATTTCTCACGTTCCCACTCATTTCCTATATAACCTCTGCTTTTTCATTGTACTGCGCACACGCTGGCAGACTATCCTATGCTCTGTCAGACCTGTGTCTATATTATATCTGTATCGTGTATTTGAAGCTTCAAATAAATAACCCAAAAGACATCTCTGCTCGATTCACCATTTATTTGTTTTGATCACTCTGACTTGTGCTCTCCGGCCGTGTTGGGGTCCTAGACTTCCATAACAGTCTCCAACAACGTCAGCTGACAGGAAGTAAACACTCTTTATGATCTTTATTAAGGACGGAAAAGACATGAAAGCTTCACATGGAGACCCTCGATGAGAGTCTTTACCCGTCCCCTCTATTCTCTGCCGTCTTGTAGGCAGACATCGATTATTGAATTATTCGATGGACTTCTGGAAGAGGTAAACGGTCCCGCTGAGGAAGCGCTCCTCTGGCAGCAGGTCCCGGACACCCTCCCCGCTCAGGTAGGGGTCCTGCATGTATCTGAGGGTGCGCTTGTGTCCCGCTGGCCTCCACAGCCCCTCGTCCTCCATCAGCTGCAGCTCTCTCTGCAGGTCCTTCCCGTAGTGCTCTGATGGAGACCCTCGGTGGTCGCCTCGCGTCATGCACACAAGCCCTCCTGCGGGAAACAGCCCCTCACCATCAGTTATCAAGACTCCAGCTCATGTGCTGCGGGCAGGTGATAAACCTCCAGCTCATGTGCTGCAGGCAGGTGATAAACCACCAGCTCATGTGCTGCCGTGGAGGGCGGGAGTTTATAAACCAAAGAGTAACCGCCCTGACGGGACGCTGTAATAAGTAAAGCGAACGCACCCGCAAGGACACCTGGCCTCCGATTGGTTGAGGGATGTTGACAGGATTGTGCACAAAAGTTTCGAGCGCGCACAGAATAATTCTGAGAGCAGCAATATATCTGAGTGCAAGCGTACAGTTTGAGCAGAAGCAGATCTGAGTGCAAGCAGCGCTATCTGAGTGCGAGGGCGGGGTTTGAGGGAAATAAATACATGAAGTGTGCTCTCAAATTTAAATACCACGCTCTTGAATAAAGAGAGGGAACAACCCCCATAATAGTTCTGCTGCTCGACTGAAGACTAAGAGACGTGCACTTTGTGATAATGCGCTGTAGAATTAAACATTGATTGATTGCTAACGATGCTCCGTGTCTGTGAGAGTCCTGTTACCTGGCTTGGCGGCGTGGCAGAGCTCCCGAACAACGCTGACCGGTGCAAAACCAGCACCCAGCCCCCCGACCAGCATCACCACATCGAACACACCTGAAACCAGGAGGAGAGGACCGTCAGCAGTGTGGGTGCACCGTGCCAGTCTGCGTGGGCAGAGATAACCTGGGTACCCATCAGCAGTGTGGGTGCACCGTACCAGTCTGCGTGGGCAGAGATAACCTGGGTACCCTTCAGCAGTGTGGGTGCACCGTACCAGTCTGTGCGGGCAGTGGGTCTGATCCCAGTAAGGCCAGTCTGAGGTCCTGGTAGAGGCCGGTCTTGGCAGCTTGATCCAGCATGCCTTGGCTGCAGTCCACGCCCACAAAGTGCCGGAAGCCCAGTTCAGCCATCTGTGGACACAAGAGGAAGAAGTGCTTTCACAGAGGGCCTCAGAGTCTGGGACGCCGTGTGCCCCGGCCCTCTCCGAGCTACTCCTGCTCCGAAGAGGAGAATCCACCATCTCTGACGAGTCGATGCAAGCGTTGTTCCCAGCAGAGAGGGACCGGCTCCAGGGAGAGTCCACCTGAGGAAGTGGACTCTCCCTGCTCTCCGACACGGACCTGTTCATAAGTGAAGAGACTTTTCATGACCAGGGGCATCAACCAGCATACGTACTGGAACGCCTGACTTCCTGTCGCAGTGATGTCTCCTTGACTCCTGACCACTAAGCGGTCCTCCTCAGTCTCTACACCTCGTGTCTCTGAATGATGATGAATCCCAACGCTTTGGACTCACCAGTTTCCCCACCAGTCCCGACCCACAGGCCACGTCCAGGACCTGGACCTCCTCACGAGCTCCGGGAAAGTTAGCGTCCAGGAAGTCTACGGCCAGCTGTGGAGCTCTGTAGTTCAACTTGTCGAAATCCTGTGGGTGAGTAGAAGAGATCAGGGTTAACGCTTTGAAGGAAGGTGTCACTGCGTGCAAAATGTGGACCCAAAAGCACGGATGCAGACGCAGGATTCAAGCACAACATAATCTTTACTTGATTTGCTGATACAAGATACAATTATGCATTCCAAGAAACACAGAACCAGCAGATCCAGATGATACATAGAATACATATCTACACTAAAGCTCACCTATCCAAAACTAGAAACATACTTAATACCTACTGGCTGATCTTACCTTTCTCTTTCTAGGACGTGGACTATGACTGTACCTGGAGGAAGATTTAGAGCTCGGCATAACACTCAAGACAATCTGGCAACGAGACAGAGAATGGCTGAGCCTGTATATATAAATACACTGAACACAAATATAAACGCAACACTTTTGTTTTTGCTCCCATGTCTCATGAGATGAACTCAAAGATCTAAAACATTTTCTATAAACACAAAATAACCTTCAAGATGCTGATCAGACAGCATGGTTATTGCACAGGTGTGCCTTAGGCTGGCCACCATAAAAGGCCACTCTGAAACGTGCAGTTTTGCTTTATTGGGGGGGTCTGGGGGGGGTCCGAAAACCAGTCAGTATCTGGTGAGGGGGGTAGGGGTAGGGTAATGTTGTGAATCGAGTGGCCTGTGTTCGTCGTCCATTACATACGCCTGCCCATACCATAACCCACCACCACCATGGGCCACTCGATTCACAACATTACCCTACCCCTACCCCTACCCCTAACCCTAACCTAACCTCACAGTCCCCAGCCACACCCTCATTTTCTCAATAGACATAGTATCCCTTTACACCAACATTGAAACCCCACTTGGCCTCACCGCAATTCAGCACTCCTTCAATAAAAACCCAGACCCATCCAGACCCGACAGCCAAATCATTCAGTTGCTCCACCTCACACTCACCCGCAATGATTTTATGTTTAACAATGACCACTACCTCCAGCTGTGCGGTTGTGCGATGGGCCGGAAATACGCGCCAGCCTACGCGGATATTTACCTGGCCCATTGGGAGGAAACGGTCTTTACTAAACTCCCCCTCAAACCCCTTCTGTACTTCCGGTACCTGGATGACATCTTTGGCCTCTGGCACCACACAGAACAGGATTTCCTCACCTTCTCAGACATCCTCAACACACATCACCCTGAAATAAAACTCAAACACCAGTTACATACACACACTGTGGAGTTCCTCGACACTGGGGTGTTTTTCCGCAGCTCCAGCGACCACAGCAAAATCAAACCCCATGACCCCCTCTACCTATAATTTTGTACAACACACACATTTCCCAAAATTAGTCCAAACACCCTAAAAAACCTTATTTGACCCCATGTCGAATAAACATTTGCATACACCCATCCACAGATCCTCAGGCCCGTGCACCCACTCTCAACCGAGAATCCTAAACCCTACCCCTACACAAAACCTAACCCTAACCCTAACCCTACCCCTAACCCTACCCCTACCCCTAACCCTAACCCTAAGATTTTCTTATCTCATTTCTTACTTATCTGTTAGTGTCTTCTTTGTCCTGACTGTTTCCAGAATTAAAGATACGTTTCTTTCTATTTATAACACTCTTTAGTTCCTTCGTGACCCACGGCGTATTATTAGGGAAGACGGTAATGTCTTTACAAGGAATGTTCGACAAGGAATGTTCGATAAGGAATGTTCGATGTTTTAGAGCATGAGCTATAAAACACATCCCAGTCCGTGCAGCCCAGCATGCTTGTGAGGTGGCAATGCTTTCCTCTGTCCAACATGTCCGTTTCTTTTGAGCACACTTGTTTCCTGCAGATGGGTTTGTAGATCGGCACCAGAAGAACGCTCGTGTGGTATGAAGCTCCAAAAGGGGGCATGGTCAGGGACTTGAACGCACCAGGCACCGTGCGTAACATAAGTCAATAGTGGAGTTACTTAAAGTCGTAGGACACGTGACATACTGCTCGTATGTTTTTAAGGTCGTACGCACCTGACAGTGATTACAATCTCCTACAATAAATGTAGGAGCATCGGGGGAGAGGGAGTCCAGTCTGATAGTAACTTCCTCACTCAGCTGGGGGGCCGCTGAGGCGTTTGCCCGGGTGAATGTAAACAATAGTGAGAAACAGCTGGGGGAACTCTCTAGGTAGAAGGGGCGAAGCGAAATGGATTACAGTTCAAGATCCGGAGTACATATTTCCTCCCGAACGGTGAAGGAATGACCTTCTGTTGATAGAAAAGCGTACTCCACCCCCGCAGGATTAGTTTGTTATGGCAGGCGACCGGTCCCTCCGAACAGGGTACCCAAAACCGCTGATGTGTAGGTCCTCGTTGCTGTCCGAGGCTTTCAGCCACGTCTCAGTGAATGCCAGCAGACACGCGTCCCTGTAATCTCGCTTGGATTTAGCACAAGCCTCCAATTCGTCCAATTTGTTCCGGAGGGATCGAACATTGGAGCGAAGGATAGCTGGGAGCGGGGGGAGCGGGGGGAGCCGGCGTCGGTTGGCTAGCCCGTTTGTCCTCAGTCTGCGTTGAACGCCTCCTCTCCACCAATATAATGCTAGGATAATGCTATAATGCAATGCTAACGGAGGCGAGACGCACGTTATCCACACGCAAAGTGTAAGATATCGCTTTCGAAGCTACGCCGCCACCACGTGAGCACGCACTTTGAGCGCGCACTTTGAGCGCGCACTTTGAGCACGCACTTTTATAAAGGTAGACATGGTGCAACATGCGAGAGCGTAAAACCTGATGTGAGCACTTGCAGAAAGATAATCTGAGCTTGTGTGCATACATTCACACTTGTATAAAATATCCACGTAACTGTGAACCACATTTGAAGTCACAGAAGAAAAAAAAAGTGTTGTAGCTTGTAGAAATGATGATGAAATGTTCACTTGCAGAAAAATACATATTTTTTAAATATATTTTCCATTACAACTGCAACTTGGTTATTACAACCTCTCTAATCAGTCATTACAACTTGACGAATCTGCTCTGTGGCAGAATACATCGACGAATCTGCGGTCTTGACTTTTGCTACACTTCTTGCGATAAATGTGTTGCAAAAGTAATTTTCACCTGTAGATGTGGGGGGGGGAGGGGGGTTGGAGCGAAGGGGCGGAGCTATCAGAACGACGAGGCTCGGGTGACTGGAGACTGCGGGGCTAACGGTTCGTGTCGCTACCAGTCCGCTGACATGGCGCATCAATCAACGGTAAGTTTCGCCCATTACTTGCCCAGTATTACATTGAATATTATTATTGTGATTGAGGATTAAATCCGCTTTGAAGACCACCGTTTTATATCGTGCAGTTTAGCGGCAAAATAACGTCAGTCAGCCAGCTAACGCTAGCTTTGTTGAGTGTATGCTAGCTAAACAAGTAGTGGTTGTCTAAAGCAGTAATTCATATATTATAGCCTACTGCTTTGGCACTAACGGTTGATAACCGTTTATGAAAATAAAACCAATTGAACTGTACTGAAATGATGACAAGTTTTATAATTGTCTTGGGCTCCTGCTGTGTTTTTAAAGCCTGTGTAAATTATCCATGCTATTTTCTATTTAGCTAACGTCGAAGTAGTGTATGTGAAATCAACCTCATAATAAGCTGTGTGTATATTACAATTATTAATGTCATATTTCAAGATGATTACTTAGATATCACAATATGGTTGGTTGAGCTGGAGTTCATTATCGAGCTTTCACGTTAACGTCACAGTCGCCTGAAGAACGAACCCAAACCTTGTTGTTTTTATTAATTGCATTACACATTGATATCAAATAAACAGTAACCATTGGTAACACAACTTCCAAAGTTACAGTAACATAAAAAGGACCCTGACTCGGACGATACACAATGCAACATGTTCAACAGAAGAGTATCAGTTATATTGTTTGTACACATGGTACTTTATATATATATATATCTGTTTGTTTAAGGTGTCCAGGTGATGCAGACAGGCTGGACCAGAGCGTGAGAGACAGAGCTGGACTCCTCACAGCAGTGAATTCAGCTCAGGTACAAAGACTCTTTTCTTACTGTACAAAGAATCAAGAAAGATATTGGTTTAAATGACTGAAGTATTGACTTGAATACACGGATATGTATTCCATTACACAATACTACATACTAGATCACCTACACATCAGTTCAGTTGAGGGTTTTTTCCATGCAACAAGTTACATTTAGATATTTAGCGATATGACTTTGTCAGCTTTCTAATGTAATGTATTGAAGGCAGAGATATTTAACACATAGTGAGAACTGCTGCTATTTATCTCTCAATATTGTCTGTAAAAACGTGGTAAAAGTGATTCTCTCAGTGAGACAACAGAGCAAGCTTCTACAGTTGCACTACATTTTGATAACAGATACATATTATTTTGATAATAACATATATTTCAATGTTGATGAATTTCATTCTGTTCATTCATAATCTGATTACAATTAAAAAATAATGATATCTACAGCCCCTAAACACACAAACACACCGCTTTCATAAATAACACACTTGTTCTGCAATAATGTTTTATGTTTCCTGTCATTTGTGTTAGGAAAGGACATGCCTGAAAGACACGACATCTTCTCCTTCTCTGAGGGTCAAGGAGAACATCCAAGAGGAACATTAAAAGCTGATGTTATGAGATTTTAAGACCAGTACAGGACATTCACTAAGAAACTACTTTTATTGTGAAAACAGAGATCTGCACACCGAATATTTTTGTAGTCTATCAGGACCATCATTTGTTTGTGACGCTGCAGCTCAGAGAAGGGGTGGTTATAGTCAGGCTTATAACGTGTGGCGAAAAACACAGTCAGCTGATCGAATGCAGCTGTTTCCACATCTCCACTCCATCCGCTGATTATTTCTATGTGCCTCACTTCATGAGCTTCACGTCACTTGTGCCTTGTACCGCAGAGTTTGCAACGTCACAAATAAATGGGGCCAATCTTCAGTCAGATGGGAATATGTAATCTAACATTTTCAGTAAGAATAATGGACAAAAGGATACAAATACAAATACAATTTATTGAAAAGTGAACCAAAAGTTATTCAAATGTTTTAAATAAAAAGCACATATGGACAGAAGGTGTAAACCTATTAAATGTATAAGTGCCGAACCGTGCCCCGCAGTCTCCAGTCACCCGAGCCTCGTCGTTCTGATAGCTCCGCCCCTTCGCTCCAACCCCCCTCCCCCCCCCTCACATCTACAGGTGAAAATTACTTTTGCGACACATTTATCGCAAGAAGTGTAGCAAAAGTCAAGATCGCAGATTCGTCGATGTATTCTGCCACAGAGCAGATTCGTCAAGTTGTAATGACTGATTAGAGAGGTTGTAATAAATAAAGTTGCAGTTGTAATGGAAAATATATTTAAAAAATATGTATTTTTCTGCAAGTGAACATTTCATCATCATTTCTACAAGCTACAACACTTTCTGTGACTTCAAATGTGGTTCACAGTTACGAGGATATTTTATACAAGTGTAAATGTATGCACACAAGCTCAAGCGCAAGTGCTCACATCAAGTTTTCACGCTCTCGTATTTTGCACAATATCTACCTTCATACACTTTGAGCGTGAACTTTGAGCGTGAACTTTGAGCGCGCACTTTGAGCGTGCACTTTGAGCGCGCACTTTGAGCGCACTTTGAGCGCGCACTTTGAGCGCGCACTTTGAGCGTGCACTTTGTGCGCACACTTTGTGCGCGCACTTTGAGCGCGCACTTTGAGCGTGCACTTTGAGCGCACCTCTGATACGTCGTTGTGACGACTGATGTCTGACATCGTCATGACGTCGCCTGTATTCTACGTCAACCCAATCAAAATGGATGGAGGCGTCGGCACACGTTGACGCGTCAGTTCTCCGCTCAGCTTAGTTGTCCGTTCTTTGGCACAAATCTCACCCCATACAAACACGGCATAACGGTGACAGTTCACGAGCGGGCTCTCTCTCCCCGTCAGAGTGGTGTACAGACCGACGGGTCATAATGCATGTTGACGGAAATGATACGATCCTCTCTCGCGCCGCTGGTTGGGTGAACGTTTCTGACTGTGAACACACGACGGTCTCATTCGAAGCGTATCGCGTCTGTTATTCTGTCTTACTTTGATCTAGATTTGATGTGGTCTTTGAGTCTGGAACAATGGACCAGACCTTGGTATGCAACTAGGGTTTGACACTCTGAGGCGTTTCTTGAAGGGTCTGACCTGATCGTACGTCTCTGCAATGCTGTCGTATAACTTCTTCGTCTGCCGTGGATCGGTGTCCTTGAAGGCCCTGAGGACGGTCTTCACATCGTCCAGAGTCCTGCTGCAGTCTGCCATGACGACGGGGTGTGGGGAAACACCTGGAGGGCAAACAGACGTCTGAGAACTGGAACAAGACTTCACCAATGATGCATAGGTTTTAAATACGTAAATAATTGGACAGCCTTCCGGGGAAAACCTGGTCTGATTAAGAGAGACGGCATTCACCCTACTTTGAAAGGTGCAGATCTCATTTCGGCATACATCTCAGGGCTTTGTGGACGTAATCCATGACAAACTGGAGTTGAGACCAGGAGGCAGAGTCGCAGTCTTACACGCTTCTCTGCGCTCTCTCCTAGGCAGTCACCCATAGGAATCCCCAACCCAATAAAATACCCAATATTAGCGGTGTGTGTGTCTGCCCAAGGACAATTTAAGGTAAAACCTAATAGAGGTGTCATACATAATAACCTAATAAAAGTAAATGTAACAACTACTACAGTGCAACAAAACAGGAAGATTAAATGTGGTCTCTTAAACATAAGATCTCTAGCATCTAAAGCAATATTGGTAAATGATTTAATATCAGATTATAATATTGATATATGCTGTCTCACTGAAACTTGGTTGAGACATGAAGAATATGTCAGCATAAATGAGGCCACTCCACCCAGCCATGTCAACACTCATATTGCTCGAGGCACGGGCCGAGGAGGTGGAGTTGCAGCAATCGTTGACTCAAGTTTACTTATCAATACTAAACCAACATGTAATTATACCTCTTTTGAAAGCCTCGTTTTTAGTCTTACGCATCCAACCTGGAAAACTTTGCAGCCAATCTTATTTGTTACAGTGTATCGTGCACCAGGTCCTTATTCAGAACCCTTATCAGAATTCTCTGAGTTTTTATCAACTTTGGTTCTTAAAACAGACAAAGTAATTATCGTAGGTGACTTTAATATTCATGTTGACGATGATAAAAATAGCCTTACTGTTGCATTTAACTCTATATTAGATTCTGTTGGTTTCTGTCAGAGTGTAAATAAACCAACCCACTGCTATAATCACACTCTCGACCTTGTTCTGACTTATGGTATTGAAATTGAGCAACTATTAGTCGAACCGCATAATCCTGCTTTATCCGACCATTTCTTAGTAACTTTTGAAGTACTGTTACTAGACTACAAAGCATTAGTCAAAAGCTCTTGCAGCAGAAACCTATCCGTTAGTGCTATAGCCACATTTAAGGAAGAGATTCCACCAATACTTAACTCGATAGCATGTCTGCATGTAGGGGAGGAAACTTATACAAAATGTACACCACCCCAAATTGATCATGTTGTTGATAGTGCTATAGATGCGCTGCGAATAAAATTAGACTCTGTTGCTCCTTTGAAAAAGAAGAAAATAAAGCAACATAGATTAGCTCCATGGCATAATGCCCAAACCCGCAAAATAAAGCAAAAGTCTAGACAACTTGAAAGGATATGGCGTTCCACTAAACTTGAAGAATCTCGTTTAATTTGGCATATTACTCTCAATGAATATAAGAAAGCACTGCGTAAAGCGAGAGCAGCCTACTACTCTTCATTAATAGATGAGAATAAGAATAATGCAAGATTTCTTTTCAGCACTGTAGCCAGGCTGACAGAGAGCCACAGCTCCATTGAGCCTTCTATTCCCACAGCACTCAGTAGTAATGATTTTATGTGCTTTTTTAACCATAACATTGTTACTCTTAGAAACAAAATGAATGACCTCTTGCCTTCGACCAGTATAGTGTTATCAACAGCTCCCGGAATCGTAAGTTCTAATATTACACTAGATAGTAAACTAGAATGCTTTTCAGCCATTAACCTTGAACAATTACATTCAATGATTCTCTCTTCTAAACCATCAACGTGCATGTTAGACCCAATTCCAACTAAGCTGTTGAAGGAAGTTTCTCCATTAATTAGCACTTCTTTATTAAATATTATGAATATGTCTTTATTATCAGGCTATGTTCCACAATCATTCAAAGTAGCAGTGATAAAACCGCTTCTTAAAAAGCACAACCTCCATCCAGAGGTTTTAGCCAACTATAGACCTATTTCTAATCTTCCGTTCCTCTCAGAGATTCTTGAGAAAGCGGTCGCAAAACAGTTGTGTGATTACTTAAAAAACAATGATTTATTTGAAGATTTTCAGTCTGGCTTTAGAACACATCATAGCACAGAGACAGCTCTGGTTAAAGTCACAAATGATATTCTAATAGCCTCAGACAAGGGACTTGTCTCTATTCTTGTTCTGCTCGATCTCAGTGCTGCATTTGATACTATCGACCATGATATCCTATTGCAAAGACTAGAGCACTTGGTTGGCATACAGGGAACTGCTTTAGGCTGGTTTAGGTCCTATCTATCTGAACGCTCTCAGTTTGTACGTGTCAACGATGAATCTTCCACGCAAACCAAAGTTAGCCATGGAGTGCCACAAGGGCTCAGTGCTCGGACCTATTTTGTTCACATTATATATGCTTCCGTTAGGCAATATTATAAGGAATCATTCTGTAAACTTTCATTGTTATGCGGATGATACTCAACTATATTTATCAATCAAGCCTGATGAAATTAATCATCTAAATAAAATTCAAGACTGCCTTAAGGACTTAAAAACGTGGATGACCTTAAACTTTTTGATGTTAAACACGACCAAAACTGAAGTTATTGTACTTGGCCCGAAGAATCTACGAAACAAATGATCTAAAGATATACTAACTATGGATGGCATTAATTTGGCCTCCAGTGAGACTGTAAGGAATCTTGGTGTTATATTTGATCGGGATTTATCCTTTAACGCCCACATAAAATCAATTTCAAGGACCGCCTACTTCCATCTACGTAACATTGCAAAAATCAGGCATATCTTGCCTCAAAACGATGCAGAGAAACTAGTCCATGCATTTGTTACTTCTAGGCTGGATTATTGTAACTCTTTACTATCAGGGAGTACCAAGAAGTCAATCAAGTCGCTTCAGCTGATTCAAAATGCTGCGGCTCGTGTACTAACCAGAGTTAGGAAAAGGGACCACATTACTCCTGTTCTGGCTGCCTTACACTGGCTCCCTATAGAACACAGGATAGAATTTAAAATTCTTCTTCTCGCCTACAAAGCCCTTAATGGGCAGGCGCCATCTTACCTTAAAGAACTCATTATACCCTACTGTCCTACTAGGGCATTGCGTTCCAAGAATGCAGGGTTGTTGGTTGTTCCTAGAGTCTCTAAAAGTACAATGGGAGCCAGAGCCTTTTCTTATCAAGCTCCACATTTGTGGAATCAGCTTCCAGTTTGTGTTCGGGCGGCAGACACCCTATCCGTTTTTAAGAGTGCGCTTAAGACCTTCCTTTTTGATAAAGCTTATAGTTAGGGCTGATTAGATTCAGCCCCTAGTTTTGCTGATATAGGCTTAGTTTGTCGGGGGACATCTTACTTCTTCCTTCTCTCTGTCTGTACCCGTGTACTCTCATGTTCCGATTAACCCAGCTTCCCCAAATGTCTTTCTTTTTGGGGTCTATATATGCTGGGATCCGGAGTCATGGATGATCCTGCGGTTTTGTGTCCTGGATCGCGAGCGCTGGATCTTGAGTCGTGGCTGTGGTCCTGGATCATAGGTCCTGGATGGATATCCTCGTGGATTCATCTTCCTATTATACACACATGCATTTCCAAACATTTGGACTACCTATGTTGCAAATGTATTATCTTTTCAATTTACACACGGCATCTATTGCACGTCTGTCCGTCCTGGGAGAGGGATCCCTCCTCTGTTGCTCTCCCTGAGGTTTCTCCATGTTCCCTTTAAACTGGGTTTTCTTTGGAAGTTTTTCCTTGTACGATGTGAGGGTCTAAGGACAGAGGGTCTGAGGACGAGGGTCTAAGGACAGAGGGTGTCGTATTGTCATACTGATATTCTGTACACACTGTGAAGACCACTGAGACAAATGTAACATTTGTGATATTGGGCTATAAATAGACTTTGATTGATTGAAATACCTGAGATGAACAGCCAATCAGAGTGGTGTATCTCAGTCCTGACACATGAACTACATTACAGGTTTTTCAAGGCGAGGCAAGTTCATTATACAGCATCTTTTCAACACAAGGCATTTCAGAAAATGGCATTTAAAATCAGTCATTCAAAAGAAAAGCTAATAAAATAAACATTAAAAGAAGAAGTACAAGATATTTCACACACTAAAACCTCAAGCGTTTAAAGTCACACTCAACGACCTGAGCTCAGACCTCCAGAGCTCTGAACACATGCTCTGCACCCAATTTGAAATTCAACTTGGAACTTTTTGCAGGCGTCTTTGAAGTCTTTGAATTTGTAGACGAATCACTAAATAAAGCGTAAATGAAAACCAGCGTGTTTTTCAACAACGCTAAAAACTGACTTCACTGATTAACACGTCGTCAGCTTGTTGGTGTCAGGGCCGAGTGCAAAACACTTTGGAGGCAACGGTACAGTTAGTAATACTCAACATTTCATCCATAAAATACACAGTTTTACTCACCTTTGAAGGGTCCAGGTAGAGAGTGTGAGCAGAGTGTGTGAGCAGAGTGTGTGCGCAGAGTGTGTGAGCAGAGTGTGTGAGCAGAGTGTGTGAGCAGAGTGTGTGAGCAGAGTGTGTGAGCAGAGTGTGTGAGCAGAGTGTGTGAGCAGAGAGTGTGAGCAGAGTGTGTGAGCAGAGTGTGTGAGCAGAGTGTGTGAGCAGAGTGTGTGAGCAGAGTGTGTGAGCAGAGAGTGTGAGCAGAGTGTGTGAGCAGAGTGTGTGAGCAGAGTGTGTGAGCAGAGAGTGTGAGCAGAGTGTTACAACCCGGCTTCGTGGGCTGTAACATAAAGCAGGGAGGCGAGACGAGAGGTAAGAATATATAGTTTATTCTTTGAAATACACAACTAAATAAACACCAGCAACAAGTCCCTGAGGCTGGCGCAGAGAGAGTGCCCAGAAGAGGCTGGGCTCCTCCTATATCCTGTTTCAACAGGTGTAGCTCATCAGGCAGGTATCCTCCCACAGGTGCGGCTCATCAGCACCTGAACCTGAAAACACCAACAAACCACACACACAACCCACACACACAAACAGACGGCACCCCACGTGGTGTGGAGGGGTCGTCACACTCCCCCCCCATAAGAAAGGGGTTCCCCTAAGAACACCGTTAATTACCCAAATAGCTAGGGGCTCTTCTCAGATATTCCGGCGTGGACAGAAAACCACTCTGGCCAGTCCCTTGACCCTGACCTGGAAGAACCCGAATGTCCCTCCCGAAACCGCAACCTAGCCCCCCAGAAACAACCCAAACCCTGACCCCCAGGTCGCTGCCGAACTGCCCCAATAATCCCTCTTATGTTCTCATTCTTCAGAATCCAGCCCATAAGATTATTGCTTATTTCAAATTGTTCTGAAAGTCTGCCAATTAGAACATGAGGTTGAATTGTGTTCAAAGCAGATGAAAAATCAACAAATAAAAGTCTAGCATGAGATCCAATTCCCTCCAAGTGTTTAAAGAGTAAGTCAGATAAGGTGACCGTGGCATCCTCCACTCCTCTGTGCGGCCTGGAAGCACACTGCATGGGATCGAGCGCATGCTCCGTCTTCCTTAACATTTCTGCTCTGACTAGCTTCTCCCATGTCTTCATCAGAATGGATGTAAGTGCAACTGGTCTAAAATCGTTAAGAGTGTTGGGGCCTCTGGATCTGGGAACAGGGACTACCACAGCATCCTTCCAAGCCTTTGGCACATGCTGTGTCTGTAAAGACACATTCAAAATGTAGTGGAACACAGGGCTAAGTTCTTTTGCACAAAGTTAAAGTAAACGACCGCAGATGTTGTCAGGTCCATGACTCTTATTTATTTGTACTAAACGAAAGGCCTTTTCCACTTCCCTCTGATCTATGTTAAAATGCTTATCGTCCTCAAGTTTAAGCTTCAGTTCAGATATATTTTTACTGAAATCAAATGTGTCAAATGGAGAACAAAAGTGATTTAGGGCATCTGCAAACTGAACATCTGAATTAAAGCCACCCAGAGTCACATGGCAGCTGATCTTCGTTTCCCGGAGGCCTGCTATGGTTTATGGTTTTACTCCAGACTGAGCCAAGGCTGTTTGCAGCCATTTTGTTTTGTAGTTCAGATTTAAAATTCTGTTTAGCTTTCAGAATGTCTATTTTAAGTTCCCTATTAGCATCATGCAGATCAGAGGCACTTCCCTGTTTAAAAGCGTGTTTCTTTTTCTGAATGCTGGACTCAACCGCCTTGGTCACCCATGGTTTGTTATTAGGGTATATTTTAACTTGCTAACGCGGAATAATCATGTCTTTGCAAAAGGCTGTATATGAGCATGTTACATCAACAACTCCATCCACAAGACTCTTTGAACACATCCCAATCAGTGCAGTCATAACGTTCCTGCCAACAGGCTACAGAGTCTTCTGTCCAGACATGGATGTCCTTTGTCAATGCTTTCTCTCGCTTCAAAACCGTGTTGTATATGGGCAGTAGATGCACAGTTATGCTCAGCAGAGCCCAGTGGGGGTATGGGACTGCCTTATAGGCTTCCTTCACTGACCCATAACACAGGTCTGGTGTTTTATCCCGCCTGGTGGGACAGGAGACATATTGATAACAGTTAGTGAGTGTCTTTTTGAGGGTCACGTGGTTAAAATCCCCAAGTATACAGTTTGGTGCGTCAGGTGAAATTGACTGCAGTTTTTGCACCAAATCAAAGATAGTGCTGGAGGCAGAGGTGGCATTTGCCCTGGGATGGATGTACACTATTGTTATAAACACTTGGGGAAACTCACGGGGCAGGTAGAAGGGACGCAATGAAACAGATAACAGTTCAACATCTGGGGTGCCAATGCGTTCTCTGACTGTCACAGAGCTACTGTTTGTTTACGTACAAACATACTCCGCCCCCCTGAGTTTTTCCTGTCACTTCCGCCTTTCGATCCAGACGAAAGGGAGCTCCAAAACCGTCAATAAACAGATCGTTGTCCTGGTTACAGTCTGTGAGCCAAGTCTCAGTGAAGGCCAAAACACAGCAGTCCCTGAAATGCTTCTGAAACCGAACACTACCCTGAAGCTCGTCAACCTTGTTCCTCAGCGATTGAACGTTCCCCATCGAGGGCAGAGGAATCCGAGGGAGCCGCTGCCTTCTCATGCGTAATCTTACGCCGCCGCGTTTACCCCGCTTCCTCCTCTGGTGCCCCGTTGCACCACAGGTTTCATTTGGATTTCTCCTAATAATGTCCGGTAACTGTAACGTGGTATCTATCACGCGAGCCAGACTTGCCATGTTCAGTTGTAGCAGCACATCTCTGGTGTACTGTGTCCTCTCCCGGATGACAGCCCCATTGACATCACATGCCAAACATTGAAGGAATACGATCCACAGAATCACAGAATAAAGAATATCCATTTTGACTAGCGGCGCAGGGAGCATTCAATCATACAGACGCTTTATCGAATAGGTCGGTGGCGCATTAAAAACCTTTAAAACAAACACAAAACGGAGGACACCAAACTTTTCCCTGCCGGTCGCAGCGTGCGCATGCACAGTACTGTCGTACCAATAATGACGTTCAAGAACGGCCTCAAGTGTATGATTGCGATTCTATAACACAAACTATCATTGTAATCAACAATATCGTAAAATAATTTCATAATGTGGCTAATTTGCTCCCAAACCTACACTTTCTGCTCGAGTTAATCTCCGTCAGAAAGTAGTTCCTATAAAGTAGTTCCCTTGGTAACGCTAGCCGATCAATCGAACACTCCTGCTTCCCCGTTTACAGTTATTGATATAATTATAGTAAATAATATATTATTAACCAATTTGTTGAAAACAATTTATTGACAACAATTCTTGAATTATCAAACACGCCTATTGACCAATCAGAGAGCTTGCTCACACCTATGTGTTATAGATTACACATTCCCATCTGACTGAAGATTGGCCCCATTTATTTGTGACGTTGCAAACTTTGCGGTACAAGGCACAAGCGATGTGAAGCTCATCAAGTGAGGCACATAGAAATAATCAGCTGATGGAGCGTAGATGTGGAAACAGCTGTTTTTCGCCACACGTTATAAGCCTGACTAGAACCACCCCTTCTCTGAGCTGCAGCGTCACAAACAAAGTATGGTCCTGACAGACTACAAAAATATTCGGTGTGCAGATCTTTGTTTTCACAATAAACACTGAACAAAAATATAAATGCAACACTTCGGTTTGTGCTCCCATGTCTCACGAGATGAACTCAAAGATCTAAAACATTTTCTATAAACACAAAATAACCATTTCTCTCAAATATTGTTCATAAAAAAATAAATATCCATAAACAAATAAAAGCGTCCCTCCTCATGTGGCTTTGATCATTTTCAGATAAAAACATACACATATACATACATTTAAAATATAAAACATGTAAGAAGTAATAACAACATAAATATGAACACGTTAAGATAAATAAGATTGACTCTGAATGGCAGATTGGGATTTTGAGGCTATTTCAGTGAAACAAGGCTGTTTTTGGAACATTTGACAGATTTATGCTTAAATTCTCTCAGAAAGTTACAGAAAGATACAAGTTTGTGTTTATAAGCTGACCATGAAGTACTCTGTCTGAGTACATCTCAGCACGCAGGGTCTGACAGAAAAAACATAACATTTTTAAGTATCTAATAATATACTATCCACATAATATACTATCCACATAATATACTATCCACATAATATACTATCCACATAATATACTATCCACATAATATACTATCCACATAATATACTATCCACATAATATACTATCCACATAATATACTATCCACATAATATACTATCCACATAATATACTATCCACATAATATACTATCCACATAATATACTATCCACATAATATACTATCCACATAATATACTATCCACATAATATACTATCCACATAATATACTATCCACATAATATACTATCCACATAATATACTATCCACATAATATACTATCCACATAATATACTAGTTTAACCTCTACCAAAAAAAACAACATTTAATAATTACATATTATAAAATAAAAATAAAAAGTACTTACCAGAGTTTTTCAATATCAGATACAGGTTAAGAAAATGCATTGTGTGTGTGTGTGTGTGTGTGTGTGTGTGTGTGTGCGTGCGTGCGTGTGCGCGTGTGTGTGTGTGTGTGTGTGTGTGTGTGTGTGTGTGTGTGTGTGTGTGTGTGTGTGCGTGCGTGCGTGTGTGCGTGTGTGTGTGTGTGTGTGTGCGTGTGTGCGTGTGTGTGTGTGCGTGTGTGTGTGTGTGTGTGTGTGTGTGTGTGTGTGTGTGTGTGTGTGTATGTGTTAATTGTTCTTAAAGGTAGGGCTAGGTCATTTTGGAGAAACCATCTCGAGTGAGCTAGAATTAGAAAATATACAACCGGGAGAAATCTGCCACTTCCTCACAGAGCCCCTCCTCCAGCACACATGAACGCGCGCACATGACCAGAAGAGGGCACGAGATAAGTTTGTGCACAGATCTTTGGCTGTAGGCGTCTGAACCCCGCACTGCTGCTGCATTCGCTTCTTGACTGGCTCTTCGGACGGATGGCGGTAAGCTGTCACAGGCTGATTGAACCCTATTCGAGGCGTCTCTTGCCATTTTTATTTTTTAAAAAGGTGACTTGGTAAGTGGACATGACTGTCTTTTGATTTAGTTTGAGCATATTTCTATCTTCATCTAATTCCACCCCCACTCTCTGCTGCCAAAAGGAAGGGGTGGAGAAAAGGGGGAGAGGCCTGGGCTGGGAGGGGGTGGGGGGCTAGACAGTCTCACGCATAACCTCAAAGAGACACCTAGATTAACATCAAAGGCTTATAACACACCGGTGTGAAATCACCTGCCTGTTATAACACCTCACATCAAAGGGCAAACATCAAAGGCTAATTATTCAACTCTGAGGGGGCAGGGGCCAGACAGCATAACTTCAAAGAGTCTGCCTTAATTGACACATCAAAGAATTAGACAACAAAGGCACTACACAGGGGGGCTTTTCATACCTACCTGTTATAACACCCATCAAAGGATCTCGAACAATGGGAGGCGGGACTTAGCTCATTAACATAATTGTACCCAATCACATCAAAGGATCTCGAACAATGGGAGGCGGGACTTAGCTCATTAACATAATTGTACCCAATCACATCAAAGGATCTCGAACAATGGGAGGCGGGACTTAGCTCATTTGCATACTTGGGGGCGTGTCCACCTGTCACTTTTCATGCATACTGATGTGACGAAAGGGGTATGTGTACTACTACTGTTGTAGGATTCTGAACCGCAGTCGCTGATGATGGGGCGGCCGACCGGAACCACAGAGGGGACCGTCCACGGGGAGCAGGTAGAAGAGGCGGGGCCTGGGCTCCTCCGGACCATCCAGATATTGTTTTTGTGTTTTGTTTATGATTTTGTTAGTGTAAAGTGTTGCTGTAATGTCCCTAACTCGTGTTTGTGTTTCCAATTGAAGTGGGTGCGTCAGTGATCTGTAGTATGTGTTGTCATTTAACTGCCTATGTGCTTCCAATATATAGTTGTCCCTATCTTGTATGACTATTTGGCCCCCCTTATCTGCAGGTTTGATGACTATGTGTTGGCTGTTACCTAATGTTTTAATAATGTGTAATTGTTCCTGGCTAATGTTGTGTGTGCTGTGTGGAAGGGGGCGCCAATGTGTGAGTGCTAGTAGATTTGTATTGATTAGTTGTGTTATTTCAGGTGTCGATGTTGCCGTGTGTGGTTCCCAGGTGGACGGTCCGGTGAACAGAACAGGCTCCCGCCCCCCCAGGAAGTGGTCCATGATCTTAATCCGCCTGTGGAAGGCGTGGAGGTCCGCCCTGATCTCCGGTCGGGTGGGGAGCTTGGGTGTTGGAATGAATGATAAGCCTTTTTCCAGTAGCTCTAGCTGTGCGGCCGTGGGAGAGGACACGGCCGTGGGAGAGGACACGGCCGTGGGGGAGGGCACGGCCGAGAGGTTGGTTATATTTGAGCGGTGGGGACAAAGTCATATTGCTTGTTAACATCTAAATGTAACTTTTTGCATGGAAAACCCCCTCAACTGAACTGATGTGTAGGTGATCTAGTATGTAGTATTGTTTAATGGAATGTGTATCAGTGTATTCAAGTCAATACTTCAGTCATTTAAACCAATATCTTTCTTGATTCTTTGTACAGTATGACAAAAGAGTCTTTGTACCTGAGCTGAATTCACTGCTGTGAGGAGTTCAGTTCTGTCTCTCACTCTCTGGTCCAGCCTGTCTGCATCGCCTGGACACCTTAAACAAACAGATATATATATATATATATATATATATATATATATATATATATATATATATATATATATGTAAAGTCCCATGTGTACAAACAATATCACTGATTCTCTTCTGTTGAACATGTTGTGTAGGAGCCATCTTATGGGTGTTGTTGGTGTGTCAGTTTATTTAAGTTATATGTATAGTGCAATATTATTTATGAACACTGGGTGGCGGGGTTTAGCTGCACCGGGTGTATATAAAGAGGTCATAGGTGACAGGAGAGGGAGGGACACAGAAGGAAGAGAGCATACCGATTCCACCAGCGCGGCAGACGCTCATCACAACAACTAGAACTGTACATTTAACCCTGGATGTAAAGCTGAATAAAACCTCGTTATAAACTTCAGCAAAGGACCGGAGACTCATCTGTGTGCGTCTGCGTCCGGATCGCTCTTCAGCCCTTCTGTGAAAGTAACGGCAACAATATATACGACATAGGAAAGGAAATTGCCATTACATGTTGCATTGTGTATCGTCCGAGTCAGGGTCCTTTTTATGTTACTGTAACTTTGGAAGTTGTGTTACCAATGGTTACTGTGTATTTGATACCCATTTGTAATACAATTAATAAAAACAACAAGGTTTGGGTTCGTTCTTCAGGCGACTGTGACGTTAACGTGAAAGCTCGATAATGAACTCCAGCTCAACCAACCATATTGTGATATCTAAGTAATCATCTTGAAATATGACATTAATAATTGTAATATACACACAGCTTATTGTGAGGTTGATTTCACATACACTACTTCGACGTTAGCTAAATAGAAAATAGCATGGATAATTTACACAGGCTTTAAAAACACAGCAGGAGCCCAAGACAATTATAAAACGTGTCATCATTTCAGTACAGTTCAACTGGTTTTATTTTCATAAACGGTTATCAACCGTTAGTGCCAAAGCAGTAGGCTATAATATATGAATTACTGCTTTAGACAACCACTACTTGTTTAGCTAGCATAAACTCAACAAAGCTATCGTTAGCTGGCTAACTGACGTTATTTCGCCGCTAAACTGCACGATATAAAATGGTGGTCTTCAAAGCGGATTTAATCCTCAATCACAATAATAATATCCAAAGTAATACTGGGCAAGTAATGGGCAAAACTTACCGTTGATTGACGCGCCATGTCAGCGGTAGCGACACGAACCGTTAGCGAACCGTTAGCCCCGCAGTCATCCGGTTCGACCTGACTGGCTGTGACTGTGTGACTGACCCGAGCCTCGTCCTTCTGATAGCTCCGCCCCTTCGCTCCGCCCCTTCGCTCCAACCCCCCTCCCTCCCCCCACATCTACAGGTGAAAATTACTTTTGCAAGAAGTGTAGCAAAAGTCAAGATCGCAGATTCGTCAATGTATTCTGCCACAGAGCAGATTCGTCAAGTTGTAATGACTGATTAGAGAGGTTGTAATAACCAAGTTGCAGTTGTAATGGAAAATATATTTAAAAAATATGTATTTTTCTGCAAGTGAACATTTCATCATCATTTCTACAAGCTACAACACTTTTTTTTTCTTCTGTGACTTCAAATGTGGTTCACAGTTACGTGGATATTTTATACAAGTGTAAATGTATGCACACAAGCTCAGATTATCTTTCTGCAAGTGCTCACATCAGGTTTTACGCTCTCGCATGTTGCACCATGTCTACCTTCATAGCTCCCCCGTGGGTCGATGGCTTAGCATTGGCTTATACTGCCTATGCCATGGGCCGGCCCTGAGAGTGATACTTACATACTCTACAGTAAGTAGACCGGTATGTTGGGGGGTCAGGGGTCAGGACTGACAGGTTCAGCTGGTTAGCAGGGCGGGGGGGGGTTCATTGGAGCCAATAGAGCTTCAGGGTTTACACTGGAGAAAATGCTGCTCCACAAACAAGTTTAACAAGAATGAAAACAAGTTGTTTTCACTTGAGTTCAACAATCTGCCAAAAGAGCAAGTGAACATTTTCTTGGTGAGATTTCTTGAAATAAATCAGAACTCATTATGAACTATACGCCCAGAATCAGGAAATGTTGTGTTTCAAAATAAGCTGCAAATGTTTTGTGCGTTCTGATGTTTCACCTGAGACAAACTCGCGATACGATGTGTTGACGTAACGAGACTGTAGTGGCCGATTGTCCAAAAGAAAGTTAATGTTCAAAGGCCACTCAGTCTAGGAGGCGAGTTCCAGTATTGACTCGCGTTCAAGAAATCAGATACTTGCTCGTTCCATTCAGGTGCTTTAGTGCGCCACTGCCACGGGCGACACGTGCACGTTATCTAAACAAATACAAGACCCCTCGGTCATACGGATGTGCGGTCAACAACTTCTTCCAACTTCCTCTCAGACTTCCTGCTGTGTCATGCTGGCAGCCTCATGTATACCTGAGCGCGCTCCTGACTTCCTGCTGTGTCATGCTGGCAGCCTCATGTATACCTGAGCGCGCTCCTGACTTCCTGCTGTGTCATGCTGGCAGCCTCATGTATACCTGAGCGCGCTCCTGACTTCCTGCTGTGTCATGCTGGCAGCCTCATTATACCTGAGCGTGCTCCTGACTTCCTGCTGTGTCATGCTGGCAGCCTCATGTATACCTGAGCACGCTCCTGACTTCCTGCTGTGTCATGCTGGCAGCCTCATGTATACCTGAGCGCGCTCCAGACTTCCTGCTGTGTCATGCTGGCAGCCTCATGTATACCTGAGCGCGCTCCTGACTTCCTGCTGTGTCATGCTGGCAGCCTCATGTATACCTGAGCGCGCTCCTGACTTCCTGCTGTGTCATGCTGGCAGCCTCATGTATACCTGAGCGCGCTCCAGACACGCCCAGCTCCAAGCTCTCTTTGAAGCTGTGGTGTGGACGCTCCGTTAGTGTTACTCCCGCTAAGTCGTGGAGGTTCAGTTCCCACCTGCTGCCAGATGACAAGTTTAAGCACTTTGTTAATCCACAGATTCGTTTATATATCAAAATGAATGACACTGCTGACGTAAGTTGTGGAACCGTGTGGGAGGCTCTCGAAGCCTATGTTCGTGGGCAGGTTATTTCGTATGTTTCCAAACTAAGAAAGGATGAAAGGGTTCGGCTGTCGGCAATTTTGGAAGAAGTTCTCCGAATTGATGAAACGTCTTCCTCCTCCCCCTCACGACCTTATATAAATATATTATTACATTTGACCTTTTAATGACGAGCGTAGCGGAGAGACAACTGAGGCAAACTAAGCAGCGCTTTTTTGAACAGGGGGACGAGGCTGGGAGGCTCCTGGCTCAACGGCTCGGGCAGTTAACGCCTCCAGATGAATCCCCAAAGTAAAGTCGCCCGAAGGCAATTTAGTCTCTGACCCGATTGAAATAAAGTCTTTCTTTGAGTTTTATAATAATTTGTACACTTCTGAATGCCCCACAACTGGCACAATAAACCCAAATCCTCTTGACTCCTTAACTTCCCCCCAAAAGGATGGGAAATCCCCTGGTCCGGACGGCTTCACAGTCGAATTCTACAAGGCGTATTCGTCTCTTTTGGCCCCAATTCTAGCAAGGATGTAATGATTCCCTTAAAGAAGGCCGATTACCTCGAACCCTGTCCGTGGCATCCAGCTCTTTACTATTGAAGAAGGATACAGATCCTACTCTTTGTGGCAGCTACCAATTTCCCTCCTAAATGTTGATTGTAAAATACTGGAGATGTTGTCCGTCCGCCTCCAACTCGTGATACCTTCTATCGTTCTGCTTCCAAACAGGCTTTATGATAGTCACTCTTTCTTCAACACCAGGAGGCTACTTAATGTTATTTTCTCGCCCCGTCCAATGTCCCCCGAAGTCATAGTTTCACTCGATGTGGAAAAAGCTTTTGATAGGGTGGAGTGGAGCTACCTGTTCTTGGCTTTGACTCCAAATGTATTTCTTGGATGAAGCTTTCATACGCCTCCCCTTCTGCATCGGCAAACACACATGGCAGTATATTGGTAACATTTCACATTTGAAATAAATAGATAAATTAAAGTTTTCCGTACTCTCGGGGGAATATCTCCGCAATGGAGCGAGCTTAAGTTTCATTTTTGATTGCATGATATAGTCCAGCGCAACACCTTCGTCACACATGTTGCCACGTATTTGTACCATTTTCAGGCGATTTGTAATCTGTTTTTGAAAAACGATGTGATTTTGGATATTTGTGGAGTCAGGTGGTCCGCGAGTGTTTTTTTATTGGTTAAGTCCTTGGTGTGAACACGTTTGAGAAACACTGGCTATATGGCTCAGAGGCCACAACGGGTGTGAGGGCGTCACTCGCCATGGTGTAGTTCACAAACGTTCCCTTTACGCGGATGACCTTCTCGTATACGTCTCCGATCCCGTGTCCTCTCTCCCTCCTACATTGTCAATCCTTGAGCAGTGTGGTCGTTTATCAGGCTACAAATTCAATCTCCAAAAGAGCCAACTATTTTTTGTAAACCAACTGGCGAAGACTCCCCCCAACCGCTGTCCCCTTTAACATTGCATCAGACGGCTTCAGATACCTGGGGCGTCCATCACCAGCTCCTTCAAAGATCTGCTTCCCAAACATGTTCACCACTCCTAGCTAAATGCAAATCGGACCTCTCTCGGTGATCTTCCCTTCCCCTATCCCTTGCTGCCGTGTCAATCTTATTCAAATGGTAATTCTGCCGAAGTTCTTATATATCAACCTACTGCTCAACTCCATAAAAACGAAATAAATCATTATCGATTTCAGGAGAACAAGCATAGACCACGCCCCCCTCTACATTAATGGGGACTGTGTAGAGAGGGTGCTTTCATTTAAATTCCTGGGAGTCCACATCTCCCAGGAGCTCACCTGGTCCACAAACACCACGGCAGTGATAAAGAAGGCCCAGCAGCGACTGTACTTCCTGAGACTGCTCAGAAAGAACCATCTGAATCAGAAGCTGCTGGTGACCTTCTATCGCTCGACAGTTGAGAGCGTCCTCACATACTGCATCTCTGCTTGGTATGCAGGGTGCTCGGCTGCCGACAGGAAGGCTCTGCAGAGGGTCATTAACACGGCCCAGAGGATTATTGGCTGCCCTCTGCCCCCCCTGGAAGACATCACCAGGTCTCGCTGCCTCAGGAGGACCAGCTCCATCCTGAAGGACTCATCCCACCCAGCCGTCATCTGTTCCACCTGCTGCCCTCGGGCCGGCGCTACCGTTCACTGAAAGCCCGCACCTCCAGACTCACAAACAGTTTCTTCCCATGGGCCATTAGGACATTAAACACACAAACATAACTCCCCACATCCCCACTGTGCAATAATCCTGGTCTGTTTTTATGTATACTGTAATATTTATCATATATATATATTTTATCATAATTCTATTTTATTCATCTATTTATTTATTTATTAATCCTGGTCATCTCCTTGACGATCCGAAGCTGTGTGCACTACTTGCTGGTCGTAACTGTCAGACCTTTTATTTTGTGTTTTAATATGTCTGTTTTTAAAGCACTCGCTGGAGCAGCAGCCATGAATCTCGTTGTATATATGTACAATGACAACAAAAGCTTTTGAATTTGAATTTGAATCTCTTCCAGAATATCCCAATTTGCATCAATACATCTTTCAGTCCTGACGGTCAACTAAATGCGTTCATTTGGGATGACAAACCCGCCCGTCTTAAAACAATCAATTCTCCAGCTCCCCGAGTCGGAGGCGGCTTGGCCGTCCCGAACTTCCCTCACTGCTACTGGGCCTCTAATATGAACCGACTCCTTTACTGGACTGGCCCCAAGACTCCTACCTCCAGCCCACCATGGGTCCACATGGAGACCTCCTCCTCCTCCAGCTCCTTACACTCTGTGATTTGCTCCCAACTTCCCGTAAGGACGCACAACATCTCAGTCAACCCAATTGTTACCAGTACGATTAAGATTAGGCTTCAATTCAGAAGGCAACATGGCTTACACAGAGAAGCTCCGATACTAATCACTCACTCTCTCCATCCTGCTCGGACCCCAGCTTCCGAATGTGGGCGGCCAACGGGCTCGTCACGATCAGTAGTCTTTACAAGGATGGGCTTTTCTCTGACTTCGCATCCTTGTCTGCCAAGCAGCCATCTTTTCCGCTTCTTCCAAATTAGGCATTTTGCTCAAAAGCAATTTCCCCATTTCCCCCCCCGCCCCCTGAGTCAGGAAGTGACCAGTTTCTCGCCCTTGATTGTGACCACAAAAGGCTGGTATCTACTATTTATGGAACACTTGCCTCCTTTGACCTAGCCTCTACTACATCTATGAAAGAGTCCTGGGAGGGTGAGTCGGGTGTAGACATATCTGACAGTAAGTGGAGGGACATTCTCCGTTTGGTGCAAACCTCAGTCTTGGTCATGCCCCAGCCCGAATGCCTTCTGGTCTAGTATTTCCAAACCCCTTGAGCAGGCCCTTAACACACCCGTACCCCGTACCCCTCTAACTGCCTTGTTCGGCGTCCCCCCGACACAGAACATGCCCACCACGACCCAGCGGGTCATCGCCTTCACAACCCTGCTGGCCAGGCGCTCCATTCTTCTTAAGTGGAAGCACGTCGCCCCCCCCACACACGACAGGTGGACACAGGAACTATTACAGTGTATTCATCTCGAAGATACGATGTTCACTACAAGGATCCCTGACGCTCTTTCATAAGACCTGGACTCGCTCACGTCTGCTGATCGATGACCTCACGATCAACCCTGGTGCTGAGGAGGTGAGGGAACCCGGGGGGGGGGAGACCTTCACTCCCCCGTTCCTCATCTCCCTAATACATTGACCATTACTTGTTTTGCCTTCTCTGTTTCCTCATGTAACTTGCAGTGCCGTTATTTCCCGGTTATTTATTATTGCCGTGAAGAAGGATCTGTGTTTGTGTGTAATGTTCAGGTTTCGTGTTTCATGTCATTTCTATCCCTCTTTTCTCTCTTTTTTATGCTGGTCTTTTATGTTTTGTAACTTTTTGATGGATGTCTTGTTTATAATGTGATCATAGCCCATAGGGTGAGGGTGGGGGGGTGGGAGGGAGGGGTGAGGTAACTATTTCATGTTCCTACAGACCGTCTTCTATACATGTGTACCTACTGTATTGCCATGGTGATGTCTGTCAAAAAGCCAATACAAAGATTTAAACAAACAGTTGTTCCTTCCGGACTAAAGTTAAGGCTGAAATGTTTGAGAGGAAATGCTCTTATTGGAAGAGAACGTGTGTCCTGCTCGTTGCTCTCCGGTTCTATGAGTGAATACGAGTTTGTCCAGTGCATCTCTGCTCACACACTCTGCTCACACACTCTGCTCACACACTCTGCTCACACTCTCTGCTCACACACTCTGCTCACACACTCTGCTCACACTCTCTGCTCACACACTCTGCTCACACACTCTGCTCACACACTCTGCTCACACACTCTGCTCACACACTCTGCTCACACACTCTGCTCACACACTCTGCTCACACACTCTGCTCACACACTCTGCTCACACACTCTGCTCACACTCTCTACCTGGACCCTTCAAAGGTGAGTAAAACTGTGTATTTTATGGATGAAATGTTGAGTATTACTAACTGTACCGTTGCCTCCAAAGTGTTTTGCACTCGGCCCTGACACCAACAAGCTGACGACGTGTTAATCAGTGAAGTCAGTTTTTAGCGTTGTTGAAAAACACGCTGGTTTTCATTTACGCTTTATTTAGTGATTCGTCTACAAATTCAAAGACTTCAAAGACGCCTGCAAAAAGTTCCAAGTTGAATTTCAAATTGGGTGCAGAGCATGTGTTCAGAGCTCTGGAGGTCTGAGCTCAGGTCGTTGAGTGTGACTTTAAACGCTTGAGGTTTTAGTGTGTGAAATATCTTGTACTTCTTCTTTTAATGTTTATTTTATTAGCTTTTCTTTTGAATGACTGATTTTAAATGCCATTTTCTGAAATGCCTTGTGTTGAAAAATGCTGTATAATGAACTTGCCTCGCCTTGAAAAACCTGTAATGTAGTTCATGTGTCAGGACTGAGATACACCACTCTGATTGGCTGTTCATCTCAGGTATTTAAAACCTATGCATCATTGGTGAAGTCTTGTTCCAGTTCTCAGACGTCTGTTTGCCCTCCAGGTGTTTCCCCACACCCCCTCGTCATGGCAGACTGCAGCAGGACTCTGGACGATGTGAAGACCCTCCTCAGGGCCTTCAAGGACACCGATCCACCGCAGACGAAGAAGTTATACGACAGCATTGCAGAGACGTACGATCAGGTCAGACCCTTCAAGAAACGCCTCAGAGTGTCAAACCCTAGTTGCATACCAAGGTCTGGTCCATTGTTCCAGACTCAAAGACCACATCAAATCTAGATCAAAGTAAGACAGAATAACAGACGCGATACGCTTCGAATGAGACCGTCGTGTGTTCACAGTCAGAAACGTTCACCCAACCAGCGGCGCGAGAGAGGATCGTATCATTTCCGTCAACATGCATTATGACCCGTCGGTCTGTACACCACTCTGACGGGGAGAGAGAGCCCGCTCGTGAACTGTCACCGGGGGGGGGTTATGCCGTGTTTGTATGGGGTGAGATTTGTGCCAAAGAACGGACAACTAAGCTGAGCGGAGAACTAACGCGTCAACGTGCGCCGACGCCTCCATCCATTCTGATTGGGTTGACGTAGAATACAGGCGACGTCATGACGATGTCAGACATCAGTCGTCACAACGACGTATCAGAGGTGCGCTCAAAGTGCGCGCTCAAAGTGCGCGCTCAAAGTGCGCGCTCAAAGTGCGCGCTCAAAGTGCGCGCTCAAAGTGCGCGCTCAAAGTGCGCGCTCAAAGTGCGCGCTCACGTGGCGGCGGCGTAGCTTAGAAAGCGATATCTTACACTTTGCGTGTGGATAACGTGCGTCTCGCCTCCGTTAGCATTGTATAGCATTATCCTAGCGTGGAGAGGAGGCGTTCAACGCAGACTGAGGACAAACGGGCTAGCCAACCGACGCCGGCTCCCCCCGCTCCCCCCGCTCCCAGCTATCCTTCGCTCCAATGTTCGATCCCTCCGGAACAAATTGGACGAATTGGAGGCTTGTGCTAAATCCAAGCGAGATTACAGGGACGCGTGTCTGCTGGCATTCACTGAGACGTGGCTGAAAGCCTCGGACAGCAACGAGGACCTACACATCGGCGGTTTTGGGTACCCTGTTCGGAGGGACCGGTCGCCTGCCATAACAAACTAATCCTGCGGGGGTGGAGTACGCTTTTCTATCAACAGAAGGTCATTCCTTCACCGTTCGGGAGGAAATATGTACTCCGGATCTTGAACTGTAATCCATTTCGCTTCGCCCCTTCTACCTAGAGAGTTCCCCCAGCTGTTTCTCACTATTGTTTACATTTGGGAAACGCCTCAGCAGCCACCCAGCTGAGGGAGGAGTTACTAACAGACTGGACTCCCTCTCCCCCAACCTAACCCTTATTGGGTTAGGTTGGGGGAGAGCCCTGCGTGGTGCACTGGCTCTCGGTCGATAGGTGTTTAAAAAAACATTAAAAACCTCCGTAAACATAAACCTTATAGAAACCCTTTTAAAAGCAGGGTTAGGTAAGAAATAAAGGTCCCCTGTCACCATCTAGTGGTGACAGGGGAGAGCACGGGCACATGTTTCTTATCTGGCTTAATAAATAGAATAAAACCAATGCTGTTATTTTCAAATTAATTCTAGGGGGTTGGAGAGTTTAAGGATAGGTTTTGGGAGGGAAAAAAGGTTAGGATTAGGCAAGGGGCTGGGGAGTGGTTATGGTTAGGGTAAGGACAAAAGGGGGGGGTTGGGTTAAATTGGAAAGTATAGGGTTAGGTGAGAGGGGAAGGAAGGGTTAGAGACAAACTAATTTGCTCCTCCTAGGTAGTTGTGGGGGAAGGGGGGGCAGTCAGGGTCACCATTGCCTAGAATGTCAGCCGCTGAAGGAAGGGGAGTAGGTCCACCAGTAGGTGGGGGGTAAGGCTGGGGGGAGCCTAGGGAATTGTGCTGTGGGAGATTTAATTGTGAAAGCCCAAAGAAATCAGGGGAATACAAGGATTCTGGGGTCCAGGTGGAAGGGGAGGAGTAGGTGGAGGCAGAAGTATGGCTAAGAGCAAGGCTTGTTACTCTGCCACGTGTAATGGGTCCTGCCGGGGTAGAATGGCATTGGCTAAGGGGGGGTAAAGGTGAAGTTGAAAGGGGACCCTCAGATCCAATGGTTGTTATAGGGGTGGATGTAACTAAAAGTGGGGGCGTCGGTCCACTGATCGACGGAGAGGCCCGTATTGGGGGGATAGATGCAGTTCAGGGGGGGCAGGTAGATACCAACATTGGCGGGGGGGTCCGTGTCCCATGAGGGGGGCTAGGGTTAAGGTTAGTGAGTTGGGGAGGGAGTGGTAAAGAAAGAGGAGAAGGGATAATATTTGTGTGTGAAGGAAAAGTAAGAGTATTAGTGGTTAGTGGTGGAGCGAGTTTTTCGAGAGGTTTGCAGTGTCTGTGGCAATGGTAGGGGTGGAAAAGAGGTAGGGTTAGTGATGTCAAGAGGGGGGGTAGGTGGGTGGGGGTGGGAGGGGTTTAACAGGGAGTGCCAGGCAGAGATGGATGAGGGGGTAAGCTTGCTGTGGTAACGTTTCCGTGCCCAAATAGTGGCCCTGTTAAAAGCCTCTCTATTGAAAGGGGCCAGGTCAAAACTAAGGTCCCTGAGGAGGTCAGTATAATGGGTCTTTGGGATGTCCATATTATTTTGCATCCAACCTCTAGTGTTCTCTTCCAATAGGTTTAAGGTTTTATTATTGGGGGCTGCTGGTTTACTAAAGGAGGTCAACAGTTGTGCTTTCCTCGTCATACCGGGGGGTGGAGATCTCCGGCGAGCTGCCTCATCTCGGTAGATAGGTGTTTAAAAAAACATTAAAAACCTCCGTAAACATAAACCTTATGGAAACCCTTTTAAAAGCAGGGTTAGGGGTAGGGTTAGGGTTAGGGGTAGGGTTAGGGGTAGGGGTAGGGGTAGGGGTAGGGTTAGGGTTAGGGTTAGGGGCAGGGTTAGGGTTAGGGTTAGGGTTAGGGTTAGGGTTAGGGGTAGGGTTAGGGGCAGGGTTAGGGGTAGGGGTAGGGTTAGGGGTAGGGGCAGGGTTAGGGTTAGGGGTAGGGTTAGGGGTAGGGGCAGGGTTAGGGTTAGGGGTAGGGTTAGGGGTAGGGTTAGGGGTAGGGTTAGGGGTAGGGTTAGGGTTAGGGTTAGGGTTAGGGTTAGGGGTAGGGTTAGGGTTAGGGGTAGGGTTAGGGGCAGGGTTAGGGGTAGGGGTAGGGTTAGGGGTAGGGTTAGGGTTAGGGTTAGGGTTAGGGGTAGGGTTAGGGTTAGGGTTAGGGGTAGGGTTAGGGGTAGGGTTAGGGGTAGTGTTAGAGTTAGGGGTAGGGGTAGGGTTAGGGGTAGGGGTAGGGTTAGGGTTAGGGTTAGGGTTAGGGTTAGGGTTAGGGGTAGGCTAATGTTGTGAATCGAGTGGCCCATGGTAGTGGTGGGTTTATGGTATGGGCAGGCGTATGTAATGGATGACAAACACAGATCACTCGATTCACAACCTACCCCTACCCCTACCTCTCACACCAGATACTGCCTGGTTTTCGGACCCCCCCCAGACCCCCCCCAATAAAGCAAAACTGCACGTTTCAGAGTGGCCTTTTATTGTGGCCAGCCTAAAGCACACCTGTGCAATAACCATGCTGTCTAATCAGCATCTTGATATGCCACACCTGAGAGGTGGGATGGATTCTCTCGGCAAAGGAGAAGTGCTCACTCTCACACATTGTTTCAGATTTGTGAACAATATTTGAGAGAAATGGTTATAAAAACAAAAGTGTTGCGTTTATATTTGTGTTCAGTGTATTTATATATACAGGCTCAGCCATTCTCTGTGTCGTTGCCAGATTGTCTTGAGTGTTATGCCGAGCTCTAAATCTTCCTCCAGGTACAGTCATAGTCCACGTCCTAGAAAGAGAAAGGTAAGATCAGCCAGTAGGTATTAAGTATGTTTCTAGTTTTGGATAGGTGAGCTTTAGTGTAGATATGTATTCTATGTATCATCTGGATCTGCTGGTTCTGTGTTTCTTGGAATGCATAATTGTATCTTGTATCAGCAAATCAAGTAAAGATTATGTTGTGCTTGAATCCTGCGTCTGCATCCTGCGTCTTGGGTCCACATTTTGCACGCAGTGACACCTTCCTTCAAAGCGTTAACCCTGATCTCTTCTACTCACCCACAGGATTTGGACATGTTGAACTACAGAGCTCCACAGCTGGCCGTAGACTTCCTGGACGCTAACTTTCCCGGAGCTCGTGAGGAGGTCCAGGTCCTGGACGTGGCCTGTGGGTCGGGACTGGTGGGGAAACTGGTGAGTCCAAAGCGTTGGGATTCATCATCATTCAGAGACACGAGGTGTAGAGACTGAGGAGGACCGCTTAGTGGTCAGGAGTCAAGGAGACATCACTGCGACAGGAAGTCAGGCGTTCCAGTACGTATGCTGGTTGATGCCCCTGGTCATGAAAAGTCTCTTCACTTATGAACAGGTCCGTGTCGGAGAGCAGGGAGAGTCCACTTCCTCAGGTGGACTCTCCCTGGAGCCGGTCCCTCTCTGCTGGGAACAACGCTTGCATCGACTTGTCAGAGATGGTGGATTCTCCTCTTCGGAGCAGGAGCAGCTCGGAGAGGGCCGGGGCACACGGCGTCCCAGACTCTGAGGCCCTCTGTGAAAGCACTTCTTCCTCTTGTGTCCACAGATGGCTGAACTGGGCTTCCGGCACTTTGTGGGCGTGGACTGCAGCCAAGGCATGCTGGATCAAGCTGCCAAGACCGGCCTCTACCAGGACCTCAGACTGGCCTTACTGGGATCAGACCCACTGCCCGCACAGACTGGTACGGTGCACCCACACTGCTGACGGGTACCCATGTTATCTCTGCCCACGCAGACTGCACGTGCACCCCACTGTGATGGGTACCCAGGTTTCTCTGCCCACGCAGACTGGCACGGTGCACCCACACTGCTGACGGTCCTCTCCTCCTGGTTTCAGGTGTGTTCGATGTGGTGATGCTGGTCGGGGGGCTGGATGCTGGGTTAGCACCGGTCAGCGTTGTTCGGGAGCTCTGCCACGCCGCCAAGCCAGGTAACAGGACTCTCACAGACACGGAGCATCGTTAGCAATCAATCAATGTTTAATTCTACAGCGCATTATCACAAAGTGCACGTCTCTTAGTCTTCAGTCGAGCAGCAGAACGATGAGCTGAGTCTTGATAACTGATGGTGAGGGGCTGTTTCCCGCAGGAGGGCTTGTGTGCATGACGCGAGGCGACCACCGAGGGTCTCCATCAGAGGACTACGGGAAGGACCTGCAGAGAGAGCTGCAGCTGATGGAGGACGAGGGGCTGTGGAGGCCAGCGGGACACAAACGCACCCTCAGATACATGCAGGACCCCTACCTGAGCGGGGAGGGTGTCCGGGACCTGCTGCCAGAGGAGCGCTTCCTCAGCGGGACCGTTTACCTCTTCCAGAAGTCCATCGAATAATTCAATAATCGATGTCTGCCTACAAGACGGCAGAGAATAGAGGGGACGGGTAAAGACTCTCATCGAGGGTCTCCATGTGAAGCTTTCATGTCTTTTCCGTCCTTAATAAAGATCATAAAGAGTGTTTACTTCCTGTCAGCTGACGTTGTTGGAGACATTCACAGCTTTTGGTTTTTAGAGTGAAATATATATAAGAGATATTTGCAGTTAAAAAATGTGTTTGTACCTTGAAAACCGAGTTTCAACTGAAGTTCTAAAAATCCGAACATTAGAAAGAGAAAACTAAGCTGTGCGGTATATAATGCTGTC
>CM070430.1:872911-882898 GCA_036324595.1 Champsocephalus gunnari | reverse complement strand
CGATGCAGATCAGGAACTCCAGTGACCCGGACGGAGCCGCCTCTCTGCTCTGCTCTGCACGCTGCACTTTCCACCAGCTGGAGGTCGCCTGGTCCAGAGACGGCCACGCCCTCCCTCAGTCCGGCCCCGCCCTCAGGCTCGGCGCTCTGACTGCAAAGGATTCTGGGAACTACACCTGTGCTTTGAAGGACGACCCGCGGACAGAGTCTCTGCCGTACAGCCTGCATGTGGAGGCTACAGACGGAGGTTTGTTTTTCTGAGGGGTCTGCAGTGAAACCAGGGGGTGTGAGCGTGAGTCAGCTTCGTCACGTACGTGAAGGAAGTAACGTAACATTAGTACACGTTAAAGGTGTCATACTCAGGAAGGGTTTGGAAGAGGTCAGAGGTCAGAGGTCAGGGGTCAGGGTTCAAATGAGGACATTAGTCAGCTGCTCCAAACCCCAAACAGATCCTTGTAGCCCCCCCCCCTCTCCTCCAGCTGTTACTAAGGACATATCTCTGAAGTGTCCTGCTCCAAACCCCAAACAGATCCTTGTAGCCCCCCCCCTCTCTTCCAGCTGTTACTAAGGACATGTCTCTGAAGTGTCCTGCTCCAAACCCCAAACAGATCCTTGTAGCCCCCCCCTCTCTCTTCCAGCTGTTACTAAGGACATGACTCTGAAGTGTCCTGCTCCAAACCCCAAACAGGTCCTTGGAGCCCTCTTCCAGCTGTTACTAAGGACATGTCTCTGAAGTGTCCTGCTCCAAACCCCAAACAGGTCCTTGGAGCCCCCCCCCCTCTCTTCCAGCTGTTACTAAGGACATGTCTCTGAAGTGTCCTGCTCCAAACCCCAAACAGATCCTTGTAGCCCCCCCCCTCTCTCTTCCAGCTGTTACTAAGGACATGACTCTGAAGTGTCCTGCTCCAAACCCCAAACAGATCCTTGTAGCCCCCCCCCCTCCTCCAGCTGTTACTAAGGACATGTCTCTGAAGTGTCCTGCTCCACACCCCAAACAGATCCTTATAGCCCCCCCCTCTCTCTCTTCCAGCTGTTACTAAGGACATATCTCTGAAGTGTCCTGCTCCAAACCCCAAACAGATCCTTGTAGCCCCCCCCCCTCTCTTCCAGCTGTTACCAAGGAGATGACTGGGTCTGTAGCTTTCTGCATCGTTTGGCATGATGGAGACCTTCAAGAGAATCATTGTGTAAATAAACAAAATGGCCAACTTGTTCCTCTGGAGTTGCTAGAACATCTTAGGACTCCATTTCCCATGATGCTCCAGTGATTCTCTCTCTGAGCCTACAGATGGAGCACGTCTCCTGCCTATCATCGTCCCGGCGGTTGGTGCAGTCCTGCTGGCCGTCTTCCTCCTGCTCTTCCTCATCATCAGGAGGTGCCTCACCACGTCTGCTTATCGTCGTTGTTTTCATATTTTAGAATTGTTATTGAACTTTTGAATTTCTTATATAGTTGTATTTTATTGTTTTATTTTAAATCGTGTATGTTATCGTGTTACCTGCAGGGGGCGTGCAGCAGCTGGAGCAGGTGAGGAGCAACAGGTGAGTTTTATTATTATTGATCTTATCTGATGAATGTTTTCTGTAGTGACATGGGATCCTCTGCAGGATGTGTCCCGTCAGCGTCCGCACGATGTCGACTTCCTGCCTCCAGCTGAGGAGGAATTGAGCTACGCCGCGGTCCAGTTCCAGAGCCGGTACGTCCAGTTCATATCTGTCATACCTGATTCCAAATAAACATTAAATACAAATAACAATAATAATAATAATACAAATAAAATGAATAGTACGGATAATTTAAAATAAAATCATAATAACAGTAGTAGTTAACAGGACCGGTGATATACAAGTGAAGATCGGGGGGCGATCGAACCGTGTCCATTGGAGTTACAGCGACATCATGTTTTATGGCGAGGGATGCGTTGCCATGGTAACAGCACATTACGTTTGGTGATGTTCTGAGCATGTTAGTTGGAGTTATTTTCGTTCGTTTACGTGAAAGCCGGGGAGTTTACGTTAAAAAGAGAAGTGGGCGTGGCTTGCCCGATTCTCACCAGTCCTGACGTGCGTGCAAAATATGGTGAGTTTTCAAATATGTTGCGGGGGTCAGAACTGACAGAAAGAGGGCAAATTTAAAATATAATAATAATAATCCTATCGATAATGAATTGTGTGTCCCCCATGTTGTGGTGTGTGTTTCTGTGCTTTCGCCCGTCGTCTTCCCGATGTGTTTTGCTGGGTTGTCGCTCGCTCCACCCTAATAATAATAATAATAGACTGTATCTTATTTTTTTATCGTATTCTTGTATTTACTCTGCAGTGACGTCCGGCCTCCTGTGGGGTCGGCGGTGGAGGATGCGAGCTATGCCTCGGTCCAGTTCAGACCGAAGAACCAGAGCCGGTACCGTAAAGTTCATATCTGTTTTAAAATCACTTGGTATATAATTAATATTCTTTATTTACACATGCTTTGTGGCGCATAACTGGGAGATGATAAGCTAAAGGAGGCTAATGTTGGGCTATAAAGGAACTACAGCACGGTCACATGACTTCACGTCACCACCGCTAAGCTAAAGGAGGCTAATGTTGGGCTATAAAGGAACTACAGCACGGTCACATGACTTCACGTCACCACCGCTAAGCTAAAGGAGGCTAATGTTGGGCTATAAAGGAACTACAGCACGGTCACATGACTTCACGTCACCACCGCTAAGCTAAAGGAGGCTAATGTTGGGCTATAAAGGAACTACAGCACGGTCACATGACTTCACGTCACCATCGCTAAGCTAAAGGAGGCTAATGTTGGGCTATAAAGGAACTACAGCACGGTCACATGACTTCACGTCACCACCGCTAAGCTAAAGGTGGCTAATGTTGGGCTATAAAGGAACTACAGCACGGTCACATGACTTCACGTCACCACCGCTAAGCTAAAGGTGGCTAATGTTGGGCTATAGAGGAACTACAGCACGGTCACATGACTTCACGTCACCACCGCTAAGCTAAAGGAGGCTAATGTTGGGCTATAAAGGAACTACAGCACGGTCACATGACTTCACGTCACCACCGCTAAGCTAAAGGTGGCTAATGTTGGGCTATAGAGGAACTACAGCACGGTCACATGACTTCACGTCACCACCGCTAAGCTAAAGGAGGCTAATGTTGGGCTATAAAGGAACTACAGCACGGTCACATGACTTCACGTCACCACCGCTAAGCTAAAGGAGGCTAATGTTGGGCTATAAAGGAACTACAGCACGGTCACATGACTTCACGTCACCACCGCTAAGCTAAAGGAGGCTAATGTTGGGCTATAAAGGAACTACAGCACGGTCACATGACTTCACGTCACCACCGCTAAGCTAAAGGAGGCTAACGTTGGGCTATAAAGGAACTACAGCACGGTCACATGACTTCACGTCACCACCGCTAAGCTAAAGGAGGCTAATGTTGGGCTATAAAGGAACTACAGCACGGTCACATGACTTCACGTCACCACCGCTAAGCTAAAGGAGGCTAATGTTGGGCTATAAAGGAACTACAGCACGGTCACATGACTTCACGTCACCACCGCTAAGCTAAAGGAGGCTAATGTTGGGCTATAAAGGAACTACAGCACGGTCACATGACTTCACGTCACCACCGCTAAGCTAAAGGAGGCTAATGTTGGGCTATAAAGGAACTACAGCACGGTCACATGACTTCACGTCACCACCGCTAAGCTAAAGGAGGCTAATGTTGGGCTATAAAGGAACTACAGCACGGTCACATGACTTCACGTCACCACCGCTAAGCTAAAGGAGGCTAATGTTGGGCTATAAAGGAACTACAGCACGGTCACATGACTTCACGTCACCACCGCTAAGCTAAAGGAGGCTAATGTTGGGCTATAAAGGAACTACAGCACGGTCACATGACTTCACGTCACCACCGCTAAGCTAAAGGAGGCTAATGTTGGGCTATAAAGGAACTACAGCACGGTCACATGACTTCACGTCACCACCGCTAAGCTAAAGGAGGCTAATGTTGGGCTATAAAGGAACTACAGCACGGTCACATGACTTCACGTCACCACCGCTAAGCTAAAGGAGGCTAATGTTGGGCTATAAAGGAACTACAGCACGGTCACATGACTTCACGTCACCACCGCTAAGCTAAAGGAGGCTAATGTTGGGCTATAAAGGAACTACAGCACGGTCACATGACTTCACGTCACCACCGCTAAGCTAAAGGAGGCTAATGTTGGGCTATAAAGGAACTACAGCACGGTCACATGACTTCACGTCACCACCGCTAAGCTAAAGGAGGCTAATGTTGGGCTATAAAGGAACTACAGCACGGTCACATGACTTCACGTCACCACCGCTAAGCTAAAGGAGGCTAATGTTGGGCTATAAAGGAACTACAGCACGGTCACATGACTTCACGTCACCACCGCTAAGCTAAAGGAGGCTAATGTTGGGCTATAAAGGAACTACAGCACGGTCACATGACTTCACGTCACCACCGCTAAGCTAAAGGAGGCTAATGTTGGGCTATAAAGGAACTACAGCACGGTCACATGACTTCACGTCACCACCGCTAAGCTAAAGGAGGCTAATGTTGGGCTATAAAGGAACTACAGCACGGTCACATGACTTCACGTCACCACCGCTAAGCTAAAGGAGGCTAATGTTGGGCTATAAAGGAACTACAGCACGGTCACATGACTTCACGTCACCACCGCTAAGCTAAAGGAGGCTAATGTTGGGCTATAAAGGAACTACAGCACGGTCACATGACTTCACGTCACCACCGCTAAGCTAAAGGAGGCTAATGTTGGGCTATAAAGGAACTACAGCACGGTCACATGACTTCACGTCACCACCGCTAAGCTAAAGGAGGCTAATGTTGGGCTATAAAGGAACTACAGCACGGTCACATGACTTCACGTCACCACCGCTAAGCTAAAGGAGGCTAATGTTGGGCTATAAAGGAACTACAGCACGGTCACATGACTTCACGTCACCACCGCTAAGCTAAAGGAGGCTAATGTTGGGCTACAAAGGAAAAAGCTAAACTCTCACACACGTACACATTGAGAGGATTTGTGGTTTTGTGTGTTTTGTTTTTTTGGATTGTGATAGCTAATGACTCTGTTTATTCATTATTTATAGAGCAGCGGAGGACGCCACCATCTACAGCGCAGTGGCAGGCACGCGCTGAATCCACTGAGGCCACTATAGATGAATATCACAGCATTATAGATGAAAAACTGTTTAGAAAAATAGTGTGCTATGCAAACAACGAAGAGCTCTCTGATTGGACGATTCCGACGGCAATGCTCTCTGGGACTTGTAGTTTATTACATGGATAATTAATACATTCACACAGTATTATTCACAGGGAGGCTGTGGCCCAGTGGGTATTTTTCAGGACTTCAACTCAGGGGTTCACAGGTTCAAACCCCACTGCAGTCAGCATGTCGTTGTCGCTTTGGATAAAAGCGTCTAACAAGTAACATCTTGTTTAATATTACAGAATTGTGTAAAAATAAAGTTTAAAGTTATTATTCTGTCTTTTGTTTTTAGGTATTATGAATGTATTGACCTGCTTTTGCATTTGTCTACCTCTCAGTGTTTGCTTCTACATGTAATATGCTTTTAATGTGTTATAATGTGTGTGTTGTTTTATGTAAATAAAGATTTGTAACATTTTAAATAATATATTTGGGATTTTCTGTTTTAATTTCCAATGATAACAAACAGGAACCCAAAAGACAATATGAGATGAATTTAAAGAAAATAATAATAAAATACCAACAATAATAATAACTGAACTGTGCTAATTCAACTGTAGTGTACATATTGTAATATTCTAATATATGTATTTATATAGATTGTTGTACAAAGTGCACATTTTAACTTGTTGTTTATATGAACATGTGTTATTTATAAACGGATTCTTTAGTAAAGAAATGAAAGATGAGATCCAATCCTTTTCCTGGAGAGAGACAGAGGACACTGAATCTGAAACAGTGACTCTCGAGCAGGGGGGTCAAACTCAAGGCCCGGGGGCCAGGTCCGGCCCGTGACCTCACTTCCTGCGGCCCCTCAAGAGCTCACAAAGAATATAATATGTTTATTATACGGCTACATGCCGCTTTACAGAAGCACGTTGCCCATAAACTACATGTCCCACAATGCATCTCTCATTTGACTTTTTTCTCAGAATTTGACTTTTTTTCTTCAAAATGTCACTTGTTTGTTTTTCTTCAGAATTTGGCTTTTCCTCATTTTGTGAAATGCGCACGGAAGAGTCTTGAAATTATTCTCCCACTTCTGCTTTCAGACGTAGTTAATTATGAAGTTATTACCCTCTCCCATAATAACCCAATGCAGATATGTCACATATGGGGCATTCTACCGAATTGATACAAAGAAAAAACAACAACAAAAACAATTAAAAAAAACCAATTAGGTATTCAGACGTAGATATATACTAAGAATACGTTCAGGTCTATTTAAACACAAGGCATTCAATGATATAGTGATCACAACATCTTTCTATTGGGAAGTATGTGTCCCCAACCCTGACATCTACATTTCATGTTCTTTATGTTATGTTGTTGAAAGGTGTATTTAGAAGATCTTTATGATTACATTCAAACAGAAGTTGGAATATTTAGATTTATTGTGGGTTTAATTTTTTAATAACAAAACTATACTCAAAAAATCATGTCCCCAGTTTTCATGTCACTACCGAAACACACAGGGTCTTAGGGGTTTTAGTTTTTAGCCACACCCCTGCACTTCTAGGCAGTGACCCTGCATCCCTGTCCCTCAGGGCTGAATGGCCAGTAGCTATATCCCATACTTTTGATATAAATCTGTTCCAAAATCTGAAAATCGGCGTGTAACCTTAAGAATGGTCACTACCGAACACATATTATCTTCAATGAAGTAAACTTTTTCTGAGTTGTATGCAAAGTATTAGGTTTTTATGTGTAAACCTCTTCAAAGGCGTGAATGCTAGACATGTAGTTGCTAGCATTCTTTAGTTATGCTCAATTTTAGCTAGAATCGTCACTACGGAAACAGTCACTACGGAAACAGTCACTACGGAAAAATACGGTTACGTTTCGGTTATTGACATGATGGTTTCGGTCATTGACATGATGGTTTCGGTAATTGACATGATGGTTTCGGTAATTGACATGATGGTTTCGGTAATTGACATGATGGTTTCAGTCATTGACATGATGGTTTCGGTAATTGACATGATGGTTTCGGTAATTGACATGATGGTTTCGGTTATTGACATGATAGTTTCGGTATTTGACATGATGGTTTCGGTTATTGACATGATGGTTTTGGTAATTGACATGATGGTTTCGGTTATTGACATGATGGTTTCGGTTATTGACATGATGGTTTCGGTTATTGACATGATGGTTTCGGTCATTGACATGATGGTTTCGGTTATTGACATGATGGTTTCGGTTATTGACATGATGGTTTTGGTAATTGACATGATGGTTTCGGTTATTGACATGATGGTTTCGGTCATTGACATGATGGTTTCGGTTATTGACATGATGGTTTCGGTCATTGACATGATGGTTTTGGTAATTGACATGATGGTTTCGGTCATTGACATGATGGTTTCGGTTATTGACATGATGGTTTCGGTTATTGACATGATGGTTTCGGTCATTGACATGATGGTTTCGGTCATTGACATGATGGTTTTGGTAATTGACATGATGGTTTCGGTCATTGACATGATGGTTTCGGTCATTGACATGATGGTTTCGGTTATTGACATGATGGTTTTGGTTATTGACATGATGGTTTCAGTCATTGACATGATGGTTTCGGTTATTGACATGATGGTTTCGGTCATTGACATGATGGTTTCGGTTATTGACATGATGGTTTCGGTTATTGACATGATGGTTTCGGTCATTGACATGATGGTTTCGGTCATTGACATGATGGTTTCGGTCATTGACATGATGGTTTTGGTAATTGACATGATGGTTTCGGTCATTGACATGTGGTTTCGGTCATTGACATTATGGTTTCGGTTATTGACAGGATGGTTTTGGTTATTGACATGATGGTTTCAGTCATTGACATGATGGTTTCGGTTATTGACATGATGGTTTCGGTCATTGACATGATGGTTTTGGTTATTGACATGATGGTTTCGGTCATTGACATGATGGTTTCGGTCATTGACATGTGGTTTCGGTCATTGACATGATGGTTTTGGTCATTGACATGATGGTTTCGGTCATTAACATGATGGTTTCGGTCATTGACATGATGGTTTCGGTCATTGACATGATGGTTTCGGTCATTGACATGATGGTTTCGGTCATTGACATGATGGTTTTGGTCATTAACATGATGGTTTCGGTCATTGACATGATGGTTTCGGACTATCCTGTACTCTGTGAGACCTGTACCTTTGAAGCTTCAAATAAATAACAAGACAACGCTGTTTGTTTCACCAGTTTATTCATTGATCATTCTAATTGTATATCTCCATAGTATTGTCTAGGTCTAAGAATTCCATAACAAGGTCTCTTATTATACTATTTGTAGGCATATATTATAGGTCTCGGATATATAAAAAAACATGTCTATGAAGTGTTTTGCTCAAAATACCAAACAGATCATTCTAGCCTCACCCCCCACTCTTCCAGCTGTTACTAATAATTAATAATAATTCCTTACATTTATTATAGCGCTTTTCCAGATGCTCAAAGCGCTTTACAAATACACTGTGTACTAAAGTGCTGATTCTGGGTCAGTAGCTTCAAACATTCACACTTCAACTTAAGGCATGCTATGAGTTCAGATCAAGCAAGAAGGTCGAGGGAATATGACACAACCTGGAGAACTAAATACTGTGGTCACTACCGACACACTGGATTGAGTTATCAACTAAAATGATGTGATACTGATTGGTTTAATGTCAATTTCAACAATCATCAACTCTGGAACCAATATGATGAGTATTATGCATTTTACAAAGAACAATTGCATCGAGATTTTTATGAATTGTATAAATTGAACTTTGAAATTTGATTAAAAATAAAATTGCATTGGTTTCATTGTGAAAACCCTCAAGAAATATTTGTTAAAATACTATTTAGAGAAGGGAAGGTAAACCAACCTTAGCAGGTTCATGTAATACTGTTTTACTACAGTGTATGTACTATGTTTCGGGAGTGACCATTTCTGGTAGAGGAAGAACATTCCAATACAGTCTGAAAATACGATATCAAAATGTACGGTTCTTTTACTAGATATGTGTAATTTGGATATGGTACAAAATATATATGGACAAAGTTTTGGGAAAAAAACATACAAAATGTCAAAAGCGTTCCAACGTGACTTCAATTCGGCCGAATGGCATAACACATGATTTGAGATGTATCATCATGTGTTTGGATACGGTCTGAAGCAGGGGTTCTCAAAGTGCGGCCCGCGGGCCAATGGCGGCCCTCGGAAATGTTTCTGGCGGCCCGCGATAGTTAATGTGACACGCTGAAATGCATGCGTTATATTTTAATCCTCCATGGTTGTATCTAGTAAGAATTAGAATGGAATTTAAGAATGGTAAAACCGCGCCCCCTGGGTTGTCATTCCTAAATTATGAATGACAGCTTGTGGAAAGTTTGCTAGACTACTGGTTGCATGGCAACTAGGCATCTCGCGAGTTGCGGTTAAGCGTAAAATCTGCTGTAAATTATCAGAATCAGAAACGGGAGTTAGCTAGCTATTTTAGCTATCGCTGTCTGTAGATAATCCAACTTTGTGTCCTCTGCAAGTTCTTAATGTATACTGTATAATTAGTTAGTACAATAAAGATTTGTTTTGGAATTATTTTGTGTTCCGTTTTTTCAATCCAATATTGGGTACCTAAATTGGCCCTCACTCATCAAAACTTTGAGAACCCCTGGTCTAAAGTCACGACCTGCCCTCTGAACGCAGCC
>CM070430.1:860411-867911 GCA_036324595.1 Champsocephalus gunnari | reverse complement strand
TAGCCTCTGCAGCGCGTCAGTCTGCTGCTGAGCCGAAGCGCTACGGAGAACGCAGCATTTTCAATAACTCTTCCTCGAGCGAAATCCAACGTCTGGAGGCTTCTGGTTCCTCGATGGAGCAAAGAACCAACGCCCCACGCCCCACGCCCCCCGAGACCAATATGCACCTGCGTGTGTTCATAATTGCATGTTTTCACTAGGGATGCACCGAAAATTCGGCCACCGGAAATTATCGGCCGAAAATGGTTAAAAAGGCACCGAAAAAATATCACCGAAAAAATATCACCGAATGTCAGAACAGGCAACCTAACGTGTTGTGATGACGTAATAAAGACGCGGCGAGGCAGGGACCGTGCTCACGGCTGGCTCACAGTCAACATGTCTGCCGCTTGGAGATACTTCACAATATCAGATAAAGAGTCGCGGATTGCGATTTGCAAAACGTGTTCAGCTGACATTCCTCGAGGGGGTGTAACTTCAAAGACTTTCAGCACTTCGGGATTACTCCATCACCTGAAATCTAAACACCCGGACCAATATACGGAGTATGATGAAATCACCAGTCCTTCCCAGAAGAGAGAACCCTCTTGGATACTGGAGAAACAAACAAGACCCTTCCCTGACCTGGCCAAGGTGGCACGCAAGTATCTGAGTGCTCCATGCACAAGCACTGACAGCGAGAGACTGTTCAGCGCTGCCTCTCGTGTGCTTGATGAGAAGAGGAACAGACTCAGAGAAGCTACTGTTCATTCAAAAGAACCTCCCACGTGTCCTTAATAAGTAGACGAGGCTTATCTTAAGCTTTCATTTGTAAATACTATAGTTACATTCATGTGGATTTATCCAGTTTGCACATTTGTATGCATGCACTTATAGGTGCATTTGTTGTTGTTGTTGACACTATTTTGTTGTAGGCCTACTGGCCTAGATGTTGATGCTGTTTTAAAGCCCCTTGGCTTTGTTCTGAATGCACTTTGTTGTAGTTATTATCCTACAGAGAAAATAAATGTACAAATGTTCAAAAGTGCTGAATAAATGTTTTATGGACCCATAATAGTGATTATTATTTAAGTTATGTTTTGCCATAATCATGTCTATTTCCATAATCAGGTAGCTGAACAACATTGGTAAAAAATGTATACATTATATATATATATATTTCTATTAATCATTTTCGGCATTCGGTTTTCGGCCAACTGTTTCCTATTTTCGGTATCGGTTTCGGCCAAGAATTTCCCATTCGTTGCACCCCTAGTTTTCACTGCTCACATATCTGCGGGTCGGGTTGCGGAACCAATTGGCAATATGTGCGGGGGGCGGGTTCGGTATTGCAAGTCGCGGGTATGGAGCGGGTCTTGGACATCAGACCCGTGCAGGACTCTGCTGAAGTACATCATAGTAGGGATCGGCCGATATGGCTTTTTCAAGGCCGATACCGATTATTGGTAATCAAGGAGACCGATAACCGATATTTGGAACCGATATACATTTGCAGTAAAATCAGAAAATATATAGTGTCAAAATGTAGAATAACACAAACTCCAACACAACTTCTTTGAAATGCATTTAAGCATATATTATGTTTAATTAACTTTTAAACATCTTACAACTGGTTTAGAACTGGATCAATAGATCGTGCTGTTGTTGCAGCCTCAGCATCGGGGAGAGGAATGTTTATTGAACTTCGGTTTAACACACGTTGCTCTGCCGCTCAGCGCTGCTGCTTCAGTCTGTGTCTGCGTTCTTCGCACCTGCCTGTAATCTGAGAAGGTCCCGCCTCTCTGGCTCCCGCGCGGAAAGTCTTCAGTAATAGCCTATCAGATGGCGCTGTGGGCGGGACATCGCTCGTGCACAGAGAGTGGTGACTGCAGCCAGAGAAACGGCGTCAGAGTCAAAGTGCTATCGGCAATTTGATTAAAAAAAAGGCCGATACCGATAATCGGTCAAATGAGGAATATCGGCCCCTACATCGCATCGCATTTAGCTGAGGCTTTTATCCAGAGCGACAATAAGTGCGTTCCACCAGGAAGACACAACCTTGAAGAAAACAGAATCATAAAGGAGGAGCCAGTCCTTTGTTAGTCTATAAGTGCTTTGTTAGTATATAAGTGCTTTGTTAGTATATAAGAGCTTTGTTAGCATATAAGTGCTTTGTTAGTATATAAGTGCTTTGTTAGTATATAAGTGCTTTGTTAGTATATAAGTGCTTTGTTAGTATATAAGAGCTTTGTTAGTATATAAGAGCTTTGTTAGTATATAAGTGCTTTGTGCTTTGTTAGTATATAAGAGCTTTGTTAGTATATAAGTGCTTTGTTAGTATATAAGTGCTTTGTTAGTATATAAGTGCTTTGTTAGTATATAAGAGCTTTGTTAGTATTTAAGTGCTTTGTTAGTATATAAGTGCTTTGTTAGTCTATAAGTCCTTTGTTAGTATATAAGAGCTTTGTTAGTATATAAGAGCTTTGTTAGTATTTAAGTGCTTTGTTAGTATATACGAGCTTTGTTAGTATATAAGTGCTTTGTTAGTATATAAGTGCTTTTGTTAGTATATAAGAGCTTTGTTAGTATATAAGTGCTTTGTTAGTATATAAGTGCTTTGTTAGTATATAAGAGCTTTGTTAGTATGTAAGAGCTTTGTTAGTATATAAGTGCTTTGTTAGTATGTAAGAGCTTTGTTAGTATATAAGTGCTTTGTTAGTATATAAGAGTATATAAGTGCTTTGTTAGTATATAAGAGCTTTGTTAGTATATAAGTGCTTTGTTAGTATATAAGTGCTTTGTGCTTTGTTAGTATGTAAGAGCTTTGTTAGTATATAAGTGCTTTGTTAGTATATAAGTGCTTTGTTAGTATATAAGAGCTTTGTTAGTATGTAAGAGCTTTGTTAGTATATAAGTGCTTTGTTAGTATATAAGAGTATATAAGTGCTTTGTTAGTATATAAGAGCTTTGTTAGTATATAAGAGCTTTGTTATTATATAAGTGCTTTGTTAGTATATAAGTGCTTTGTTAGTATATAAGTGCTTTGTTATTATATAAGTGCTTTGTTAGTATATAAGTGCTTTGTTAGTATATAAGTGCTTTTGTTAGTATATAAGAGCTTTGTTAGTATATAAGTGCTTTGTGCTTTGTTAGTATGTAAGAGCTTTGTTAGTATATAAGAGTATATAAGTGCTTTGTTAGTATATAAGTGCTTTGTTAGTATATAAGTGCTTTGTTAGTATATAAGAGCTTTGTTAGTATATAAGTGCTTTGTTAGTATATAAGAGCTTTGTTAGTATGTAAGAGCTTTGTTAGTATATAAGTGCTTTGTTAGTATATAAGAGTATATAAGTGCTTTGTTAGTATATAAGTGCTTTGTTAGTATATAAGTGCTTTGTTAGTATATAAGTGCTTTGTTAGTATATAAGTGCTTTGTTAGTATATAAGTGCTTTGTTAGTATATAAGAGCTTTGTTAGTATGTAAGAGCTTTGTTAGTATATAAGTGCTTTGTTAGTATATAAGAGTATATAAGTGCTTTGTTAGTATATAAGAGCTTTGTTAGTATATAAGAGCTTTGTTATTATATAAGTGCTTTGTTAGTATATAAGTGCTTTGTTAGTATATAAGAGCTTTGTTAGTATATAAGTGCTTTGTTAGTATATAAGAGCTTTGTTAGTATATAAGTGCTTTGTTAGTATATAAGAGCTTTGTTAGTATATAAGTGCTTTGTTAGTATATAAGTGCTTTGTTAGTATATAAGAGCTTTGTTAGTATATAAGTGCTTTGTTAGTATATAAGAGCTTTGTTAGTATATAAGTGCTTTGTTAGTATATAAGTGCTTTGTTAGTATATAAGAGCTTTGTTAGTATATAAGTGCTTTGTTAGTATATAAGAGCTTTGTTAGTATATAAGTGCTTTGTTAGTATATAAGAGCTTTGTTAGTATATAAGAGTATATAAGTGCTTTGTTAGTATATAAGTGCTTTGTTAGTATATAAGTGCTTTGTTAGTATATAAGAGCTTTGTTAGTATATAAGTGCTTTGTTAGTATATAAGAGCTTTGTTAGTATATAAGAGCTTTGTTAGTATATAAGAGCTTTGTTAGTATATAAGAGTATATAAGTGCTTTGTTAGTATATAAGAGCTTTGTTATTTATTTATTTTGATAGTAATGAGATCGGGACTCTTATTTTGAAGGGACTTTTACGGTTAGATCTGTTTACTGATAAAGATGTAGCCCCAGACGCGTTCCCAAACATCTGGACTACCTATGTTGCAGAGGTATCTTAGTCTGACTCCGTCTCCCGCGTGTCCGCAGGCCTACGCTCAGTTTGCAGGAGCTCCTCTGAAGCTCCGGAAGATCTCCAACCCCTGGAGGAGTCCCAGTGGTGAGACACACACACACACACACACACACACACACACACACACACACACACACACACACACACGCATGCACACACACACATATACACGCACACACACACCCACACACACACACACGCACGCACACACACGTACACCCACACGTACACCCACACATACACACACGCGCACACACACACACACATACACACGCACACACATACACACACACACATGCACACACACACACATACACACACATACACACACACACGCACACATACACACACATACACACACACACGCATATACATACACACATATACACACACACACATACACACCACACACACACGCATAGACACGCACGCACGCACGTGCACACACACATACATCTAACTTCGCCCTCACAGCTGCTTGCTGCAACACAACACGTGTTAATGATTATTGTTGTGCATAATGTGGAACAGGATCTCTTCCTGCTCTGAGGACCAATCAGAACGAGACGCTGTCCAGACCCGCTGACATCATCATACACCTCAGGAAACAGGTGTGTGTGTGTGTGTGTGTGTGTGTGTGTGTGTGTGTGTGTGTGTGTGTGTGTGTGTGTGTGTGTGTGTGTGTGTGTGTGTGTGTGTGTGTGTGTGTGTGTGTGTGTGTGTGTGTGTGTGTGTGTGTGTGTGTGTGTGTGTGTGTGTGTGTGTGTGTGTGTGTGTGTGTGTGTGTGTGTGTGTGTGTGTGTGTGTTTAACAGCAGGAAGCTGCAGCAGAGACACATTCCTGCAGAGCTGATAGTCTCGTAAAGCAGCTGGAAACTGCACTGCACATATAAAGTACACTTTATTTATTTTCCTACACACACACACCATGTCTCATACTGTGTGTGTGTGTGTGTGTGTGTGTGTGTATGTTGTTTTAATACATGTGTGTGTTTCAGAAGTTCAACGCAGACTACGACCTGTCTGCCAGAGAGGGCGCGGACAGCCTGGCCTTCATCTCTCTGCTGGAGGAGCGGCTCAAGCCGGCGCTGGTGAGGAAAGAACTACAGATCCCACAGGTCACCTCTCGTGGAGCCTTTGTTAGGGTTTAAAGAACTACAGATCCCACAGGTCACCTCTCGTGGAGCCTTTGTTAGGGTTTAAAGAACTACAGATCCCACAGGTCACCTCTCGTGGAGCCTTTGTTAGGGTTTAAAGAACTACAGATCCCACAGGTCACCTCTCGTGGAGCCTTTGTTAGGGTTTAAAGAACTACAGATCCCACAGGTCACCTCTCGTGGAGCCTTTGTTAGGGTTTAAAGAACTACAGATCCCACAGGTCACCTCTCATGGAGCCTCTGTTAGGGTTTAAAGAACTACAGATCCCACAGGTCACCTCTCGTGGAGCCTTTGTTAGGGTTTAGAGAACTACAGATCCCACAGGTCACCTCTCGTGGAGCCTTTGTTAGGGTTTAAAGAACTACAGATCCCACAGGTCACCTCTCGTGGAGCCTTTGTTAGGGTTTAAAGAACTACAGATCCCACAGGTCACCTCTCGTGGAGCCTTTGTTAGGGTTTAGAGAACTACAGATCCCACAGGTCACCTCTCGTGGAGCCTTTGTTAGGGTTTAGAGAACTACAGATCCCACAGGTCACCTCTCGTGGAGCCTTTGTTAGGGTTTAAAGAACTACAGATCCCACAGGTCACCTCTCGTGGAGCCTCTGTTAGGGTTTAAAGAACTACAGATCCCACAGGTCACCTCTCGTGGAGCCTTTGTTAGGGTTTAAAGAACTACAGATCCCACAGGTCACCTCTCGTGGAGCCTTTGTTAGGGTTTAAAGAACTACAGATCCCACAGGTCACCTCTCATGGAGCCTCTGTTAGGGTTTAAAGAACTACAGATCCCACAGGTCACCTCTCGTGGAGCCTTTGTTAGGGTTTAAAGAACTACAGATCCCACAGGTCACCTCTCGTGGAGCCTCTGTTAGGGTTTAAAGAACTACAGATCCCACAGGTCACCTCTCACGGAGCCTTTGTTAGGGTTTAAAGAACTACAGATCCCACAGGTCACCTCTCACGGAGCCTCTGTTAGGGTTTAAAGAACTACAGATCCCACAGGTCACCTCTCGTGGAGCCTTTGTTAGGGTTTAAAGAACTACAGATCCCACAGGTCACCTCTCGTGGAGCCTTTGTTAGGGTTTAAAGAACTACAGATCCCACAGGTCACCTCTCACGGAGCCTTTGTTAGGGTTTAAAGAACTACAGATCCCACAGGTCACCTCTCGTGGAGCCTTTGTTAGGGTTTAAAGAACTACAGATCCCACAGGTCACCTCTCATGGAGCCTCTGTTAGGGTTTAAAGAACTACAGATCCCACAGGTCACCTCTCACGGAGCCTCTGTTAGGGTTTAAAGAACTACAGATCCCACAGGTCACCTCTCACGGAGCCTCTGTTAGGGTTTAAAGAACTACAGATCCCACAGGTCACCTCTCGTGGAGCCTTTGTTAGGGTTTAAAGAACTACAGATCCCACAGGTCACCTCTCACGGAGCCTCTGTTAGGGTTTAAAGAACTACAGATCCCACAGGTCACCTCTCACGGAGCCTCTGTTAGGGTTTAAAGAACTACAGATCCCACAGGTCACCTCTCACGGAGCCTTTGTTAGGGTTTAAAGAACTACAGATCCCACAGGTCACCTCTCACGGAGCCTCTGTTAGGGTTTAAAGAACTACAGATCCCACAGGTCACCTCTCACGAAGCCTCTGTTAGGGTTTAAAGAACTACAGATCCCACAGGTCACCTCTCACGAAGCCTCTGTTAGGGTTTAAAGAACTACAGATCCCACAGGTCACCTCTCACGGAGCCTTTGTTAGGGTTTAAAGAACTACAGATCCCACAGGTCACCTCTCGTGGAGCCTTTGTTAGGGTTTAAAGAACTACAGATCCCACAGGTCACCTCTCGTGGAGCCTTTGTTAGGGTTTAAAGAACTACAGATCCCACAGGTCACCTCTTGTGGAGCCTTTGTTAGGGTTTAAAGAACTACAGATCCCACAGGTCACCTCTCATGGAGCCTTTGTTAGGGTTTAAAGAACTACAGATCCCACAGGTCACCTCTCATGGAGCCTTTGTTAGGGTTTAAAGAACTACAGATCCCACAGGTCACCTCTCATGGAGCCTC
>CM070430.1:840411-850411 GCA_036324595.1 Champsocephalus gunnari | reverse complement strand
CATCACGTGTGTAGTTCGTGGCACGATTCAAACGGGATCGAGAGATACGTTTTCTCTCTCCATCGACTTCGATACATTACTTTTCCTAAATAAGGTCCCGTGCAGTAGAGGGGCGGGACTTCCCACTCTACTGAAGATGACGTCACGGCTCCGCCTACACTACGTCACTATAGTTACGGCCCCAGCAGCTACTAAAGTGAGCCTGGCCTACCAAGGCCTAACTATCCCGTGCTAAGCCGAGCCAGGCCCCGCAGTGGAGATATTTAGGTGGGTCTCAGTGAAGAAATGTTTAACCAGAAACGCGAAAAAACAGAAGATCTGACTTTTCTCTCTAACTTCTGACTTTAATCTCTAAACCTCAAAAGCCAGATTTGTTTCTCTGGAGTGTGACGGAGGACGCGATGCAGCCCGGGGCCTCAGGCCGGGGTACTGGCCCCTCAGTGGTGGTAAAATGTGGGGGAGGGTCTGTAACGCTCAACACTAAGGCGTCTTTAGAGCCAGTCTCTCAGTGTATGTGTCCAGAGAGAGGAAGATGGAACACCGTTTCATCCAGAATCCAAAAATACAAATATGTATAAAATGTGAATATCCTATATATACTCACTCCACAGACACACGTATACATACGCACACATTAGGATATAGATACAGAATAACAGTCACTTCAATATCTTTGGGAATGTGCACGAGAGCAGACGGTCCAGAGCAGCGTGGAAAGTGTCTGGGGCTGGATTTGAGAGAGAGTGTGTGTGTGTGTGTGTGTGTGTGTGTGTGTGTACTAGCATTACTATAGTTGTGGGGACCTACATCTGTTTATTTTTTTGTGGGGACTCGCCTCCCTTATGGGGACAAATTAGAGGTTCATCATTAATTTTAGGGTGAAGACTTGGTTAGGTTAAGGTTAAGGGTACGGTTAAGGGTAAGGTTAAGTCTCCAGGAAATGCATGTAAGTCAATGTAATGTCCCCTGAAGGTGTGTGTGTGTGTGTGTGTGTGTGTGTGTGTGTGTGTGTGTGTGTGTGTGTGTGTGTGTGTGTGTGTGTGTGTGTGTGTGTGTGTGTGTGTGTGTGTGTGTGTGTGTGTGTGTGTGTGTGTGTGTGTGTGTGTGTGTGTGTGTGTGTGTGTGTGTGTGTGTGTGTGTGTGTGTGTGTGTGTGTGTGTGTGTTAAAGTCCAGGGAGGAGAGTTCAGTCGTCACAGCAACCGGCTGACCTGGAAACACTGAAGAAGAGAGCAAGGAAACAAGAAGAAATGTTCCTGCAGCCTAAACAACATACCCCGACCGGACCCCGAGGACGCTCAGCTGCCCTGACGCCACCTCTCAGGAATGTGTGTGTGTGTGTGTGTGTGTGTGTGTGTGTGTGTGTGTGTGTGTGAGCTGATCTGGAAGCAGTTTCTCTCTCTTTGCTCCCTGTCATGCTCCAGCAGTTTCCTCCCGCCCTCACCTGCTGTTAAACACAGCCGGTCACCATGGTAACGCTCCAGAGACAGAAAACAAACAGTGCTTCAGATCCTCTCGTTCCATCAGCGTTTGGATCTGATCCCCAGAAACACTGTGATGCGTTCAGGGGCGGCTCGGAAATCACAGACACTTAGTCAGATCAGAGAGTAGGGACTTAGGGGAGGATAAAGGGATTAGGGAACTTCAATAAGGGCATAAGGGAATTTAGAGGACTCTTTAAAGTAGAGACACTACACACTGATATACACCTGAACATCAGCAGGAGAGGACTCTTTAAAGTAGAGACACTACATACTGATATACACCTGAACATCAGCGGGAGAGGACTCTTTAAAGTAGAGACACTACACACTGATATACACCTGAACATCAGCAGGAGAGGACTCTTTAAAGTAGAGACACTACATACTGATATACGCCTGAACATCAGCGGGAGAGGACTCTTTAAAGTAGAGACACTACACACTGATATACACCTGAACATCAGCGGGAGAGGACTCTTTAAAGTAGAGACACTACATGCTGATATACACCTGAACATCAGCAGGAGAGGACTCTTTAAAGTAGAGACACTACATACTGATATACACCTGAACATCAGCAGGAGAGGACTCTTTAAAGTAGAGACACTACATACTGATATACACCTGAACATCAACAGGAGAGGACTCTTTAAAGTAGAGACACTACATACTGATATACACCTGAACATCAGCGGGAGAGGACTCTTTAAAGTAGAGACACTACATACTGATATACACCTGAACATCAGCGGGAGAGGACTCTTTAAAGTAGAGACACTACACACTGATATACACCTGAACATCAGCAGGAGAGGACTCTTTAAAGTAGAGACACTACATACTGATATACACCTGAATATCAGCGGGAGAGGACTCTTTAAAGTAGAGACACTACATACTGATATACACCTGAACATCAGCAGGGAGAGGACTCTTTAAAGTAGAGACACTACATACTGATATACACCTGAACATCAGCAGGAGAGGACTCTTTAAAGTAGAGACACTACATGCTGATATACACCTGAACATCAGCAGGAGAGGACTCTTTAAAGTAGAGACACTACATACTGATATACACCTGAATATCAGCAGGGAGAGGACTCTTTAAAGTAGAGACACTACATACTGATATACACCTGAACATCAGCAGGAGAGGACTCTTTAAAGTAGAGACACTACATACTGATATACACCTGAACATCAGCGGGAGAGGACTCTTTAAAGTAGAGGCACTACATACTGATATACACCTGAACATCAGCAGGAGAGGACTCTTTAAAGTAGAGACACTACATACTGATATACACCTGAACATCAGCAGGAGAGGACTCTTTAAAGTAGAGACACTACATACTGATATCCACCTGAACATCAGCGGGAGAGGACTCTTTAAAGTAGAGACACTACATACTGATATACACCTGAACATCAGCGGGAGAGGACTCTTTAAAGTAGAGACACTACACACTGATATACACCTGAACATCAGCGGGAGAGGACTCTTTAAAGTAGAGACACTACACACTGATATACACCTGAATATCAGCAGGGAGAGGACTCTTTAAAGTAGAGACACTACATACTGATATACACCTGAACATCAGCAGGAGAGGACTCTTTAAAGTAGAGACACTACATACTGATATACACCTGAACATCAACAGGAGAGGACTCTTTAAAGTAGAGACACTACATACTGATATACACCTGAACATCAGCGGGAGAGGACTCTTTAAAGTAGAGACACTACATACTGATATACACCTGAACATCAACAGGAGAGGACTCTTTAAAGTAGAGACACTACATACTGATATACACCTGAACATCAGCAGGAGAGGACTCTTTAAAGTAGAGACACTACATACTGATATACACCTGAACATCAGCAGGAGAGGACTCTTTAAAGTAGAGACACTACATACTGATATACACCTGAACATCAGCGGGAGAGGACTCTTTAAAGTAGAGACACTACATACTGATATACAGCTGAACATCAGCAGGAGAGGACTCTTTAAAGTAGAGACACTACATACTGATATACACCTGAACATCAGCAGGAGAGGACTCTTTAAAGTAGAGTGACTACGTACTGATATACACCTGAACATCAGCAGGAGAGGACTCTTTAAAGTAGAGACACTACGTACTGATATACACCTAAACATCAGCAGGAGAGGACTCTTTAAAGTAGAGACACTACATACTGATATACACCTGAACATCAGCAGGAGAGGACTCTTTAAAGTAGAGACACTACATACTGATATACACCTGAACATCAGCAGGAGAGGACTCTTTAAAGTAGAGACAATACATACTGATATACACCTGAACATCAGCAGGAGAGGACTCTTTAAAGTAGAGACACTACATACTGATATACACCTGAACATCAGCAGGAGAGGACTCTTTAAAGTAGAGACACTACATACTGATATACACCTGAACATCAGCAGGAGAGGACTCTTTAAAGTAGAGACACTACATACTGATATACACCTGAACATCAGCAGGAGAGGACTCTTTAAAGTAGAGACACTACATACTGATATACACCTGAACATCAGCAGGAGAGGACTCTTTAAAGTAGAGACACTACATACTGATATACACTTGAACATCAGCAGGAGAGGACTCTTTAAAGTAGAGACACTACATACTGATATACACCTGAACATCAGCAGGAGAGGACTCTTTAAAGTAGAGACACTACATACTGATATACACCTGAACATCAGCAGGAGAGGACTCTTTAAAGTAGAGACACTACATACTGATATACACCTGAACATCAGCAGGAGAGGACTCTTTAAAGTAGAGACACTACATACTGATATACACCTGAACATCAGCAAGAGAGGACTCTTTAAAGTAGAGACACTACATACTGATATACACCTGAACATCAGCAGGAGAGGACTCTTTAAAGTAGAGACACTACATACTGATATACACCTGAACATCAGCAGGAGAGGACTCTTTAAAGTAGAGACACTACATACTGGTATACACCTGAACATCAGCAGGAGAGCACTCTTTAAAGTAGAGACACTACATACTGATATACACCTGAACATCAGCAGGAGAGGACTCTTTAAAGTAGAGACACTACATACTGATATACACCTGAACATCAGCAGGAGAGGACTCTTTAAAGTAGAGACACTACATACTGATATACACCTGAACATCAGCAGGAGAGGACTCTTTAAAGTAGAGACACTACATACTGATATACACCTGAACATCAGCAGGAGAGGACTCTTTAAAGTAGAGACACTACATACTGATATACACCTGAACATCAGCAGGAGAGGACTCTTTAAAGTAGAGACACTACATACTGATATACACCTGAACATCAGCAGGAGAGGACTCTTTAAAGTAGAGACACTACATACTGATATACACCTGAACATCAGCGGGAGAGGACTCTTTAAAGTAGAGACACTACATACTGATATACAGCTGAACATCAGCAGGAGAGGACTCTTTAAAGTAGAGACACTACATACTGATATACACCTGAACATCAGCAGGAGAGGACTCTTTAAAGTAGAGTGACTACGTACTGATATACACCTGAACATCAGCAGGAGAGGACTCTTTAAAGTAGAGACACTACGTACTGATATACACCTAAACATCAGCAGGAGAGGACTCTTTAAAGTAGAGACACTACATACTGATATACACCTGAACATCAGCAGGAGAGGACTCTTTAAAGTAGAGACACTACATACTGATATACACCTGAACATCAGCAGAGAGGACTCTTTAAAGTAGAGACACTACATACTGATATACACCTGAACATCAGCAGGAGAGGACTCTTTAAAGTAGAGACACTACATACTGATATACACCTGAACATCAGCAGGAGAGGACTCTTTAAAGTAGAGACACTACATACTGGTATACACCAGAACATCAGCAGGAGAGCACTCTTTAAAGTAGAGACACTACATACTGATATACACCTGAACATCAGCAGGAGAGGACTCTTTAAAGTAGAGACACTACATACTGATATACACCTGAACATCAGCAGGAGAGGACTCTTTAAAGTAGAGACACTACATACTGATATACACCTGAACATCAGCAGGAGAGGACTCTTTAAAGTAGAGACACTACATACTGATATACACCTGAACATCAGCAGGAGAGGACTCTTTAAAGTAGAGACACTACATACTGATATACACCTGAACATCAGCAGGAGAGGACTCTTTAAAGTAGAGACACTACATACTGATATACACCTGAACATCAGCAGGAGAGGACTCTTTAAAGTAGAGACACTACATACTGATATACACCTGAACATCAGCAGGGAGAGGACTCTTTAAAGTAGAGACACTACATACTGATATACAGCTGAACATCAGCAGGAGAGGACTCTTTAAAGTAGAGACACTACATACTGATATACACCTGAACATCAGCAGGAGAGGACTCTTTAAAGTAGAGTGACTACGTACTGATATACACCTGAACATCAGCAGGAGAGGACTCTTTAAAGTAGAGACACTACGTACTGATATACACCTAAACATCAGCAGGAGAGGACTCTTTAAAGTAGAGACACTACATACTGATATACACCTGAACATCAGCAGGAGAGGACTCTTTAAAGTAGATACACTACATACTGATATACACCTGAACATCAGCAGGAGAGGACTCTTTAAAGTAGAGACAATACATACTGATATACACCTGAACATCAGCAGGAGAGGACTCTTTAAAGTAGAGACACTACATACTGATATACACCTGAACATCAGCAGGAGAGGACTCTTTAAAGTAGAGACACTACATACTGATATACACCTGAACATCAGCAGGAGAGGACTCTTTAAAGTAGAGACACTACATACTGATATACACCTGAACATCAGCAGGAGAGGACTCTTTAAAGTAGAGACACTACATACTGATATACACCTGAACATCAGCAGGAGAGGACTCTTTAAAGTAGAGACACTACATACTGATATACACTTGAACATCAGCAGGAGAGGACTCTTTAAAGTAGAGACACTACATACTGATATACACCTGAACATCAGCAGGAGAGGACTCTTTAAAGTAGAGACACTACATACTGATATACACCTGAACATCAGCAGGAGAGGACTCTTTAAAGTAGAGACACTACATACTGATATACACCTGAACATCAGCAGGAGAGGACTCTTTAAAGTAGAGACACTACATACTGATATACACCTGAACATCAGCAAGAGAGGACTCTTTAAAGTAGAGACACTACATACTGATATACACCTGAACATCAGCAGGAGAGGACTCTTTAAAGTAGAGACACTACATACTGATATACACCTGAACATCAGCAGGAGAGGACTCTTTAAAGTAGAGACACTACATACTGTATACACCTGAACATCAGCAGGAGAGCACTCTTTAAAGTAGAGACACTACATACTGATATACACCTGAACATCAGCAGGAGAGGACTCTTTAAAGTAGAGACACTACATACTGATATACACCTGAACATCAGCAGGAGAGGACTCTTTAAAGTAGAGACACTACATACTGATATACACCTGAACATCAGCAGGAGAGGACTCTTTAAAGTAGAGACACTACATACTGATATACACCTGAACATCAGCAGGAGAGGACTCTTTAAAGTAGAGACACTACATACTGATATACACCTGAACATCAGCAGGAGAGGACTCTTTAAAGTAGAGACACTATGTATAGTAGTACACATTATGTAATGTTATATTTGTAATATGTTTCCCGTTTCTATTCCGTGTCAGAGTTGTACCTTTATCACGTGTGTCAGTCTGCCTTCGCTCGCGCGCTTTATGCTAATTGCCTCCAGCACGAGCTGAGCGCGCGTCAGCGGCAGTTTCCAGCTGCGCTCGTGAGTCGACCGTTAGTTGTCTCCCCTCCGGATCCGGGTTCCAAGCTCATCCAGGCCTCAGTCTCCCGTCCTTCTCCGTGTCTCGGCTCTTCTGTTTCCCGCTGACAGCTGCTGGAGCTCCGGTTAAGACCCTCCGGACACGGTTCTGACCCTCTGGACCAAGTTTTCCGTCCTCTGGACCCGGTATTCCTCTCTCTGGACCCGGTTCTCCTCGGTTCTCCTCCCCGCTCCCCTCACTCGTTTCCCCGGGGCTCAGATGCTGCTCCCGGTCCTGATGTCGCTCCTCTGGGCTGCCGGACTCGCTGCTGGAGCCGAGACTCAAGGTACCTGCAGGAGGAATACTTTAATATATCTAGAAGTATTTACTCAGATCTGGTACTTGAGCAAAAGTAGAAGTACTCAGAGCTGGTACTTGAGTACAAGTAGAAGTAGCAGACCAGAGTGTATGTTGCTGTGATGCAACTAATCCTTTCCTATCTGCATTAGTATGATGTCCACTTGTTGTCATGTCAGGGGTAGGACGTGTTCCTGCAGTATGATGAAGTGAAAATAGATTAAGACACTAGAAGGAAACGATCCAAAATATTTCTGAAATATAAATAAAATAGCATTCAAAAGTTAAAGAATATACATGTGGAAATACAGATGTACACAGTAACAACATATAAAGCAGGATATTATATATATATATATATATATTATATATATATATATATATATATATATATATATATATACATTAATTAATTGTGCAAGAAGGTTTAGGACTCAGCCCTGCTATCTCTGTTATGAAATGTTAAAGGTCTCATTACTAAAATGTGGGCGGGCTTTCCCCCCACGGGCCAATCAGAAGCGTTGCTGTCAGAACCAATGAGACGTGTTCCGGAAGTGATGGTCTGTGTTGTCATTAGCATGCTAGCACTCAGAGCTGTTTGGGGTTTGGAGCAGGACACTTCAGAGACATGTCCTTAGTAACAGCTGGAAGAGAGGGGGGGGGCTACAAGGACCTGTTTGGGGTTTGGAGCAGGACACTTCAGAGTCATGTCCTTAGTAACAGCTGGAAGAGAGAGGGGGGCTACAAGGACCTGTTTGGGGTTTGGAGCAGGACACTTCAGAGACATGTCCTTAGTAACAGCTGGAAGAGAGGGGGGGGGCTACAAGGATCTGTTTGGGGTTAGGAGCAGGACACTTCAGAGTCATGTCCTTAGTAACAGCTGGAAGAGAGGGGGGGGCTACAAGGATCTGTTTGGGGTTTGGAGCAGGACACTTCAGAGTCATGTCCTTAGTAACAGCTGGAAGAGAGGGGGGGGCTACAAGGACCTGTTTGGGGTTAGGAGCAGGACACTTCAGAGTCATGTCCTTAGTAACAGCTGGAAGAGAGGGGGGGGGGCTACAAGGACCTGTTTGGGGTTTGGAGCAGGACACTTCAGAGACATGTCCTTAGTAACAGCTGGAAGAGAGGGGGGGGGGCTACAAGGACCTGTTTGGGGTTTGGAGCAGGACACTTCAGAGACATGTCCTTAGTAACAGCTGGAAGAGAGGGGGGGGGCTACAAGGACCTGTTTGGGGTTTGGAGCAGGACACTTCAGAGACATGTCCTTAGTAACAGCTGGAAGAGAGGGGGGGGGCTACAAGGACCTGTTTGGGGTTTGGAGCAGGACACTTCAGAGACATGTCCTTAGTAACAGCTGGAAGAGAGAGGGGGGGGGGCTACAAGGACCTGTTTGGGGTTTGGAGCAGGACACTTCAGAGTCATGTCCTTAGTAACAGCTGGAAGAGAGGGGGGGGCTACAAGGACCTGTTTGGGGTTTGGAGCAGGACACTTCAGAGACATGTCCTTAGTAACAGCTGGAAGAGAGGGGGGGGGCTACAAGGACCTGTTTGGGGTTTGGAGCAGGACACTTCAGAGACATGTCCTTAGTAACAGCTGGAAGAGAGGGGGGGGCTACAAGGACCTGTTTGGGGTTTGGAGCAGGACACTTCAGAGTCATGTCCTTAATAACAGCTGGAAGAGAGAGGGGGGGGCTACAAGGACCTGTTTGGGGTTTGGAGCAGGACACTTCAGAGACATGTCCTTAGTAACAGCTGGAAGAGAGGGGGGGGGCTACAAGGACCTGTTTGGGGTTTGGAGCAGGACACTTCAGAGACATGTCCTTAGTAACAGCTGCAAGAGAGGGGGGGGCTACAAGGATCTGTTTGGGGTTTGGAGCAGGACACTTCAGAGACATGTCCTTAGTAACAGCTGGAAGAGAGGGGGGGGGCTACAAGGACCTGTTTGGGGTTTGGAGCAGGACACTTCAGAGACATGTCCTTAGTAACAGCTGGAAGAGAGGGGGGGGGCTACAAGGACCTGTTTGGGGTTTGGAGCAGGACACTTCAGAGTCATGTCCTTAGTAACAGCTGGAAGAGAGAGGGGGGGGGCTACAAGGACCTGTTTGGGGTTTGGAGCAGGACACTTCAGAGACATGTCCTTAGTAACAGCTGAGAGAGAGAGGGGGGGGCTACAAGGACCTGTTGGGGGTTTGGAGCAGGACACTTCAGAGTCATGTCCTTAGTAACAGCTGGAAGAGAGGGGGGGGGGCTACAATGATCTGTTGGGGGTTT
>CM070430.1:832911-835411 GCA_036324595.1 Champsocephalus gunnari | reverse complement strand
GTATGCATGCTTCTCAGTTAACATTAAGCTGTCTGTGGCTCTTTTCTGCTGTAACAATGTACATCTCGTCTCCTCTGTGGGACGAGTGAAGGGATTCTGAACCAATATTACTGTTGTTAATCTTACACCTTGTGTGTGTGTGTGTGTGTGTGTGTGTGTGTGTGTGTGTGGTGTGTGTGTGTGTGTGTGTGTGTGTGTGTGTGTGTGTGTGTGTGTGTGTGTGTGTGTGTGTGTCAGGGCTCAGTAGAGACCCTGCGCCTGGCTCTGGGGGGGTCAGTAGCCTCAGCTGGAGCTCTGACTGACTGTCCGTTCCAGGGAGATGCCTCTGCGTACAACTCAGGTCAGAACACACTCAGATCAACAGCTGTTCAGAGTCACAGAGCCTTTTGCAGTCACTCTCCCTCGTCCCGGCTTGAGCCTCAATCTCAGGGGAATACCAGTTATAAGCATACTTCCTGTCATTTACTAAACACTGAGGTTTTTTTAAAAGTTTGATTTTTTTCTCAAAATCTCTAAAATCAGATTTTTTTCTCAGAATCTCAAAAATTGGACTTTTTCTCAAAATCTAAAAATCCTGATTTTTTTTTCACAAAATTTGACTTTTTCACCAACATTTTTAAATTCTGACTTTTTCTCAAAATCTCAAAATTCTGACTTTTTCTCAAAATCTCAAAATCCAGACTTTTTCTCAAAATTCATGACTTTTTCTCAAAATCTCAAAATTCTGACTTTTTCTCAAAATCTCAAAATCCAGACTTTTTCTCAAAATTCAAAATCAGACTTTTTCTCAAAATCTCAAAATTATGACTTTTTCTCAAAATTATGACTTTCTCAAAATTCAGATTTTTTCTCAATGACTTTTTCTCAAAATTATGACTCAAATTTCAAAATTATGACTTTTTCTCAAAATCCAGACTTTTTCTCAAAATTTCAAAATCCAGACTTTTTCTCAAAATCTCAAAATTCAGACTTTTTCTCAAAATTATGACTTTTTCTCAAAATTCAGACTTTTTCTCAAAATTATGACTTTTTCTCAAAATCTCAAAAGTCAGACTTTTTCTCAAAATCTCAAAATTATGACTTTTTCTCAAAATTATGACTTTCTCAAAATCTCAAAAGTCAGACTTTTTCTCAAAATCTCAAAATTATGACTTTTCCTAAAAATTATGACTTTTTCTCAAAATTATGACTTTTTCTCAAAATTATGACTTTCTCAAAATCTCAAAATTCAGACTTTTTCTCAAAATTATGAGTTTTTCTCAAAATTCAGACTTTTTCTCAAAATTATGACTTTTTCTCAAAATCTCAAGTCAGACTTTTTCTCAAAATCTCAAAATTATGACTTTCCCTAAAAATGCAGACTTTTCCTAAAAATGACTTTTTCTCAAAATTCAGACTTTTTCTCAAAATTATGACTTTTTCTCAAAATCTCAAAATTATGACTTTCTCAAAATTATGACTTATTCTCAAAATCCTGACTTTTTCTCAAAATCCAGACTTTTTCTCAAAATTTCAAAATTCAGACTTTTTCTCAAAATCTCAAAATTCAGACTTTTTCTCAAAATTATGACTTTCTCAAAATCTCAAAATTATGACTTTCCCTAAAAATGCAGACTTTTCCTAAAAATTATGACTTTTTCTCAAAATTATGACTTTTTCTCAAAATCTCAAAATCCAGACTTTTTCTCAAAATCTCAAAATTATGACTCTTTCTCAAAATTATGACTTTTTCTCAAAATTATGACTTTTTCTCAAAATCTCAAAATCCAGACTTTTTCTCAAAATCTCAAAATTATGACTCTTTCTCAAAATTATGACTTTTTCTCAAAATTATGACTTTTTCTCAAAATCTCAAAATTATGACTTTTTCTCAAAATTATGACTTTTTCTCAAAATTATGACTTTTTCTCAAAATCTCAAAATCCAGACTTTTTCTCAAAATCTCAAAATTATGACTCTTTCTCAAAATTATGACTTTTTCTCAAAATTATGACTTTTTCTCAAAATCTCAAAATTATGACTTTTTCTCAAAATTATGACTTTTCTCAAAATTCAGACTTTTTCTCAAAAGTCAGACTTTTTCTCAAAATCTCAAAATTATGACTTTCCCTAAAAATGCAGACTTTTCCTAAAAATTATGACTTTTTCTCAAAATTATGACTTTTTCTCAAAATCTCAAAATTATGACTCTTTCTCAAAATTATGACTTTTTCTCAAAATTATGACTTTTTCTCAAAATCTCAAAATTATGACTTTTTCTCAAAATTATGACTTTTCTCAAAATTCAGATTTTCTCAAAAGTCAGACTTTTTCTCAAAATCTCAAAATTATGACTTTCCCTAAAAATGCAGACTTTTCCTAAAAATTATGACTTTTTCTCAAAATTATGACTTTTTCTCAAAATTATGACTTTTTCTCAAAATTATGACTTTTTCTCAAAATTATGACTTTTTCTCAAAATTATGACTTTTTCTCAAAATTATGACTTTTTCTCAAAATT
>CM070430.1:815411-822911 GCA_036324595.1 Champsocephalus gunnari | reverse complement strand
CACAGACAGGTGAGAGACACAGAGGTGAGAGACACACACAGGTGAGAGACACACAGACAGGTGAGAGACACACACACAGGTGAGAGACACACAGACAGGTGAGAGACACACATACAGGTGAGAGACACACAGACAGGTGAGAGACACACAGACAGGTGAGAGACACACAGGTGAGAGACACAGGTGAGACACACAGACAGGTGAGACACACAGACAGGTGAGAGACACAGACAGGTGAGAGACACAGGTGAGAGACACACAGACAGGTGAGAGACACACAGGTGAGAGACACACAGGTGAGAGACACACACAGGTGAGAGACACAGACAGGTGAGAGACACACAGACAGGTGAGAGACACACACAGGTGAGAGACACACAGACAGGTGAGAGACACACACAGGTGAGAGACACACAGACAGGTGAGAGACACACAGGTGAGACACACAGACAGGTGAGAGACACACAGGTGAGAGACACAGGTGAGAGACACAGACAGGTGAGAGACACACAGACAGGTGAGAGACACAGAGGTGAGAGACACACACAGGTGAGAGACACACAGACAGGTGAGAGACACACACACAGGTGAGAGACACACAGACAGGTGAGAGACACACATACAGGTGAGAGACACACAGACAGGTGAGAGACACACAGACAGGTGAGAGACACACAGGTGAGAGACACAGGTGAGACACACAGACAGGTGAGACACACAGACAGGTGAGAGACACAGACAGGTGAGAGACACAGGTGAGAGACACACAGACAGGTGAGAGACACACAGACAGGTGAGAGACAGACAGGTGAGACACACAGACAGGTGAGAGACACACAGACAGGTGAGAGACACACAGGTGAGACACACAGACAGGTGAGAGACACACAGACAGGTGAGAGACACACAGACAGGTGAGACACACAGACAGGTGAGACACACAGACAGGTGAGAGACACACAGACAGGTGAGAGACACAGGTGAGAGACACACAGACAGGTGAGAGACACACAGACAGGTGAGAGACAGACAGGTGAGACACACAGACAGGTGAGAGACACACAGGTGAGAGACACACAGACAGGTGAGAGACACACAGACAGGTGAGAGACACAGACAGGTGAGAGACACACAGACAGGTGAGAGACACACAGACAGGTGAGAGACACACAGACAGGTGAGAGACACACAGGTGAGAGACACACCCTAACCCTGTTGTTACACTCTGAACCACAGTGACTTCCTGTTGTTACACTCTGAACCACAGTGACTTCCTGTTGTTACACTCTGAACCACAGTGACTTCCTGTTGTTACACTCTGAACCACAGTGACTTCCTGTTGTTACACTCTGAACCACAGTGACTTCCTGTTGTTACACCCTGAACCACAGTGACTTCCTGTTGTTACACCCTGAACCACAGTGACTTCCTGTTGTTACACTCTGAACCACAGTGACTTCCTGTTGTTACATTCTGAACCACAATGACTTCCTGTTGTTACACCCTGAACCACAGTGACTTCCTGTTGTTACACCCTGAACCACAGTGACTTCCTGTTGTTACACTCTGAACCACAGTGACTTCCTGTTGTTACACCCTGAACCACAGTGACTTCCTGTTGTTACACCCTGAACCACAGTGACTTCCTGTTGTTACACCCTGAACCACAGTGACTTCCTGTTGTTACACCCTGAACCACAGTGACTTCCTGTTGTTACATTCTGAACCACAGTGACTTCCTGTTGTTACATTCTGAACCACAGTGACTTCCTGTTGTTACATTCTGAACCACAGTGACTTCCTGTTGTTACACTCTGAACCACAGTGACTTCCTGTTGTTACACTCTGAACCACAGTGACTTCCTGTTGTTACACCCTGTGACTTCCTGTTGTTACACCCTGAACCACAGTGACTTCCTGTTGTTACACCCTGAACCACAGTGACTTCCTGTTGTTACACCCTGAACCACAGTGACTTCCTGTTGTTACACCCTGAACCACAGTGACTTCCTGTTGTTACACTCTGAACCACAGTGACTTCCTGTTGTTACACTCTGAACCACAGTGACTTCCTGTTGTTACACTCTGAACCACAGTGACTTCCTGTTGTTACATCCCTGAACCACAGTGACTTCCTGTTGTTACACTCTGAACCACAGTGACTTCCTGTTGTTACACCCTGAACCACAGTGACTTCCTGTTGTTACACTCTGAACCACAGTGACTTCCTGTTGTTACACTCTGAACCACAGTGACTTCCTGTTGTTACACCCAGTGACTTCCTGTTGTTACACCCTGAACCACAGTGACTTCCTGTTGTTACACTCTGAACCACAGTGACTTCCTGTTGTTACACCCTGAACCACAGTGACTTCCTGTTGTTACACTCTGAACCACAATGACTTCCTGTTGTTACACTCTGAACCACAGTGACTTCCTGTTGTTAGACTCTGAACCACAGTGACTTCCTGTTGTTACACTCTGAACCACAGTGACTTCCTGTTGTTACACTCTGAACCACAGTGACTTCCTGTTGTTACACTCTGAACCACAGTGACTTCCTGTTGTTACACCCTGAACCACAGTGACTTCCTGTTGTTACACTCTGAACCACAGTGACTTCCTGTTGTTACACCCTGAACCACAGTGACTTCCTGTTGTTAGACTCTGAACCACAGTGACTTCCTGTTGTTACACCCTGAACCACAGTGACTTCCTGTTGTTACACCCAGTGACTTCCTGTTGTTACACTCTGAACCACAGTGATTTCCTGTTGTTATACTCTGAACCACAGTGACTTCCTGTTGTTACACCCAGTGACTTCCTGTTGTTACACCTGAACCACAGTGACTTCCTGTTGTTACACTCTGAACCACAGTGATTTCCTGTTGTTACACCCTGAACCACAGTGACTTCCTGTTGTTACACTCTGAACCACAGTGACTTCCTGTTGTTACACCCTGAACCACAGTGACTTCCTGTTGTTACACCCTGAACCACAGTGACTTCCTGTTGTTACACTCTGAACCACAGTGACTTCCTGTCGTTACACCCTGAACCACAGTGACTTCCTGTTGTTACACTCTGAACCACAGTGACTTCCTGTTGTTACACCCAGTGACTTCCTGTTGTTACACCCAGTGACTTCCTGTTGTTACACCCAGTGACTTCCTGTTGTTACACCCAGTGACTTCCTGTTGTTACACCCTGCTCTGAGTACCTGTTGTCCCTCTGTCTCTCAGGAGTGTGTAGATATCGACGAGTGTTTGGATCTCCCCGACGCCTGTGTGTCCAACTCTGTGTGCGTCAACACCGTGGTGAGTTCAGGGTCCCCGTGATACGTAGATATGATGGTGAGTTCAGGGTCCCCGTGATACGTAGATATGATGGTGAGTTCAGGGTCCCCGTGATACGTAGATATGATGGTGAGTTCAGGGTCCCTGTGTATATGATGGTGAGTTCAGGGTCCCTGTGTATATGATGGTGAGTTCAGGGTCCCTGTGTATATGATGGTGAGTTCAGGGTCCCTGTGTATATGATGGTGAGTTCAGGGTCCCTGTGTATATGATGGTGAGTTCAGGGTCCCTGTGTATGATGGTGAGTTCAGGGTCCCTGTGTATATGATGGTGAGTTCAGGGTCCCTGTGTATATGATGGTGAGTTCAGGGTCCCTGTATATGATGGTGATTTATTAATGATATGTATATGATGGTGAGTTCAGGGACCCTGTATATGATGGTGAGTTCAGGGTCCCTGTATATGATGGTGATTTATTAATGATATGTATATGATGGTGAGTTCAGGGACCCTGTATATGATGGTGAGTTCAGGGTCCCTGTGTATATGATGGTGAGTTCAGGGTCCCTGTGTATGATGGTGAGTTCAGGGTCTGCTCTCTCTCTCAGGGCTCCTATAGGTGTGGGGGCTGTAAACCTGGTTTCCTTGGTAACCAGACGTGGGGCTGTAACCCCAGGATGTCCTGTTCAGCGCTGACCTTTAACCCCTGTGACAGCAACGCCCACTGCGTCATGGAGCGCAGCGGGGGCGTGGCCTGCAGGGTGACTACTCTCACACTCGTACCAACACTGCTCCGTCTACACTCAGCCATTTCACTTCCTCTCTCATTTCACTTTCTCTCTCTCTCTCACTTTCTCTCTCTCTTTCTCTCTCACTTTCTCTCTCTCTCACTCTCTCACTTTCTCTCTCACTTTCTCTATCACTTTCTCTCTCTCTCACTTTCTCTCTCTCTTTCTCTCTCTCTCACTTTCTCTCTCTCTCTCACTTTCTCTCTCTCTCACTTTCTCTATCACTTCCTCTCTCATTTCACTTTCTCTCTCTCTCTCACTTTCTCTCTCTCTTTCTCTCTCACTTTCTCTCTCTCTCACTCTCTCACTTTCTCTCTCACTTTCTCTATCACTTTCTCTCTCTCTCACTTTCTCTCTCTCTCTCACTTTCTCTCTCTCTTTCTCTCTCTCTCACTTTCTCTCTCTCTCTCACTTTCTCTCTCTCTCACTTTCTCTATCACTTTCTCTCTCTCTCACTTTCTCTCTCTCTCTTTCTCTCTCTCTCACTTTCTCTCTCACTTTCTCTCTCTCTCTTTCTCTCTCTCTCTCACTTCTCTATCACTCTCTCTCTCTCTCACTTTCTCTATCACTTTCTCTCTCTCTCTCACTTTCTCATCATTTCACTTTCTCTATAATTTCACTTTCTCTATAATCTCACTTTCTCTATAATTTCAATTTCTCTCTCTCTCTCACTTTCTCTCTCACTTTCTCAATAATTTCTCTTCCTCTCTCTCTATCACTCTCTCTCTCTATCACTTTCTCTATAATTTCACTTTCTCTATAATTTCACTTTCTCTATAATTTCACTTTCTCTATCACTTTCTCTCTCTCTCTCACTTTCTCAATCATTTCACTTTCTCTATAATTTCACTTTCTCTCTCTCTATCACTCTCTCTCTCTCTCTCACTCACTTTCTCTATCACTTTCTCTCTCTCTCTCACTTTCTCAATCATTTCACTTTCTCTATAATTTCACTTTCTCTCTCACTTTCTCTGTAATTTCACTTTCTCTCTCTCTCTCTCTCACTTTCTCTATCACTTTCTCTCTCTCTCTCACTTTCTCAATCATTTCACTTTCTCTATAATTTCACTTTCTCTATAATTTCACTTTCTCTCTCTCTCACTTTCTCTATCACTTTCTCTATAATTTCAATTTCTCTCTCTCTCTCACTTTCTCTCTCACTTTCTCATAATTTCTCTTCCTCTCTCACTATCACTCTCTCTCTCTTACTTTCTCTCTCTCTCACTTTCTCAATAATTTCACTTTCTCTATAATTTCACTTTCTCTCTCTCTATCACTCTCTCTCTCACTTTCTCTCTCTCTATCACTCTCTCTCTCTTACTTTCTCTCTCTCTCACTTTCTCAATAATTTCACTTTCTCTATAATTTCACTTTCTCTCTCTCTATCACTCTCTCTCTCTCACTTTCTCTCTCTCTCACTTTCTCAATCATTTCACTTTCTCTATAATTTCACTTTCTCTATCATTTCACTTTCTCTCTCACTTTCTCTGTAATTTCACTTTCTCTCTCTCACTTTCTCTCTCTCTCTCTCTCTATCACTTTCTCTATAATTTCAATTTCTCTCTCTCTCTCACTCTCTCTCTCACTTTCTCAATCATTTCACTTTCTCTATAATTTCACTTTCTCTCTCTCTCTCACTTTCTCTGTAATTTCACTTTCTCTCTCTCTCTCACTTTCTCTATCACTTTCTCTCTCTCTCTCTATCACTTTCTCTATAATTTCAATTTCTCTCTCTCTCACTTTCTCTATCACTTTCTCTCTCTCTCACTTTCTCAATCATTTCACTTTCTCTATAATTTCACTTTCTCTCTCTCTATCACTCTCTCTCTCTCACTTTCTCTCTCTCTCACTTTCTCAATCATTTCACTTTCTCTCTCTCTATCACTCTCTCTCTCTCACTTTCTCTCTCTCTCACTTTCTCAATCATTTCACTTTCTCTATAATTTCACTTTCTCTCTCTCTATCACTCTCTCTCTCTCACTTTCTCTCTCTCTCACTTTCTCAATCATTTCACTTTCTCTCTCTCTATCACTCTCTCTCTCTCACTTTCTCTCTCTCTCACTTTCTCAATCATTTCACTTTCTCTATAATTTCACTTTCTCTCTCTCTCTATCACTTTCTCTATAATTTCACTTTCTCTCTCTCTATCACTTTCTCTCTCTCACTTTCTCAATCATTTCACTTTCTCTATAATTTCACTTTCTCTCTCTATCACTCTCTCTCTCTCACTTTCTCTCTCTCACTTTCTCAATCATTTCACTTTCTCTATAATTTCACTTTCTCTCTCTCTATCACTCTCTCTATCACTTTCTCTCTCTCTCACTTTCTCTATCACTTTCTCTCTCTCTCACTTTCTCTATCACTTTCTCTCTCTCTCACTTTCTCTATCACTTTCTCTATCACTTTCTCTCTCTCTCACTTTCTCTATCACTTTCTCTCTCTCTCACTTTCTCTATGATTTCACTTTCTCTCTCTCTCACTTTCTCTATCACTTTCTCTCTCTCTCACTTTCTCTATAATTTCACTTTCTCTCTCTCTATCACTCTCTCTCTCTCTCTCACTCACTTTCTCTATCACTTTCTCTCTCTCTCTCACTTTCTCAATCATTTCACTTTCTCTATAATTTCACTTTCTCTCTCTCTATCACTCTCTCTCTCTCACTTTCTCTATCATTTCACTTTCTCTATAATTTCACTTTCTCTCTCTATCACTCTCTCTCTCTCACTTTCTCTCTCTCACTTTCTCAATAATTTCACTTTCTCTATAATTTCACTTTCTCTCTCTCTATCACTCTCTCTCTCTCTCTCACTCACTTTCTCTATCACTTTCTCTCTCTCTCTCACTTTCTCAATCATTTCACTTTCTCTATAATTTCACTTTCTCTCTCTCTATCACTCTCTCTCTCTCTCTCTCTCTCACTTTCTCAATCATTTCACTTTCTCTGTAATTTCACTTTCTCTCTCTCTCTCTCTCTCTCTCACTTTCTCTATCACTTTCTCTCTCTCTCTCACTTTCTCAATCATTTCACTTTCTCTATAATTTCACTTTCTCTCTCTCTCTCACTTTCTCTATCACTTTCTCTATAATTTCAATTTCTCTCTCTCTCACTTTCTCTCTCACTTTCTCAATAATTTCTCTTCCTCTCTCACTATCACTCTCTCTCTCTTACTTTCTCTCTCTCTCACTTTCTCAATAATTTCACTTTCTCTATAATTTCACTTTCTCTCTCTCTATCACTCTCTCTCTCACTTTCTCTCTCTCTATCACTCTCTCTCTCTTACTTTCTCTCTCTCTCACTTTCTCAATATTTCACTTTCTCTATAATTTCACTTTCTCTCTCTCTATCACTCTCTCTCTCTCACTTTCTCTCTCTCTCACTTCTCATCATTTCACTTTCTCTAATTTCACTTTCTCTC
>CM070430.1:777911-792911 GCA_036324595.1 Champsocephalus gunnari | reverse complement strand
TAACGAGACACTGTGGAATAATGCTTTAAATGTTTCTGTGTTTTCTGAATGTACATCTCTCTGGAAATAAAGTCCCTTTCCTAAAACCATGGCTTTATGATTCATGCTAACACGAGGGGGGGGGGCTCTTAAAGGGAAAGCTCACCATGAGGGGGGGCTCTTAAAGGGAAAGCTCACCATGAGGGGGGGCTCTTAAAGGGAAAGCTCACCATGAGCTCTTAAAGGGAAAGCTCACCATGAGGGGGGGGCTCTTAAAGGGAAAGCTCACCATGAGGGGGGGCTCTTAAAGGGAAAGCTCACCATGAGGGGGGGCTCTTAAAGGGAAAGCTCACCATGAGGGGGGGGGGCTCTTAAAGGGAAAGCTCACCATGAGGGGGGGCTCTTAAAGGGAAAGCTCACCATGAGGGGGGGCTCTTAAAGGGAAAGCTCACCACGAGGGGGGGGGGCTCTTAAAGGGAAAGCTCACCATGAGGGGGGGGCTCTTAAAGGGAAAGCTCACCATGAGGGGGGGCTCTTAAAGGGAAAGCTCACCATGAGGGGGGGCTCTTAAAGGGAAAGCTCACCATGAGGGGGGGCTCTTAAAGGGAAAGCTCACCATGAGGGGGGGGCTCTTAAAGAGAAAGCTCACCATGAGGGGGGGGCTCTTAAAGAGAAAGCTCACCATGAGGGGGGGGCTCTTAAAGAGAAAGCTCACCATGAGGGGGGGGGCTCTTAAAGGGAAAGCTCACCATGAGGGGGGGGCTCTTAAAGGGAAAGCTCACCATGAGGGGGGGCTCTTAAAGGGAAAGCTCACCATGAGGGGGGGCTCTTAAAGGGAAAGCTCACCATGAGGGGGGGGGCTCTTAAAGAGAAAGCTCACCATGAGGGGGGGCTCTTAAAGGGAAAGCTCACCATGAGGGGGGGGCTCTTAAAGGGAAAGCTCACCATGAGGGGGGGGGCTCTTAAAGGGAAAGCTCACCATGAGGGGGGGGCTCTTAAAGGGAAAGCTCACCATGAGGGGGGGGCTCTTAAAGGGAAAGCTCACCATGAGGGGGGGCTCTTAAAGGGAAAGCTCACCATGAGGGGGGGGCTCTTAAAGGGAAAGCTCACCATGAGGGGGGGCTCTTAAAGGGAAAGCTCACCATGAGGGGGGGGCTCTTAAAGGGAAAGCTCACCATGAGGGGGGGCTCTTAAAGGGAAAGCTCACCATGAGGGGGGGCTCTTAAAGGGAAAGCTCACCATGAGGGGGGGGCTCTTAAAGGGAAAGCTCACCATGAGGGGGGGCTCTTAAAGGGAAAGCTCACCATGAGGGGGGGCTCTTAAAGGGAAAGCTCACCATGAGGGGGGGGGCTCTTAAAGGGAAAGCTCACCATGAGGGGGGGGCTCTTAAAGGGAAAGCTCACCATGAGGGGGGGCTCTTAAAGGGAAAGCTCACCATGAGGGGGGGCTCTTAAAGGGAAAGCTCACCATGAGGGGGGGCTCTTAAAGGGAAAGCTCACCATGAGGGGGGGGCTCTTAAAGGGAAAGCTCACCATGAGGGGGGGGCTCTTAAAGGGAAAGCTCACCATGAGGGGGGGCTCTTAAAGGGAAAGCTCACCATGAGGGGGGGGCTCTTAAAGGGAAAGCTCACCATGAGGGGGGGGGGCTCTTAAAGGGAAAGCTCACCATGAGGGGGGGGGGCTCTTAAAGGGAAAGCTCACCATGAGGGGGGGGGCTCTTAAAGGGAAAGCTCACCATGAGGGGGGGCTCTTAAAGGGAAAGCTCACCATGAGGGGGGGCTCTTAAAGGGAAAGCTCACCATGAGGGGGGGCTCTTAAAGGGAAAGCTCACCATGAGGGGGGGCTCTTAAAGGGAAAGCTCACCATGAGGGGGGGCTCTTAAAGGGAAAGCTCACCATGAGGGGGGGGCTCTTAAAGGGAAAGCTCACCATGAGGGGGGGGCTCTTAAAGGGAAAGCTCACCATGAGGGGGGGGCTCTTAAAGGGAAAGCTCACCATGAGGGGGGGGCTCTTAAAGGGAAAGCTCACCATGAGGGGGGCTCTTAAAGGGAAAGCTCACCATGAGGGGGGGCTCTTAAAGGGAAAGCTCACCATGAGGGGGGGGCTCTTAAAGGGAAAGCTCACCATGAGGGGGGGGCTCTTAAAGGGAAAGCTCACCATGAGGGGGGGCTCTTAAAGGGAAAGCTCACCATGAGGGGGGGGGGCTCTTAAAGGGAAAGCTCACCATGAGGGGGGGGCTCTTAAAGGGAAAGCTCACCATGAGGGGGGGGCTCTTAAAGGGAAAGCTCACCATGAGGGGGGGCTCTTAAAGGGAAAGCTCACCATGAGGGGGGGGCTCTTAAAGGGAAAGCTCACCATGAGGGGGGGGCTCTTAAAGGGAAAGCTCACCATGAGGGGGGGCTCTAAGGGAAAGCTCCCTAGGGGGGGGCTCTTAAAGGGAAAGCTCACCATGAGGGGGGGGCTCTTAAAGGGAAAGCTCACCATGAGGGGGGGCTCTTAAAGGGAAAGCTCACCATGAGGGGGGGCTCTTAAAGGGAAAGCTCACCATGAGGGGGGGGCTCTTAAAGGGAAAGCTCACCATGAGGGGGGGCTCTTAAAGGGAAAGCTCACCATGAGGGGGGGGGCTCTTAAAGGGAAAGCTCACCATGAGGGGGGGCTCTTAAAGGGAAAGCTCACCATGAGGGGGGGGCTCTTAAAGGGAAAGCTCACCATGAGGGGGGCTCTTAAAGGGAAAGCTCACCATGAGGGGGGCTCTTAAAGGGAAAGCTCACCATGAGGGGGGGCTCTTAAAGGGAAAGCTCACCATGAGGGGGGGCTCTTAAAGGGAAAGCTCACCATGAGGGGGGGCTCTTAAAGGGAAAGCTCACCATGAGGGGGGGGGCTCTTAAAGGGAAAGCTCACCATGAGGGGGGGCTCTTAAAGGGAAAGCTCACCATGAGGGGGGGGCTCTTAAAGGGAAAGCTCACCATGAGGGGGGGCTCTTAAAGGGAAAGCTCACCATGAGGGGGGGGCTCTTAAGGGAAAGCTCACCATGAGGGGGGGCTCTTAAAGGGAAAGCTCACCATGAGGGGGGGGCTCTTAAAGGGAAAGCTCACCATGAGGGGGGGGCTCTTAAAGGGAAAGCTCACCATGAGGGGGGGGCTCTTAAAGGGAAAGCTCACCATGAGGGGGGGCTCTTAAAGGGAAAGCTCACCATGAGGGGGGGGCTCTTAAAGGGAAAGCTCACCATGAGGGGGGGCTCTTAAAGGGAAAGCTCACCATGAGGGGGGGGCTCTTAAAGGGAAAGCTCACCATGAGGGGGGGCTCTTAAAGGGAAAGCTCACCATGAGGGGGGGGGCTCTTAAAGGGAAAGCTCACCATGAGGGGGGGGGGCTCTTAAAGGGAAAGCTCACCATGAGGGGGGGCTCTTAAAGGGAAAGCTCACCATGAGGGGGGGGGCTCTTAAAGGGAAAGCTCACCATGAGGGGGGGGCTCTTAAAGGGAAAGCTCACCATGAGGGGGGGGGGCTCTTAAAGGGAAAGCTCACCATGAGGGGGGGGCTCTTAAAGGGAAAGCTCACCATGAGGGGGGGGCTCTTAAAGGGAAAGCTCACCATGAGGGGGGGGGCTCTTAAAGGGAAAGCTCACCATGAGGGGGGGCTCTTAAAGGGAAAGCTCACCATGAGGGGGGGGGCTCTTAAAGGGAAAGCTCACCATGAGGGGGGGCTCTTAAAGGGAAAGCTCACCATGAGGGGGGGGCTCTTAAAGGGAAAGCTCACCATGAGGGGGGGGGGCTCTTAAAGGGAAAGCTCACCATGAGGGGGGGGCTCTTAAAGGGAAAGCTCACCATGAGGGGGGGGCTCTTAAAGGGAAAGCTCACCATGAGGGGGGGGGGCTCTTAAAGGGAAAGCTCACCATGAGGGGGGGGGCTCTTAAAGGGAAAGCTCACCATGAGGGGGGGCTCTTAAAGGGAAAGCTCACCATGAGGGGGGGGGCTCTTAAAGGGAAAGCTCACCATGAGGGGGGGGGGCTCTTAAAGGCAGTCCCCTGCAGAGGCTCGGATGTGTTGCTCAAACAGTTACCCGTTGCCTCGTCACAGACAATCTGCTCCACTAAATATGTTCGTCTTTTTTATTTCCCTGCGATGATGCTTCTTCAGCTCTAATCACACTCTCGCAGACCTTTCCGGTGTTTCTAAAGTAGATGACGGTGTGTGTGTGTGTGTGTGTGTGTGTGTGTGTGTGTGTGTGTGTGTGTGTGAGTGTGTGTGTTACTACTACTATTACTGTCAGGTAATGTCCACCCTAACCCCGGTCCGCCCAGTAGCAGTAGTCAGGTCGCTCCTCCTGCTGATCTTAAAGCTAGGTCTGGGTTGGGTTTCATCCTCTTGAATGTGCGCAGTCTGTCAGGTAAACTGGATGTTGTCCGTATCTGGGCTTGACTGACGCTGACGTCATTGTCTTATCTGAAACATGGCTGAATAAGTCTCTTCTGGCCTCTGACGTCGCCTTAATGGTTTGAATGTGCATCGTTCCGACCGGCCTAATAAAGGTTCAGAATAAGTTCAGTGTATCCACATTAGTTTCCAAATCCATCAGTAAGCAATCTGAATGTTTAGCCTTAAATATAGAAGTGGCAAAGGGTCAAAGGTCATGGTGGTGGGCCGCTACAGACCCCCCTCAGCTGGCAAGGACTCCTTGTCTTCACTAGCACATATTTTATCACAGCTAGACTACGAGGACATAGAGCTGCTTGGAGGTCTGAGCTGGGACTGGTGAACTGCAGAGTCAGAGGACTTTAAACCCTTTGTATCTCTGAATGTCACTCAGAGTGTGGACAGTCCGACTCGCCCTGACATCAAGTCCCTGATGAATCCTCCCTAATGATCTCACTCTAACTAATGCTCCCTAAATACTGAAGGAGTAGGTAGCACTTCTCCGCGCCGTTCCTATGAGCTTGCTTTAAAAGGAGGAACACTCAAAACAACCAGGACGAGGGTTAAACAAAAATCTGTTTTAATCATAAAAGGTAATAATGCAATACCATATAATACATTACCACAGCCATATCATATCATATCATCTCATATCATATCATATCATATCATCTCATATCATATCATATCATATCATCTCATATCATATCATATCATATCATATCATATCATCTCATATCATATCATCTCATATCATATCATATCATATCATCTCATATCATCTCATCTCATATCATATCATATCATATCATATCATCTCATATCATATCATATCATATCATCTCATATCATATCATATCATATCATATCATATCATATCATCTCATATCATATCATATCATATCATATCATCTCATATCATATCATATCATATCATATCATATCATCTCATATCATATCATCTCATATCATATCATATCATATCATATCATCTCATATCATATCATATCATATCATATCATATCATATCATATCATATCATATCATATCATATCATCTCATATCATATCATATCATATCATATCATCTCATATCATATCATCTCATATCATATCATATCATATCATATCATATCATATCATCTCATATCATCTCATCTCATATCATCTCATCTCATATCATATCATATCATATCATATCATCTCATATCATATCATATCATATCATATCATATCATCTCATATCATATCATCTCATATCATATCATCTCATATCATATCATATCATATCATATCATATCATATCATATCATCTCATATCATATCATATCATATCATATCATATCATCTCATATCATATCATATCATCTCATATCATATCATATCATCTCATCTCATATCATATCATATCATATCATATCATCTCATATCATCTCATATCATATCATATCATATCATATCATCTCATATCATATCATATCATATCATATCATATCATCTCATATCATCTCATATCATATCATATCATATCATATCATATCATATCATATCATCTCATATCATCTCATCTCATATCATCTCATCTCATATCATATCATATCATATCATATCATCTCATATCATATCATATCATATCATATCATATCATATCATATCATATCATCTCATATCATATCATCTCATATCATATCATATCATATCATATCATATCATATCATCTCATATCATATCATATCATATCATATCATATCATCTCATCTCATCTCATATCATATCATATCATCTCATATCATATCATATCATCTCATCTCATATCATATCATATCATATCATATCATCTCATATCATCTCATATCATATCATATCATATCATATCATCTCATATCATATCATATCATCTCATATCATATCATATCATATCATCTCATATCATATCATCTCATATCATATCATATCATATGCGTAATGCAAAGAGTAGGCCCACTCCTGCCCTGATCCACGCGCTGCCCGACCCTCCGGTCCGAGCAGCGCGTGGAGAGAGAAAGAACAACAAGATGCACATCTTCTCAACACCAACAGAAACAGGAAGGGGCGGAGTTTCATTTGGGAGATACCAAAACGCTGTCTCACAGGGACTCAGCGCGGCCAGCAGAAAATCAAACAGTTTCAGTTTGGTTCAAAACACATTGTTATGATGTAGCTTGTCACACGATAGTCCATATGTGTTCCCGCTATGGAAGCCACAGGCGTTGGGAAGGCCTGCAGGATGGCATCATTATATCTGGGGAAATGTCCCTCCCCATTTGCAAAGCCTGTCGATGGTTTAACCCAGAAAACACACTCTGGGATAATCTTTTCTCTCACAACAGAACTCACCAGTAACTCTGCCTCTCCCTCTTCACACATAGCCTAAAACACTCTTTTGATAAACGGGTAAAAGTCAAAGAAAAAGACTTGCGCTCATCTACTTTTAAGAAAAAGGGAACATTGTTTCAGGAATCTATATTCAACTGTTAACACACAGCAATGTATAAACCCACACATATATTAGGGATGACGTGATGCAATACACCTCCTATCGATGGGTGACATTAAAATGAATATACCAAAAATATGCTGCCTCACTTCTTCTGTACAATATCTCACATCAATGTCCACAATACTCATCTGTGGGAGTATCTGCTAATGATGTGAGTGATCTCTGTGCTGTAGCCACCATCAGGGACACTACGGTGCAGAAGGTTAACCCTCGCATCATCATCAAGAGAGACATGAAACACTTTGTGGAGCAGGGTTTAGTTTATGATCTGTTTGGGTTTGATCGGGGAAATCTGTGTGCTGATGTGGAAACCGCATGGTCTTATTTTCATCTTGGTTTTATGGAGATCATTGATAGACATGCACATTGAGCAGCTCTGTTTGTTGACCTGTCCAAAGCGTTCGACACGTGGATCATCTCATCTCGAAGCAGAGGCTGCTCAGTGTCGGCATGTCCAGCCGTGCAGTGGGTGGTTTGAGAACTGCCTCTCTGAAAGGTCCCATGTGTTCACTCTGATGGGACTGTCTTCTGAGGGGTTAAACATCACTAATGGTGTTCCTCAAGGCTCTGTGTCAGGCCCACTTCTATTCTCCATCTCCATCAACAGCTCAGGGGAACATGTGGATGAAGCTACTTCACATCATGCGGATGATCCCGTGATGTTCTGAGCAGGTCCCTCACTCAGGAGCTGGTGTTACATCACAGGCTGCTTCTAACACTACTCAGACTCAGCGCTCTGAACTAAAGCTTCTTCTGATGTGGATCAAACCAAGGTCACGCTCTCTCTAAAGCTGACACAGACCCAGAGCCTGCTTTAGATATTGTTACTACGCAAGGACAAGTACTCAAAGTGGTTCCTGTTTACAAACACCTGGGTGTCTGCTTGATGATCGTCTCTCCTCTGAACCTCAGGTCTCTAACCTGCTGAGGAGCTGAGGGTGAGGCTAGGGTTCTTCTCCAGGGACACGTCCTGCTTCTCCTTGAGGCCAGGAAGAAGCTCTGTGACCTTTGACCTGTGCTGGACTCTGGTGATCTGGTCTATATGAAGGCTCTGTGACCTTTGACCTGTGCTGGACTCTGGGATCTGGTCTATCTGAAGGCTCTGTGACCTTTGACCTGTGCTGGACTCTGGGATCTGGTCTATATGAAGGCTCTGTGACCTTTGACCTGTGCTGGACTCTGGGGATCTGGTCTATCTGAAGGCTCTGTGACCTTTGACCTGTGCTGGACTCTGGGATCTGGTCTATCTGAATGCACCGGCCCATTGCCTGGTCAGTTAGATGCAGCGTATCACAGCGCTCTGAGATGTGTGACAGCCTGTAAAGCATTAACCCTTCACTGCCCCCTGTGTGTAGGGCTGCTCTGCTTCACTGACTGCACGGAGGCTCAGTCACTGGGACATCTCATATACAAAGCCATGTTAGGGAAACTTCCATCTTATATCTGCTCCTGATCTCACGGAGAGTTGAATGTCTATAACTAAGTGTCCTGTAAATATAATATATGATGTCCTCTATTGTTTCACGTGGAACCTGTTTGCTGCAGGTCTCCGTGAAAAAGAGATCTATGACCTCAAAGGACCATCTGATTAAATAAAGGTTTGAAATTAAATGAATTGACTTTTTCTCACAATTCTTAAGAATATATATTTTTTCCAATTTATTTTGAGATCATTATTTTATTTCTTGTTAGCTAAATGTTAGATCTTTGACTTTTTATCCAAAAAAATTACAAAATGATTTATTTTCCTGGAATTAAGTTTTTCATTTCATTTTTTTTAGATTTCCTTTCACTCAAAATATTCTTTCTAATTTATGTTTCTTTCCTCAGAAATCTGAGAATCCTAAAAATTGTTGTCAGAATTATTATTATATATAAAAATATGTTTTGTGTCTCATCTTGAGAAAATGCTTTTTCTTTCGGTGATTTCATGTTTTTTTTACTGAAAATCTCAGAATTCAGATTCTCTGATTTCACAGAACTCACGTCTCAGACTTTGACTTTAAGACATTCTGACAACAAATCATATTTTATTCAGAAAATCCTTTTTATTTCAAAGCAAATATTTATTTTCTGAAAAATACATTTTTTCTGAATTCAGACTTTTTTCTCCTGAAATCTGATTTTCTAATTAAAAATGTTGATTTCAGGATTCTGATGTTTTTCTAAAGTGTAAGAACTTCTAAGTTATTTTCTAATCAAAGCTTCATAACACACAACCGGAAAAGCACGACATGGGACCTCTAAACATTATTAACCTCTCTGCTACACTTCAGGTTTTAAACAAAGTTTCATCCTCCTGGTGGTCTGACATAAACATAACCTGCAGAGTGTGTGTGTGTGCGTGTGTGTGCGTGTGTGTGTGTGTGTGTGTGTGTGTGTGTGCGTGTGTGTGTGTGTGTGTGTGTGTGTGTGTGTGTGTGTGTGTGTGTGTGTGTGTGTGCGTGTGTGTGTGTGTGTGTGTGTGTGCGTGTGTGTGTGTGTGTGTGTGTGTGTGTGTGTGTGTGTGTGTGTGTGTGTGTGGGCGGGAAAAGCACGTAGAAGCTGAAACTGTACGTGTTTGCTTCACCTATGCAGTGATGGCGTAACAGTCAGTATTGCCTTCTCCTCTAGCACATGCACAGCCATGCCGAAATGTCCCGTGGAACCTATATTTAAGCCTAAATGTTTATAAAAATACTTAGTCATTACTTATTGTACTTAATGCCAGACTTTTACTTTGCAATAGTGTGTTTCATTAAACACAAATATTCTAGGCTGTTTGTCAGACTTGATAAGAGAACAGTATTGTCCTGTCCCTCTCTGCCCCCCCTCTTTGACTTGCTGTTTCTATAAACACAAATATTCTAGCCTGTGAAGAATGCAATGTGATGAATATTGTGCCGCTCCGCGATGCCGTGGGGGATCGAACCTGCCCCACCTTCGCATGAGCTGCAGACTCCCCTGTGCATCTTTCTGGCTGGACAGACTCCTCCACACTGAGAGAGAGCACATGCACGTCCAGAGGTAATGATTCTCTTTATTTATGTGTAATAGTTACGAACAAAAGGTCTGTCCAGTTGGCAGTGAGGGGAAAGAGGCTGCCAGCTGTCCTCAACACTTCACTATTCATCAGTCAATCAATCAATCGATCAATCAATCAATCAGTCAATCAACCAATCAATCAATCAATCAATCAATGTCTATTTATAGCCCAATATCACAAATGTTATATTTGTCTCAGTGGACAGAATATCAGTATGACCATACGACACCCTCTGTCCTCAGACCCTCTGTCCTCAGACCCTCTGTCCTTAGACCCTCTGTCCTCAGACCCTCTGTCCTTAGACCCTCTGTCCTTAGACCCTCTGTCCTCAGACCCTCTGTCCTCAGACCCTCTGTCCTCAGACCCTCTGTCCTCAGACCCTCTGTCCTCAGACCCTCTGTCCTCAGACCCTCTGTCCTCAGACCCTCTGTCCTTAGACCCTCTGTCCTTAGACCCTCTGTCCTCAGACCCTCTGTCCTCAGACCCTCTGTCCTTAGACCCTCTGTCCTCAGACCCTCTGTCCTCAGACCCTCTGTCCTTAGACCCTCTGTCCTCAGACCCTCTGTCCTTAGACCCTCTGTCCTTAGACCCTCTGTCCTCAGACCCTCTGTCCTCAGACCCCCCAAGTTAATGCCATCCATAGTTAGTATATCTTTAGATAGTTTGTTTCGTACATTCTTCGGGCCAAGTACAATAACTTCAGTTTTGGTCGTGTTTAACATCAAAAAGTTTAAGGTCATCCACGTTTTTAAGTCCTTAAGGCAGTCTTGAACTTTATTTAGATGATTAATTTCATCAGGCTTGATTGATAGATATAGTTGAGTATCATCCGCATAACAATGAAAGTTTACAGAATGATTCCTTATAATATTGCCTAACGGAAGCATATATAATGTGAACAAAATAGGTCCGAGCACTGAGCCCTGTGGCACTCCATGGCTAACTTTGGTTTGCGTGGAAGATTCATCGTTGACACGTACAAACTGAGAGCGTTCAGATAGATAGGACCTGAACCAGCCTAAAGCAGTTCCCTGTATGCCAACCAAGTGCTCTAGTCTTTGCAATAGGATGTCATGGTCGATAGTATCAAATGCAGCACTGAGATCGAGCAGAACAAGAATAGAGACAAGTCCCTTGTCTGAGGCTATTAGAATGTCCTGTGTGACTTTAACCAGAGCTGTCTCTGTGCTATGATGTGTTCTAAAGCCAGACTGAACATCTTCAGATAAATCATTGTTTTTAAGTAACAGCTGTTTAGCGACCGCTTTCTCAAGAATCTCTGAGAGGAACGGAAGATTAGAAATAGGTCTATAGTTGGCTAAAACCTCTGGATCGAGGTTGTGCTTTTTAAGAAGCGGTTTTATCACTGCTACTTTGAATGATTGTGGAACATAGCCTGATAATAAAGACATATTCATAATATTTAATAAAGAAGTGCTAATTAATGGAAAAACTTCCTTCAACAGCTTAGTTGGAATTGGGTCTAACATGCACGTTGATGGTTCAGAAGAGAGAATCATTGAATGTAATTGTTCAAGGTTAATGGCTGAAAAGCATTCTAGTTTACTATCTCGTGTAATATTAGAACTTACGATTCCGGGAGCTGTTGATAACACTATACTGGTCGAAGGCAAGAGGTCATTAATTTTGTTTCTAAGAGTAACAATGTTATGGTTAACAAAGCACATAAAGTCATTGCTACTGAGTGCTGTGGGAATAGAAGGCTCAATGGAGCTGTGGCTCTCTGTCAGCCTGGCTACAGTGCTGAAGAGACATCTTGCATTATTCTTATTCTCATCTATTAATGAAGAGTAGTAGCTGCTCTCGCTTTACGCAGTGCTTTCTTATATTCATTGAGAGTACTATGCCAGATCATCAGATCTCCTCTGATGATCTGGTGTATATCAGTATGTAGTGTCTCTACTTTAAAGAGTCCTCTCCTGCTGATGTTCAGGTGTATATCAGTATGTAGTGTCTCTACTTTAAAGAGTCCTCTCCTGCTGATGTTCAGGTGTATATCAGTATGTAGTGTCTCTACTTTAAAGAGTCCTCTCCTGCTGATGTTCAGGTGTATATCAGTATGTAGTGTCTCTACTTTAAAGAGTCCTCTCCTGCTGATGTTCAGGTGTATATCAGTATGTAGTGTCTCTACTTTAAAGAGTCCTCTCCTGCTGATGTTCAGGTGTATATCAGTATGTAGTGTCTCTACTTTAAAGAGTCCTCTCCTGCTGATGTTCAGGTGTATATCAGTATGTAGTGTCTCTACTTTAAAGAGTCCTCTCCTGCTGATGTTCAGGTGTATATCAGTATGTAGTGTCTCTACTTTAAAGAGTCCTCTCCTGCTGACGTTCAGGTGTATATCAGTATGTAGTGTCTCTACTTTAAAGAGTCCTCTCCTCTGATGTTCAGGTGTATATCAGTATGTAGTGTCTCTACTTTAAAGAGTCCTCTCCTGCTGATGTTCAGGTGTATATCAGTATGTAGTGTCTCTACTTTATAGAGTCCTCTCCTGCTGATGTTCAGGTGTATATCAGTATGTAGTGTCTCTACTTTAAAGAGTCCTCTCCTGCTGATGTTCAGGTGTATATCAGTATGTAGTGTCTCTACTTTAAAGAGTCCTCTCCTGCTGATGTTCAGGTGTATATCAGTATGTAGTGTCTCTACTTTAAAGAGTCCTCTCCTGCTGATGTTCAGGTGTATATCAGTATGTAGTGTCTCTACTTTAAAGAGTCCTCTCCTGCTGATGTTCAGGTGTATATCAGTATGTAGTGTCTCTACTTTAAAGAGTCCTCTCCTGCTGATGCTCAGGTGTATATCAGTATGTAGTGTCTCTACTTTAAAGAGTCCTCTCCTGCTGATGTTCAGGTGTATATCAGTATGTAGTGTCTCTACTTTAAAGAGTCCTCTCCTGCTGATGTTCAGGTGTATATCAGTATGTAGTGTCTCTACTTTAAAGAGTCCTCTCCTGCTGATGTTCAGGTGTATATCAGTATGTAGTGTCTCTACTTTAAAGAGTCCTCTCCTGCTGATGTTCAGGTGTATATCAGTATGTAGTGTCTCTACTTTAAAGAGTCCTCTCCTGCTGATGTTCAGGTGTATATCAGTATGTAGTGTCTCTACTTTAAAGAGTCCTCTCCTGCTGATGTTCAGGTGTATATCAGTATGTAGTGTCTCTACTTTAAAGAGTCCTCTCCTGCTGATGTTCAGGTGTATATCAGTATGTAGTGTCTCTACTTTAAAGAGTCCTCTCCTGCTGATGTTCAGGTGTATATCAGTATGTAGTGTCTCTACTTTAAAGAGTCCTCTCCTGCTGATGTTCAGGTGTATATCAGTATGTAGTGTCTCTACTTTAAAGAGTCCTCTCCTGCTGATGTTCAGGTGTATATCAGTATGTAGTGTCTCTACTTTAAAGAGTCCTCTCCTGCTGATGTTCAGGTGTATATCAGTATGTAGTGTCTCTACTTTAAAGAGTCCTCTCCTGCTGATGTTCAGGTGTATATCAGTATGTAGTGTCTCTACTTTATAGAGTCCTCTCCTGCTGATGTTCAGGTGTATATCAGTATGTAGTGTCTCTACTTTAAAGAGTCCTCTCCTGCTGACGTTCAGGTGTATATCAGTATGTAGTGTCTCTACTTTAAAGAGTCCTCTCCTGCTGATGTTCAGGTGTATATCAGTATGTAGTGTCTCTACTTTAAAGAGTCCTCTCCTGCTGATGTTCAGGTGTATATCAGTATGTAGTGTCTCTACTTTATAGAGTCCTCTCCTGCTGATGTTCAGGTGTATATCAGTATGTAGTGTCTCTACTTTAAAGAGTCCTCTCCTCTGATGCTCAGGTGTATATCAGTATGTAGTGTCTCTACTTTAAAGAGTCCTCTCCTGCTGATGTTCAGGTGTATATCAGTATGTAGTGTCTCTACTTTAAAGAGTCCTCTCCTGCTGATGTTCAGGTGTATATCAGTATGTAGTGTCTCTACTTTAAAGAGTCCTCTCCTGCTGATGTTCAGGTGTATATCAGTATGTAGTGTCTCTACTTTAAAGAGTCCTCTCCTGCTGATGTTCAGGTGTATAATAGTATGTAGTGTCTCTACTTTAAAGAGTCCTCTCCTGCTGATGCTCAGGTGTATATCAGTATGTAGTGTCTCTACTTTAAAGAGTCCTCTCCTCTGATGCTCAGGTGTATATCAGTATGTAGTGTCTCTACTTTAAAGAGTCCTCTCCTGCTGATGTTCAGGTGTATATCAGTATGTAGTGTCTCTACTTTAAAGAGTCCTCTCCTGCTGATGTTCAGGTGTATATCAGTATGTAGTGTCTCTACTTTAAAGAGTCCTCTCCTGCTGATGTTCAGGTGTATATCAGTATGTAGTGTCTCTACTTTAAAGAGTCCTCTCCTGCTGATGTTCAGGTGTATATCAGTATGTAGTGTCTCTACTTTAAAGAGTCCTCTCCTGCTGATGCTCAGGTGTATATCAGTACGTAGTGTCTCTACTTTAAAGAGTCCTCTCCTGCTGATGTTCAGGTGTATATCAGTACGTAGTGTCTCTACTTTAAAGAGTCCTCTCCTGCTGATGCTCAGGTGTATATCAGTATGTAGTGTCTCTACTTTAAAGAGTCCTCTCCTGCTGATGTTCAGGTGTATATCAGTATGTAGTGTCTCTACTTTAAAGAGTCCTCTCCTGCTGATGTTCAGGTGTCTATCAGTATGTAGTGTCTCTACTTTAAAGAGTCCTCTCCTGCTGATGTTCAGGTGTATATCAGTATGTAGTGTCTCTACTTTAAAGAGTCCTCTCCTGCTGATGTTCAGGTGTATATCAGTATGTAGTGTCTCTACTTTAAAGAGTCCCCTCCAGCTGATGTTCAGGTGTATATCAGTATGTAGTGTCTCTACTTTAAAGAGTCCCTCTCCAGCTGATGTTCAGGTGTATATCAGTATGTAGTCTACGTCTGTCCCCCTCTACGGCTGTCCCCTTCTACGTCTGTCCCCCTCTACGTCTGTCCCCCTCTACGTCTGTCCCCCTCTACGTCTGTCCCCTTCTAGATCAGAGGATAT
>CM070430.1:767911-775411 GCA_036324595.1 Champsocephalus gunnari | reverse complement strand
CAGGAGGAATTCCCTTGCAGGTGGGAATCGAAACAGGAACAAGGGAGGACGTCCGGATTGGTCAGATTCAAAGAGATGATGTAAGAGTTCTTCAGCCAATCAGCAGGCCCCATGCTGCCACAGCACTTTTCCTGTCAATCACAATCACAGATCAAATTCATGATTTGTCCCTCAAATAATTTGGACTTTATAATCTCCAAAAGCAGCGACCTGATTGGACAGCAGGAGTGAAAGCAGCGATTTGATTGGACAGCAGGAGTGAAAGCAGCGATCTGATTGGACAGCAGGAGTGAAAGCAGCGATCTGATTGGACAGCCGGAGTGAAAGCAGCGATCTGATTGGACAGCCGGAGTGAAAGCGGCGATCTGATTGGACAGCAGGAGTGAAAGCAGCGATTTGATTGGACAGCAGGAGTGAAAGCAGCGATCTGATTGGACAGCAGGAGTGAAAGCAGCGATCTGATTGGACAGCAGGAGTGAAAGCAGCGATCTGATTGGACAGCCGGAGTGAAAGCAGCGATCTGATTGGACAGCCGGAGTGAAAGCGACGATCTGATTGGACAGCCGGAGTGAAAGCAGCGATCTGATTGGACAGCCGGAGTGAAAGCAGCGATCTGATTGGACAGCCGGAGTGAAAGCGGCGATCTGATTGGACTGCGGGAGTGAAAGCAGCGATCTGATTGGACTGCGGGACTCACAGAGTGTTGTATTCTGTCCATCAGTCGGTCCTCTCGTCTGTCCGCTCCGAACTGAAGAATAATCTGATGCACAGCTTCATCCAGACCACGCTCAATCTTAACACACACACACACACACACACACACAACATTATTCACACACACACACAACATTATTTACACACACACACACACACACACACACACAACATTATTTACACACACACACACACACACAACATTATTTACACACACACAACATTATTTACACACACACACACACACACACACACAACATTATTTACACACACACACACACACAACATTATTTACAGACACACACACAGACACACACACACACACACACACACACACAACATTATTTACACACACAAACACACAACAGTATTTACACACACACACACAACATTATTTACACACACACACACACACACAACATTATGCACACACACACACAACATTATTTACACACACACACAACATTATTCACACACACACACACAACATTATTCACACACACACACACAACATTATTTACACACACACACACACAACATTATTTACACACACACACACACACACACACACACACACACACACAGACACACACACACACAACATTATTTACACACACACACACACAACCTTATTCACACACACACAGACACACACACACACACACACACACACACAGACACACACACACAACATTATTTACACACACACACAACATTATTCACACACACACACACACACAGACACACACACACACACACACACACACACACACACACACACACAGACACACACACTGACCCTCAGAATACAGCCTGTCCCTCACCTTGTGTCTGTTGATGAGGAGCAGCAGAGTGAAGAAGATCTGAGCGAGGAGGAGGAGGAGGAGGAGGACCAGGTACTAAAACACAATATACATATATATATATATATCATAAAATACTAAAACACAATATACATATATATATATATATCAAAGTGTGTATTATATATATGTGAAAGTGTGTATTATATATATATATGAAAGTGTGTATTATATATATATATATGAAAGTGTGTATTATAAATATATATGAAAGTGTGTATTATATATATATGAAAGTGTGTATTATATATATATGAAAGTGTGTATTATATATATATGAAAGTGTGTATTATATATATATATGAAAGTGTGTATTATATATATATGAAAGTGTGTATTATATATGAAAGTGTGTATTATATATATATATATATGAAAGTGTGTATTATATATATATATATTAAAGTGTGTATTATATATGAAAGTGTGTATTATATATATGAAAGTGTGTATTATATATATATATGAAAGTGTGTATTATATATATATGAAAGTGTGTATTATATATATATGAAAGTGTGTATTATATATATATGAAAGTGTGTATTATATATATATATGAAAGTGTGTATTATATATATATATATGAAAGTGTGTATTATATATATATATGAAAGTGTGTATTATATATATATGAAAGTGTGTATTATATATATATATGAAAGTGTGTATTATATATATATATATGAAAGTGTGTATTATATATATATGAAAGTGTGTATTATATATATATGAAAGTGTGTATTATATATATATATGAAAGTGTGTATTATATATATATATGAAAGTGTGTATTATATATATATATGAAAGTGTGTATTATATATATATATGAAAGTGTGTATTATATATATATATATGAAAGTGTGTATTATATATATATGAAAGTGTGTATTATATATATATATATGAAAGTGTGTATTATATATATATGAAAGTGTGTATTATATATATATATGAAAGTGTGTATTATATATATGAAAGTGTGTATTATATATATATGAAAGTGTGTATTATATATATATATGAAAGTGTGTATTATATATATATATAAAGTGTGTATTATATATATATGAAAGTGTGTATTATATATATATATGAAAGTGTGTATTATATATGAAAGTGTGTATTATATATGAAAGTGTGTATTATATATATATATATGAAAGTGTGTATTATATATATATATGAAAGTGTGTATTATATATATATATATGAAAGTGTGTATTATATATATATGAAAGTGTGTATTATATATATATATGAAAGTGTGTATTATATATATATATGAAAGTGTGTATTATATATATGAAAGTGTGTATTATATATATATGAAAGTGTGTATTATATATATATGAAAGTGTGTATTATATATATATGAAAGTGTGTATTATATATATATATATTAAAGTGTGTATTATATATATATATGAAAGTGTGTATTATATATATATATGAAAGTGTGTATTATATATATATGAAAGTGTGTATTATATATATATATGAAAGTGTGTATTATATATATATGAAAGTGTGTATTATATTATATATATGAAAGTGTGTATTATATATATATGAAAGTGTGTATTATATTATATATATGAAAGTGTGTATTATATTATATATATGAAAGTGTGTATTATATATATATATGAAAGTGTGTATTATATATATATGAAAGTGTGTATTATATATATATGAAAGTGTGTATTATATATATATATGAAAGTGTGTATTATATATATGAAAGTGTGTATTATATATATATATGAAAGTGTGTATTATTATATATGAAAGTGTGTATTATATATATATGAAAGTGTGTATTATATATATATATGAAAGTGTGTATTATATATATATGAAAGTGTGTATTATATATATATGAAAGTGTGTATTTATATATAAATTGTTATATATAGTGTGTATTATAATATATGAAAGTGTGTATTATATATAATATATATATATAAGAAAGTGTGTAATTATATATATATGAAAGTGTGTATTATATATATATAATTAAAGTGTGTATTATAAATAATATGAAGTGTGATTATAATATGACAGTGTGTATTATATATATATGAAAGTGTGATTATATAATAATGAAAGTTGTAGTATAAATATAAATGATGTGTTTATAATAATATGAAAGTGTGTATTATATATGAAGTGTGATATATATATAATATGAAAGTGTGTATTAATATAAATATGAAAGTGTGTATTATATATATATATATTGAAAGTGTGTATAATATATATATATGACATGTGAGTATACTATATATATATATGCAAGTGTGTATTATATAATAATGACAGTGTGTATACAAGACCATATAATAACACACACATCCCTATATACAACACACACACATCCCTATATACAACACACACACATCCCTATATACAACACACACACCCTTAACACACACACATCCCTATATACAACACACACACACACATCCCTATATACAACACACACACACATCCCTATATACAACACACACATCCCTATATACAACACACACACACATCCCTATATACAACACACACACATCCCTATAGACAACACACACACACACATCCCTATATACAACACACACACACATCCCTATATACACACACACACACATCCCTATATACAACACACACACACATCCCTATATACAACACACACACACACATCCCTATATACAACACACACACACATCCCTATATACAACACACACACATCCCTATATACAACACACACACATCCCTATATACAACACACACACACATCCCTATATACAACACACACACATCCCTATATACAACACACACACACACCATCCCTAAATAAAACAACACCCAAACAACCCTATATACAACACACACACAAATCCCTATATTACAACACACACACATCCCAAATACAACACACACACAATTCCCTATATACAACACACATCCCTATATACAACACACCAACACACACCCCTATAACAACACACACACATCCCGTATAATTACAACACACACCACATCCCTATATACAACACACACACAAAACCCTATATACAACACACACACACACATCCCCTATATACAAAAAACACCCCACCCCCCCAACACACCCCCACACCCCACCAACCAAACCCCCCCACACCCCAACCCCCCCAACCACACACAAACACCCCCCCCCCACACACCCACCACCCCCCAACCCACACCCCACACCACACCCCCCAAACCACACCCCCCCACCCCCACACCACACCACCACACCACCACCCACCCAACCACACACATCCACCCCCCCAAACCCTAACACAATCCACACCCCAAACCACACACACACTCCAACCCCCAAACTCTCACCCTCTCACACCCCCCTAACCCAATCACCAACCCCCCCAAACCCCACACACACACACCACCCCCCTAACCACACAAAACACCACCCCCACAAATCCTCACTCACCCACACAACCACCCTAACCACCTACACACAACTCCACCCCCCATAACCACCTCACACAACTCACACTACACCCCCCCCCCATACCACACTCACACTCAAACCCCCCTATCCACCACACATCTACAACCCCCCTATCCACCTACACAGCCACCACCCGAACATCACAAAATCCTCCCCACTAAACCAATATATCACCACAACCACCCAACCACACACAAAATACTCCCCCACTTACCACTCACCTCAGACACACACACAATCCTCTCTAAACCAACCCCCTAATCCAATACAATCTCACATACCACACAATACTAAAACTAAAACTCGAAACCCCCCTCATAACATCTAACTCACTAACACCTCCACAACAATTCCTATACTATCTCACCTATCAAACTCTACCCCCAAATCAATATACACACAACACCCCCTATCATAAAAAAAAATCCAACCCACAAACCAAAATTCAACAACACTTACATACAACTATCACACCAACCCCACATACCTATCACAAACATCAACACTAAACCCCCTAACAACTCACATCCCCACATCCTCTATAATCCCACTAACATAACACTCAAACTAAACTCCAACCCCACATTCCTATCAATAAATAATAACACCGCTTTCCTTCAATATAACAACCACCCTTTAAAAAAACTATACAACACCCTTACCTATAACTATAATACCCCCAAACCTAATCGATAAAATACCCACTATCAACACTCTACTATATACTCCACCTTACATATAAAACAAAAACACACTAACAAATCTATCAAAACAAACTTTCAAATTAAAATATTAAAACACCACACATTCCAATCAAAATAAAATACACCCTTACATTAAATGACCCACTTTCCTATATAAAAAACACACATTGCATATAAATTAAGTACACACTTTCCCAAATATATATATAATACACACTTTCATATATATATAATACACACTTTCATATATATATATAATACACACTTTCATATATATATAATACACACTTTCATATATATATATAATACACACTTTCATATATATATAATACACACTTTCATATATATATATAATACACACTTTCATATATATATAATACACACTTTCATATATATATATAATACACACTTTCATATATATATATAATACACACTTTCATATATATATATAATACACACTTTCATATATATATATATAATACACACTTTCATATATATATAATACACACTTTCATATATATATATAATACACACTTTCATATATATATATATAATACACACTTTCATATATATATAATACACACTTTCATATATATATATAATACACACTTTCATATATATATATAATACACACTTTCATATATATATATAATACACACTTTCATATATATATATAATACACACTTTCATATATATATATATATAATACACACTTTCATATATATATAATACACACTTTCATATATATATATAATACACACTTTCATATATATATAATACACACTTTCATATATATATAATACACACTTTCATATATATATATAATACACACTTTCATATATATATAATACACACTTTCATATATATATATAATACACACTTTCATATATATATAATACACACTTTCATATATATATAATACACACTTTCATATATATATATAATACACACTTTCATATATATATATAATACACACTTTCATATATATATAATACACACTTTCATATATATATAATACACACTTTCATATATATATATAATACACACTTTCATATATATATAATACACACTTTCATATATATATATAATACACACTTTCATATATATATAATACACACTTTCATATATATATATAATACACACTTTCATATATATATATAATACACACTTTCATATATATATATAATACACACTTTCATATATATATAATACACACTTTCATATATATATAATACACACTTTCATATATATATAATACACACTTTCATATATATAATACACACTTTCATATATATATATAATACACACTTTCATATATATATAATACACACTTTCATATATATATAATACACACTTTCATATATATATATAATACACACTTTCATATATATATAATACACACTTTCATATATATATATATAATACACACTTTCATATATATATAATACACACTTTCATATATATATAATACACACTTTCATATATATATATAATACACACTTTCATATATATATAATACACACTTTCATATATATATAATACACACTTTCATATATATATATAATACACACTTTCATATATATATAATACACACTTTCATATATATATAATACACACTTTCATATATATATATAATACACACTTTCATATATATATATAATACACACTTTCATATATATATATAATACACACTTTCATATATATATAATACACACTTTCATATATA
>CM070430.1:747911-762911 GCA_036324595.1 Champsocephalus gunnari | reverse complement strand
GGGACAGACGTAGAGGGGGACAGACGTAGAGGGGGACAGACGTAGAAGGGGACAGCCGTAGAGGGGGACAGACGTAGACTACATACTGATATACACCTGAACATCAGCTGGAGAGGACTCTTTAAAGTAGAGACACTACATACTGATATACACCTGAACATCAGCTGGAGGGGACTCTTTAAAGTAGAGACACTACATACTGATATACACCTGAACATCAGCAGGAGAGGACTCTTTAAAGTAGAGACACTACATACTGATATACACCTGAACATCAGCAGGAGAGGACTCTTTAAAGTAGAGACACTACATACTGATAGACACCTGAACATCAGCAGGAGAGGACTCTTTAAAGTAGAGACACTACATACTGATATACACCTGAACATCAGCAGGAGAGGACTCTTTAAAGTAGAGACACTACATACTGATATACACCTGAGCATCAGCAGGAGAGGACTCTTTAAAGTAGAGACACTACGTACTGATATACACCTGAACATCAGCAGGAGAGGACTCTTTAAAGTAGAGACACTACGTACTGATATACACCTGAGCATCAGCAGGAGAGGACTCTTTAAAGTAGAGACACTACATACTATTATACACCTGAACATCAGCAGGAGAGGACTCTTTAAAGTAGAGACACTACATACTGATATACACCTGAACATCAGCAGGAGAGGACTCTTTAAAGTAGAGACACTACATACTGATATACACCTGAACATCAGCAGGAGAGGACTCTTTAAAGTAGAGACACTACATACTGATATACACCTGAACATCAGCAGGAGAGGACTCTTTAAAGTAGAGACACTACATACTGATATACACCTGAGCATCAGAGGAGAGGACTCTTTAAAGTAGAGACACTACATACTGATATACACCTGAGCATCAGCAGGAGAGGACTCTTTAAAGTAGAGACACTACATACTATTATACACCTGAACATCAGCAGGAGAGGACTCTTTAAAGTAGAGACACTACATACTGATATACACCTGAACATCAGCAGGAGAGGACTCTTTAAAGTAGAGACACTACATACTGATATACACCTGAACATCAGCAGGAGAGGACTCTTTAAAGTAGAGACACTACATACTGATATACACCTGAACATCAGCAGGAGAGGACTCTTTAAAGTAGAGACACTACATACTGATATACACCTGAGCATCAGAGGAGAGGACTCTTTAAAGTAGAGACACTACATACTGATATACACCTGAACATCAGCAGGAGAGGACTCTATAAAGTAGAGACACTACATACTGATATACACCTGAACATCAGCAGGAGAGGACTCTTTAAAGTAGAGACACTACATACTGATATACACCTGAACATCAGAGGAGAGGACTCTTTAAAGTAGAGACACTACATACTGATATACACCTGAACGTCAGCAGGAGAGGACTCTTTAAAGTAGAGACACTACATACTGATATACACCTGAACATCAGCAGGAGAGGACTCTTTAAAGTAGAGACACTACATACTGATATACACCTGAACATCAGCAGGAGAGGACTCTTTAAAGTAGAGACACTACATACTGATATACACCTGAACATCAGAGGAGAGGACTCTTTAAAGTAGAGACACTACATACTGATATACACCTGAACGTCAGCAGGAGAGGACTCTTTAAAGTAGAGACACTACATACTGATATACACCTGAACATCAGCAGGAGAGGACTCTTTAAAGTAGAGACACTACATACTGATATACACCTGAACATCAGCAGGAGAGGACTCTTTAAAGTAGAGACACTACATACTGATATACACCTGAACATCAGCAGGAGAGGACTCTTTAAAGTAGAGACACTACATACTGATATACACCTGAACATCAGCAGGAGAGGACTCTTTAAAGTAGAGACACTACATACTGATATACACCTGAACATCAGCAGGAGAGGACTCTTTAAAGTAGAGACACTACATACTGATATACACCTGAACATCAGCAGGAGAGGACTCTTTAAAGTAGAGACACTACATACTGATATACACCTGAACATCAGCAGGAGAGGACTCTTTAAAGTAGAGACACTACATACTGATATACACCTGAACATCAGCAGGAGAGGACTCTTTAAAGTAGAGACACTACATACTGATATACACCTGAACATCAGCAGGAGAGGACTCTTTAAAGTAGAGACACTACATACTGATATACACCTGAGCATCAGCAGGAGAGGACTCTTTAAAGTAGAGACACTACATACTGATATACACCTGAACATCAGCAGGAGAGGACTCTATAAAGTAGAGACACTACATACTGATATACACCTGAACATCAGCAGGAGAGGACTCTTTAAAGTAGAGACACTACATACTGATATACACCTGAACATCAGCAGGAGAGGACTCTTTAAAGTAGAGACACTACATACTGATATACACCTGAACGTCAGCAGGAGAGGACTCTTTAAAGTAGAGACGCTACATACTGATATACACCTGAACATCAGCAGGAGAGGACTCTATAAAGTAGAGACACTACATACTGATATACACCTGAACATCAGCAGGAGAGGACTCTTTAAAGTAGAGACACTACATACTGATATACACCTGAACATCAGAGGAGAGGACTCTTTAAAGTAGAGACACTACATACTGATATACACCTGAACGTCAGCAGGAGAGGACTCTTTAAAGTAGAGACACTACATACTGATATACACCTGAACATCAGCAGGAGAGGACTCTTTAAAGTAGAGACACTACATACTGATATACACCTGAACATCAGCAGGAGAGGACTCTTTAAAGTAGAGACACTACATACTGATATACACCTGAACATCAGCAGGAGAGGACTCTTTAAAGTAGAGACACTACATACTGATATACACCTGAACATCAGCAGGAGAGGACTCTTTAAAGTAGAGACACTACATACTGATATACACCTGAACATCAGCAGGAGAGGACTCTTTAAAGTAGAGACACTACATACTGATATACACCTGAACATCAGCAGGAGAGGACTCTTTAAAGTAGAGACACTACATACTGATATACACCTGAACATCAGCAGGAGAGGACTCTTTAAAGTAGAGACACTACATACTGATATACACCAGATCATCAGAGGAGATCTGATGATCTGGCATAGTACTCTCAATGAATATAAGAAAGCACTGCGTAAAGCGAGAGCAGCTACTACTCTTCATTAATAGATGAGAATAAGAATAATGCAAGATGTCTCTTCAGCACTGTAGCCAGGCTGACAGAGAGCCACAGCTCCATTGAGCCTTCTATTCCCACAGCACTCAGTAGCAATGACTTTATGTGCTTTGTTAACCATAACATTGTTACTCTTAGAAACAAAATTAATGACCTCTTGCCTTCGACCAGTATAGTGTTATCAACAGCTCCCGGAATCGTAAGTTCTAATATTACACGAGATAGTAAACTAGAATGCTTTTCAGCCATTAACCTTGAACAATTACATTCAATGATTCTCTCTTCTGAACCATCAACGTGCATGTTAGACCCAATTCCAACTAAGCTGTTGAAGGAAGTTTTTCCATTAATTAGCACTTCTTTATTAAATATTATGAATATGTCTTTATTATCAGGCTATGTTCCACAATCATTCAAAGTAGCAGTGATAAAACCGCTTCTTAAAAAGCACAACCTCGATCCAGAGGTTTTAGCCAACTATAGACCTATTTCTAATCTTCCGTTCCTCTCAGAGATTCTTGAGAAAGCGGTCGCTAAACAGCTGTTACTTAAAAACAATGATTTATCTGAAGATGTTCAGTCTGGCTTTAGAACACATCATAGCACAGAGACAGCTCTGGTTAAAGTCACACAGGACATTCTAATAGCCTCAGACAAGGGACTTGTCTCTATTCTTGTTCTGCTCGATCTCAGTGCTGCATTTGATACTATCGACCATGACATCCTATTGCAAAGACTAGAGCACTTGGTTGGCATACAGGGAACTGCTTTAGGCTGGTTCAGGTCCTATCTATCTGAACGCTCTCAGTTTGTACGTGTCAACGATGAATCTTCCACGCAAACCAAAGTTAGCCATGGAGTGCCACAGGGCTCAGTGCTCGGACCTATTTTGTTCACATTATATATGCTTCCGTTAGGCAATATTATAAGGAATCATTCTGTAAACTTTCATTGTTATGCGGATGATACTCAACTATATCTATCAATCAAGCCTGATGAAATTAATCATCTAAATAAAGTTCAAGACTGCCTTAAGGACTTAAAAACGTGGATGACCTTAAACTTTTTGATGTTAAACACGACCAAAACTGAAGTTATTGTACTTGGCCCGAAGAATGTACGAAACAAACTATCTAAAGATATACTAACTATGGATGGCATTAACTTGGGGGGTCTGAGGACAGAGGGTCTGAGGACAGAGGGTCTAAGGACAGAGGGTCTAAGGACAGAGGGTCTGAGGACAGAGGGTCTAAGGACAGAGGGTCTGAGGACAGAGGGTCTGAGGACAGAGGGTCTAAGGACAGAGGGTCTGAGGACAGAGGGTCTGAGGACAGAGGGTCTAAGGACAGAGGGTCTAAGGACAGAGGGTCTGAGGACAGAGGGTCTGAGGACAGAGGGTCTGAGGACAGAGGGTCTGAGGACAGAGGGTCTGAGGACAGAGGGTCTGAGGACAGAGGGTCTGAGGACAGAGGGTCTAAGGACAGAGGGTCTAAGGACAGAGGGTCTGAGGACAGAGGGTCTAAGGACAGAGGGTCTGAGGACAGAGGGTCTGAGGACAGAGGGTGTCGTATGGTCATACTGATATTCTGTCCACTGAGACAAATATAACATTTGTGATATTGGGCTATAAATAGACATTGATTGATTGATTGATTGATTGGTTGATTGACTGATTGATTGATTGATCGATTGATTGATTGACTGATGAATAGTGAAGTGTTGAGGACAGCTGGCAGCCTCTTTCCCCTCACTGCCAACTGGACAGACCTTTTGTTCGTAACTATTACACATAAATAAAGAGAATCATTACCTCTGGACGTGCATGTGCTCTCTCTCAGTGTGGAGGAGTCTGTCCAGCCAGAAAGATGCACAGGGGAGTCTGCAGCTCATGCGAAGGTGGGGCAGGTTCGATCCCCCACGGCATCGCGGAGCGGCACAATATTCATCACATTGCATTCTTCACAGGCTAGAATATTTGTGTTTATAGAAACAGCAAGTCAAAGAGGGGGGGCAGAGAGGGACAGGACAATACTGTTCTCTTATCAAGTCTGACAAACAGCCTAGAATATTTGTGTTTAATGAAACACACTATTGCAAAGTAAAAGTCTGGCATTAAGTACAATAAGTAATGACTAAGTATTTTTATAAACATTTAGGCTTAAATATAGGTTCCACGGGACATTTCGGCATGGCTGTGCATGTGCTAGAGGAGAAGGCAATACTGACTGTTACGCCATCACTGCATAGGTGAAGCAAACACGTACAGTTTCAGCTTCTACGTGCTTTTCCCGCCCACACACACACACACACACACACACACACACACACACACACACACACACACACACGCACACACACACACACACACACACACGCACACACACACACACACACACACACACACACACACACACACACACACACACACACACGCACACACACACACACACACACACACACACACGCACACACACGCACACACACACACTCTGCAGGTTATGTTTATGTCAGACCACCAGGAGGATGAAACTTTGTTTAAAACCTGAAGTGTAGCAGAGAGGTTAATAATGTTTAGAGGTCCCATGTCGTGCTTTTCCGGTTGTGTGTTATGAAGCTTTGATTAGAAAATAACTTAGAAGTTCTTACACTTTAGAAAAACATCAGAATCCTGAAATCAACATTTTTAATTAGAAAATCAGATTTCAGGAGAAAAAAGTCTGAATTCAGAAAAAATGTATTTTTCAGAAAATAAATATTTGCTTTGAAATAAAAAGGATTTTCTGAATAAAATATGATTTGTTGTCAGAATGTCTTAAAGTCAAAGTCTGAGACGTGAGTTCTGTGAAATCAGAGAATCTGAATTCTGAGATTTTCAGTAAAAAAAACATGAAATCACCGAAAGAAAAAGCATTTTCTCAAGATGAGACACAAAACATATTTTTATATATAATAATAATTCTGACAACAATTTTTAGGATTCTCAGATTTCTGAGGAAAGAAACATAAATTAGAAAGAATATTTTGAGTGAAAGGAAATCTAAAAAAAATGAAATGAAAAACTTAATTCCAGGAAAATAAATCATTTTGTAATTTTTTTGGATAAAAAGTCAAAGATCTAACATTTAGCTAACAAGAAATAAAATAATGATCTCAAAATAAATTGGAAAAAATATATATTCTTAAGAATTGTGAGAAAAAGTCAATTCATTTAATTTCAAACCTTTATTTAATCAGATGGTCCTTTGAGGTCATAGATCTCTTTTTCACGGAGACCTGCAGCAAACAGGTTCCACGTGAAACAATAGAGGACATCATATATTATATTTACAGGACACTTAGTTATAGACATTCAACTCTCCGTGAGATCAGGAGCAGATATAAGATGGAAGTTTCCCTAACATGGCTTTGTATATGAGATGTCCCAGTGACTGAGCCTCCGTGCAGTCAGTGAAGCAGAGCAGCCCTACACACAGGGGGCAGTGAAGGGTTAATGCTTTACAGGCTGTCACACATCTCAGAGCGCTGTGATACGCTGCATCTAACTGACCAGGCAATGGGCCGGTGCATTCAGATAGACCAGATCCCAGAGTCCAGCACAGGTCAAAGGTCACAGAGCCTTCAGATAGACCAGATCCCCAGAGTCCAGCACAGGTCAAAGGTCACAGAGCCTTCATATAGACCAGATCCCAGAGTCCAGCACAGGTCAAAGGTCACAGAGCCTTCAGATAGACCAGATCCCAGAGTCCAGCACAGGTCAAAGGTCACAGAGCCTTCATATAGACCAGATCACCAGAGTCCAGCACAGGTCAAAGGTCACAGAGCTTCTTCCTGGCCTCAAGGAGAAGCAGGACGTGTCCCTGGAGAAGAACCCTAGCCTCACCCTCAGCTCCTCAGCAGGTTAGAGACCTGAGGTTCAGAGGAGAGACGATCATCAAGCAGACACCCAGGTGTTTGTAACAGGAACCACTTTGAGTACTTGTCCTTGCGTAGTAACAATATCTAAAGCAGGCTCTGGGTCTGTGTCAGCTTTAGAGAGAGCGTGACCTTGGTTTGATCCACATCAGAAGAAGCTTTAGTTCAGAGCGCTGAGTCTGAGTAGTGTTAGAAGCAGCCTGTGATGTAACACCAGCTCCTGAGTGAGGGACCTGCTCAGAACATCACGGGATCATCCGCATGATGTGAAGTAGCTTCATCCACATGTTCCCCTGAGCTGTTGATGGAGATGGAGAATAGAAGTGGGCCTGACACAGAGCCTTGAGGAACACCATTAGTGATGTTTAACCCCTCAGAAGACAGTCCATCAGAGTGAACACATGGGACCTTTCAGAGAGGCAGTTCTCAAACCACCCACTGCACGGCTGGACATGCCGACACTGAGCAGCCTCTGCTTCGAGATGAGATGATCCACGTGTCGAACGCTTTGGACAGGTCAACAAACAGAGCTGCTCAATGTGCATGTCTATCAATGATCTCCATAAAACCAAGATGAAAATAAGACCATGCGGTTTCCACATCAGCACACAGATTTCCCCGATCAAACCCAAACAGATCATAAACTAAACCCTGCTCCACAAAGTGTTTCATGTCTCTCTTGATGATGATGCGAGGGTTAACCTTCTGCACCGTAGTGTCCCTGATGGTGGCTACAGCACAGAGATCACTCACATCATTAGCAGATACTCCCACAGATGAGTATTGTGGACATTGATGTGAGATATTGTACAGAAGAAGTGAGGCAGCATATTTTTGGTATATTCATTTTAATGTCACCCATCGATAGGAGGTGTATTGCATCACGTCATCCCTAATATATGTGTGGGTTTATACATTGCTGTGTGTTAACAGTTGAATATAGATTCCTGAAACAATGTTCCCTTTTTCTTAAAAGTAGATGAGCGCAAGTCTTTTTCTTTGACTTTTACCCGTTTATCAAAAGAGTGTTTTAGGCTATGTGTGAAGAGGGAGAGGCAGAGTTACTGGTGAGTTCTGTTGTGAGAGAAAAGATTATCCCAGAGTGTGTTTTCTGGGTTAAACCATCGACAGGCTTTGCAAATGGGGAGGGACATTTCCCCAGATATAATGATGCCATCCTGCAGGCCTTCCCAACGCCTGTGGCTTCCATAGCGGGAACACATATGGACTATCGTGTGACAAGCTACATCATAACAATGTGTTTTGAACCAAACTGAAACTGTTTGATTTTCTGCTGGCCGCGCTGAGTCCCTGTGAGACAGCGTTTTGGTATCTCCCAAATGAAACTCCGCCCCTTCCTGTTTCTGTTGGTGTTGAGAAGATGTGCATCTTGTTGTTCTTTCTCTCTCCACGCGCTGCTCGGACCGGAGGGTCGGGCAGCGCGTGGATCAGGGCAGGAGTGGGCCTACTCTTTGCATTACGCATATGATATGATATGATATGAGATGATATGATATGAGATGATATGATATGATATGATATGAGATGATATGATATGATATGAGATGATATGATATGATATGATATGATATGAGATGATATGAGATGATATGATATGATATGATATGATATGAGATGAGATGATATGATATGATATGAGATGATATGATATGATATGAGATGAGATGAGATGATATGATATGATATGATATGATATGATATGAGATGATATGATATGATATGATATGATATGATATGATATGAGATGATATGATATGAGATGATATGATATGATATGATATGATATGATATGATATGATATGATATGAGATGATATGATATGATATGATATGATATGAGATGAGATGATATGAGATGAGATGATATGAGATGATATGATATGATATGATATGATATGATATGATATGATATGAGATGATATGAGATGATATGATATGATATGATATGATATGATATGAGATGATATGATATGATATGATATGATATGAGATGATATGAGATGATATGATATGATATGATATGATATGAGATGAGATGATATGATATGATATGAGATGATATGATATGATATGAGATGATATGATATGATATGATATGATATGATATGAGATGATATGATATGATATGATATGATATGATATGATATGATATGAGATGATATGATATGAGATGATATGATATGAGATGATATGATATGATATGATATGATATGATATGAGATGATATGATATGATATGATATGATATGAGATGAGATGATATGAGATGAGATGATATGATATGATATGATATGATATGATATGATATGATATGATATGATATGATATGATATGAGATGATATGATATGATATGATATGATATGAGATGATATGATATGATATGATATGATATGATATGATATGATATGATATGATATGATATGATATGAGATGATATGATATGATATGATATGATATGAGATGATATGATATGAGATGATATGATATGATATGATATGATATGATATGAGATGATATGATATGATATGATATGATATGAGATGATATGATATGATATGATATGATATGATATGATATGAGATGATATGATATGATATGATATGAGATGATATGATATGATATGATATGATATGAGATGAGATGATATGAGATGATATGATATGATATGATATGAGATGATATGATATGAGATGATATGATATGATATGATATGATATGATATGAGATGATATGATATGATATGATATGAGATGATATGATATGATATGATATGAGATGATATGATATGATATGGCTGTGGTAATGTATTATATGGTATTGCATTATTACCTTTTATGATTAAAACAGATTTTTGTTTAACCCTCGTCCTGGTTGTTTTGAGTGTTCCTCCTTTTAAAGCAAGCTCATAGGAACGGCGCGGAGAAGTGCTACCTACTCCTTCAGTATTTAGGGAGCATTAGTTAGAGTGAGATCATTAGGGAGGATTCATCAGGGACTTGATGTCAGGGCGAGTCGGACTGTCCACACTCTGAGTGACATTCAGAGATACAAAGGGTTTAAAGTCCTCTGACTCTGCAGTTCACCAGTCCCAGCTCAGACCTCCAAGCAGCTCTATGTCCTCGTAGTCTAGCTGTGATAAAATATGTGCTAGTGAAGACAAGGAGTCCTTGCCAGCTGAGGGGGGTCTGTAGCGGCCCACCACCATGACCTTTGACCCTTTGCCACTTCTATATTTAAGGCTAAACATTCAGATTGCTTACTGATGGATTTGGAAACTAATGTGGATACACTGAACTTATTCTGAACCTTTATTAGGCCGGTCGGAACGATGCACATTCAAACCATTAAGGCGACGTCAGAGGCCAGAAGAGACTTATTCAGCCATGTTTCAGATAAGACAATGACGTCAGCGTCAGTCAAGCCCAGATACGGACAACATCCAGTTTACCTGACAGACTGCGCACATTCAAGAGGATGAAACCCAACCCAGACCTAGCTTTAAGATCAGCAGGAGGAGCGACCTGACTACTGCTACTGGGCGGACCGGGGTTAGGGTGGACATTACCTGACAGTAATAGTAGTAGTAACACACACACTCACACACACACACACACACACCACACACACACACACACACACACACACACCGTCATCTACTTTAGAAACACCGGAAAGGTCTGCGAGAGTGTGATTAGAGCTGAAGAAGCATCATCGCAGGGAAATAAAAAAGACGAACATATTTAGTGGAGCAGATTGTCTGTGACGAGGCAACGGGTAACTGTTTGAGCAACACATCCGAGCCTCTGCAGGGGACTGCCTTTAAGAGCCCCCCCCCCTCATGGTGAGCTTTCCCTTTAAGAGCCCCCCCCCTCATGGTGAGCTTTCCCTTTAAGAGCCCCCCCTCATGGTGAGCTTTCCCTTTAAGAGCCCCCCCCCTCATGGTGAGCTTTCCCTTTAAGAGCCCCCCCCCCTCATGGTGAGCTTTCCCTTTAAGAGCCCCCCCCTCATGGTGAGCTTTCCCTTTAAGAGCCCCCCCCTCATGGTGAGCTTTCCCTTTAAGAGCCCCCCCCCTCATGGTGAGCTTTCCCTTTAAGAGCCCCCCCCTCATGGTGAGCTTTCCCTTTAAGAGCCCCCCCTCATGGTGAGCTTTCCCTTTAAGAGCCCCCCCCCTCATGGTGAGCTTTCCCTTTAAGAGCCCCCCCTCATGGTGAGCTTTCCCTTTAAGAGCCCCCCCCCTCATGGTGAGCTTTCCCTTTAAGAGCCCCCCCCTCATGGTGAGCTTTCCCTTTAAGAGCCCCCCCCTCATGGTGAGCTTTCCCTTTAAGAGCCCCCCCCCTCATGGTGAGCTTTCCCTTTAAGAGCCCCCCCTCATGGTGAGCTTTCCCTTTAAGAGCCCCCCCCCTCATGGTGAGCTTTCCCTTTAAGAGCCCCCCCCCTCATGGTGAGCTTTCCCTTTAAGAGCCCCCCCCCTCATGGTGAGCTTTCCCTTTAAGAGCCCCCCCCCTCATGGTGAGCTTTCCCTTAAGAGCCCCCCCCTCATGGTGAGCTTTCCCTTTAAGAGCCCCCCCCCTCATGGTGAGCTTTCCCTTTAAGAGCCCCCCCTCATGGTGAGCTTTCCCTTTAAGAGCCCCCCCCCTCATGGTGAGCTTTCCCTTTAAGAGCCCCCCCTCATGGTGAGCTTTCCCTTTAAGAGCCCCCCCCTCATGGTGAGCTTTCCCTTTAAGAGCCCCCCCCTCATGGTGAGCTTTCCCTTTAAGAGCCCCCCCCCTCATGGTGAGCTTTCCCTTTAAGAGCCCCCCCTCATGGTGAGCTTTCCCTTTAAGAGCCCCCCCCTCATGGTGAGCTTTCCCTTTAAGAGCCCCCCCCTCATGGTGAGCTTTCCCTTTAAGAGCCCCCCCCCTCATGGTGAGCTTTCCCTTTAAGAGCCCCCCTCATGGTGAGCTTTCCCTTTAAGAGCCCCCCCCCTCATGGTGAGCTTTCCCTTTAAGATCCCCCCCCCTCATGGTGAGCTTTCCCTTTAAGAGCCCCCCCTCATGGTGAGCTTTCCCTTTAAGAGCCCCCCTCATGGTGAGCTTTCCCTTTAAGAGCCCCCCCCTCATGGTGAGCTTTCCCTTTAAGAGCCCCCCCTCATGGTGAGCTTTCCCTTTAAGAGCCCCCCCCTCATGGTGAGCTTTCCCTTTAAGAGCCCCCCCTCATGGTGAGCTTTCCCTTTAAGAGCCCCCCCCCTCATGGTGAGCTTTCCCTTTAAGAGCCCCCCCCTCATGGTGAGCTTTCCCTTTAAGAGCCCCCCCCCTCATGGTGAACTTTCCCTTTAAGAGCCCCCCCTCATGGTGAGCTTTCCCTTTAAGAGCCCCCCCTCATGGTGAGCTTTCCCTTTAAGAGCCCCCCCTCATGGTGAGCTTTCCCTTAAGAGCCCCCCCTCATGGTGAGCTTTCCCTTTAAGAGCCCCCCTCATGGTGAGCTTTCCCTTTAAGAGCCCCCCCTCATGGTGAGCTTTCCCTTTAAGAGCCCCCCCCTCATGGTGAGCTTTCCCTTTAAGAGCCCCCCCCTCATGGTGAGCTTTCCCTTTAAGAGCCCCCCCCTCATGGTGAGCTTTCCCTTTAAGAGCCCCCCCCTCATGGTGAGCTTTCCCTTTAAGAGCCCCCCCCCTCATGGTGAGCTTTCCCTTTAAGAGCCCCCCTCATGGTGAGCTTTCCCTTTAAGAGCCCCCCCCCTCATGGTGAGCTTTCCCTTTAAGAGCCCCCCCTCATGGTGAGCTTTCCCTTTAAGAGCCCCCCCCTCATGGTGAGCTTTCCCTTTAAGAGCCCCCCTCATGGTGAGCTTTCCCTTTAAGAGCCCCCCCCTCATGGTGAGCTTTCCCTTTAAGACCCCCCCCCTCATGGTGAGCTTTCCCTTTAAGAGCCCCCCCTCATGGTGAGCTTTCCCTTTAAGAGCCCCCCCCTCATGGTGAGCTTTCCCTTTAAGAGCCCCCCCCTCATGGTGAGCTTTCCCTTTAAGAGCCCCCCCTCATGGTGAGCTTTCCCTTTAAGAGCCCCCCCTCATGGTGAGCTTTCCCTTTAAGAGCCCCCCCTCATGGTGAGCTTTCCCTTTAAGAGCCCCCCCTCATGGTGAGCTTTCCCTTTAAGAGCCCCCCCCCTCATGGTGAGCTTTCCCTTTAAGAGCCCCCCCCCTCATGGTGAGCTTTCCCTTTAAGAGCCCCCCCCCTCATGGTGAGCTTTCCCTTTAAGAGCCCCCCCTCATGGTGAGCTTTCCCTTTAAGAGCCCCCCCCTCATGGTGAGCTTTCCCTTTAAGAGCCCCCCCTCATGGTGAGCTTTCCCTTTAAGAGCCCCCCCCCTCATGGTGAGCTTTCCCTTTAAGAGCCCCCCCCTCATGGTGAGCTTTCCCTTTAAGAGCCCCCCCCTCATGGTGAGCTTTCCCTTTAAGAGCCCCCCCCTCATGGTGAGCTTTCCCTTTAAGAGCCCCCCCCCTCATGGTGAGCTTTCCCTTTAAGAGCCCCCCCCCTCATGGTGAGCTTTCCCTTTAAGAGCCCCCCCTCATGGTGAGCTTTCCCTTTAAGAGCCCCCCCCTCATGGTGAGCTTTCCCTTTAAGAGCCCCCCCCCTCATGGTGAGCTTTCCCTTTAAGAGCCCCCCCTCATGGTGAGCTTTCCCTTTAAGAGCCCCCCCCTCATGGTGAGCTTTCCCTTTAAGAGCCCCCCCTCATGGTGAGCTTTCCCTTTAAGAGCCCCCCCCTCATGGTGAGCTTTCCCTTTAAGAGCCCCCCCCTCATGGTGAGCTTTCCCTTTAAGAGCCCCCCCCCTCATGGTGAGCTTTCCCTTTAAGAGCCCCCCCCCTCATGGTGAGCTTTCCCTTTAAGAGCCCCCCCCTCATGGTGAGCTTTCCCTTTAAGAGCCCCCCCTCATGGTGAGCTTTCCCTTTAAGAGCCCCCCCCCTCATGGTGAGCTTTCCCTTTAAGAGCCCCCCCCTCATGGTGAGCTTTCCCTTTAAGAGCCCCCCCCCTCATGGTGAGCTTTCCCTTTAAGAGCCCCCCCCTCATGGTGAGCTTTCCCTTTAAGAGCCCCCCCCTCATGGTGAGCTTTCCCTTTAAGAGCCCCCCCCTCATGGTGAGCTTTCCCTTTAAGAGCCCCCCCCCTCATGGTGAGCTTTCTCTTTAAGAGCCCCCCCCTCATGGTGAGCTTTCTCTTTAAGAGCCCCCCCTCATGGTGAGCTTTCTCTTTAAGAGCCCCCCCCTCATGGTGAGCTTTCCCTTTAAGAGCCCCCCCTCATGGTGAGCTTTCCCTTTAAGAGCCCCCCCTCATGGTGAGCTTTCCCTTTAAGAGCCCCCCCTCATGGTGAGCTTTCCCTTTAAGAGCCCCCCCCTCATGGTGAGCTTTCCCTTTAAGAGCCCCCCCCCCTCGTGGTGAGCTTTCCCTTTAAGAGCCCCCCCCTCATGGTGAGCTTTCCCTTTAAGAGCCCCCCCTCATGGTGAGCTTTCCCTTTAAGAGCCCCCCCCCCTCATGGTGAGCTTTCCCTTTAAGAGCCCCCCCTCATGGTGAGCTTTCCCTTTAAGAGCCCCCCCCTCATGGTGAGCTTTCCCTTTAAGAGCCCCCCCCTCATGGTGAGCTTTCCCTTTAAGAGCCCCTCATGGTGAGCTTTCCCTTTAAGAGCCCCCCCCTCATGGTGAGCTTTCCCTTTAAGAGCCCCCCCCTCATGGTGAGCTTTCCCTTTAAGAGCCCCCCCCCCTCGTGTTAGCATGAATCATAAAGCCATGGTTTTAGGAAAGGGACTTTATTTCCAGAGAGATGTACATTCAGAAAACACAGAAACATTTAAAGCATTATTCCACAGTGTCTCGTTAGCTTCTCGTTAGCT
>CM070430.1:705000-717500 GCA_036324595.1 Champsocephalus gunnari | reverse complement strand
TTTGGGGTTTGGAGCAGGACACTTCAGAGTCATGTCCTTAGTAACAGCTGGAAGAGAGGGGGGGGGGCTACAAGGACCTGTTTGGGGTTTGGAGCAGGACACTTCAGAGTCATGTCCTTAGTAACAGCTGGAAGAGAGGGGGGGGGCTACAAGGACCTGTGTGGGGTTTGGAGCAGGACACTTCAGAGACATGTCCTTAGTAACAGCTGGAAGAGAGGGGGGGGGCTACAAGGACCTGTTTGGGGTTTGGAGCAGGACACTTCAGAGTCATGTCCTTAGTAACAGCTGGAAGAGAGGGGGGGGGGCTACAAGGACCTGTTTGGGGTTTGGAGCAGGACACTTCAGAGTCATGTCCTTAGTAACAGCTGGAAGAGAGGGGGGGGGGCTACAAGGACCTGTGTGGGGTTTGGAGCAGGACACTTCAGAGTCATGTCCTTAGTAACAGCTGGAAGAGAGGGGGGGGGCTACAAGGACCTGTTTGGGGTTTGGAGCAGGACACTTCAGAGTCATGTCCTTAGTAACAGCTGGAAGAGAGGGGGGGGGGCTACAAGGACCTGTGTGGGGTTTGGAGCAGGACACTTCAGAGACATGTCCTTAGTAACAGCTGGAAGAGAGGGGGGGGGCTACAAGGACCTGTTTGGGGTTTGGAGCAGGACACTTCAGAGTCATGTCCTTAGTAACAGCTGGAAGAGAGGGGGGGGGCTACAAGGACCTGTTTGGGGTTTGGAGCAGGACACTTCAGAGACATGTCCTTAGTAACAGCTGGAAGAGAGGGGGGGGGCTACAAGGACCTGTTTGGGGTTTGGAGCAGGACACTTCAGAGTCATGTCCTTAGTAACAGCTGGAAGAGAGAGGGGGGGGGCTACAAGGACCTGTTTGGGGTTTGGAGCAGGACACTTCAGAGTCATGTCCTTATAGAGACCTGTAATATATGCCTAGAAATAGTATAATAGGAGACCTTGAGTAAATGGACCTTACTTTACACCTCTGCTTTTTAACATTATTAACCAATTACTGCCTCCCCCCAGGTGAGCATGGCGGCCCCCCCCCAGGTGAGCACGCTCCCCCCCCCAGCAGTGGGGACGCCTGCCTCAGCATCGTTCACAGCCTGATGAGTCTCCGGCGAGGCGAGGACAGCGAAGGCTTCGCCAGGCGAGCCATCGAGAGTCTGGTGAAGAAGCTGAAGGAGAAGAGAGGAGAGCTGGAGGAGCTGATCACCTCCATCACCTCCGAGGGGGCGGAGCCCAGCGGCTGCGTCACCATCCAGAGGACCCTTGATGGACGCCTGCAGGTCATGATTATTCATTGATTAATTATTTTAAAGTTTTTTATATTTCTGGAAAAAAAGGCAAATTCTGAGATATAAATTCAAATGTTGTGAATAAGGATGCTAATGTTGGGCTATAAAGGAACTACAGCACGGTCACATGACTTCACCACCGCTAAGCTAAAGGAGGCTAATGTTGGGCTATGAAGGAACTACAGCACGGTCACATGACTTCACCACCGCTAAGCTAAAGGAGGCTAATGTTGGGCTATAAAGGAACTACAGCACGGTCACATGACTTCACGTCACCACCGCTAAGCTAAAGGAGGCTAATGTTGGGCTATAAAGGAACTACAGCACGGTCACATGACTTCACGTCACCACCGCTAAGCTAAAGGAGGCTAATGTTGGGCTATAAAGGAACTACAGCACGGTCACATGACTTCACGTCACCACCGCTAAGCTAAAGGAGGCTAATGTTGGGCTATAAAGGAACTACAGCACGGTCACATGACTTCACGTCACCACCGCTAAGCTAAAGGAGGCTAATGTTGGGCTATAAAGGAACTACAGCACGGTCACATGACTTCACGTCACCACCGCTAAGCTAAAGGAGGCTAATGTTGGGCTATAAAGGAACTACAGCACGGTCACATGACTTCACGTCACCACCGCTAAGCTAAAGGAGGCTAATGTTGGGCTATAAAGGAACTACAGCACGGTCACATGACTTCACGTCACCACCGCTAAGCTAAAGGAGGCTAATGTTGGGCTATAAAGGAACTACAGCACGGTCACATGACTTCACGTCACCACCGCTAAGCTAAAGGAGGCTAATGTTGGGCTATAAAGGAACTACAGCACGGTCACATGACTTCACGTCACCACCGCTAAGCTAAAGGAGGCTAATGTTGGGCTATAAAGGAACTACAGCACGGTCACATGACTTCACGTCACCACCGCTAAGCTAAAGGAGGCTAATGTTGGGCTATAAAGGAACTACAGCACGGTCACATGACTTCACGTCACCACCGCTAAGCTAAAGGAGGCTAATGTTGGGCTATAAAGGAACTACAGCACGGTCACATGACTTCACGTCACCACCGCTAAGCTAAAGGAGGCTAATGTTGGGCTATAAAGGAACTACAGCACGGTCACATGACTTCACGTCACCACCGCTAAGCTAAAGGAGGCTAATGTTGGGCTATAAAGGAACTACAGCACGGTCACATGACTTCACGTCACCACCGCTAAGCTAAAGGAGGCTAATGTTGGGCTATAAAGGAACTACAGCACGGTCACATGACTTCACGTCACCACCGCTAAGCTAAAGGAGGCTAATGTTGGGCTATAAAGGAACTACAGCACGGTCACATGACTTCACGTCACCACCGCTAAGCTAAAGGAGGCTAATGTTGGGCTATAAAGGAACTACAGCACGGTCACATGACTTCACGTCACCACCGCTAAGCTAAAGGAGGCTAATGTTGGGCTATAAAGGAACTACAGCACGGTCACATGACTTCACGTCACCACCGCTAAGCTAAAGGAGGCTAATGTTGGGCTATAAAGGAACTACAGCACGGTCACATGACTTCACGTCACCACCGCTAAGCTAAAGGAGGCTAATGTTGGGCTATAAAGGAACTACAGCACGGTCACATGACTTCACGTCACCACCGCTAAGCTAAAGGAGGCTAATGTTGGGCTATAAAGGAACTACAGCACGGTCACATGACTTCACGTCACCACCGCTAAGCTAAAGGAGGCTAATGTTGGGCTATAAAGGAACTACAGCACGGTCACATGACTTCACGTCACCACCGCTAAGCTAAAGGAGGCTAATGTTGGGCTATAAAGGAACTACAGCACGGTCACATGACTTCACGTCACCACCGCTAAGCTAAAGGAGGCTAATGTTGGGCTATAAAGGAACTACAGCACGGTCACATGACTTCACGTCACCACCGCTAAGCTAAAGGAGGCTAATGTTGGGCTATAAAGGAACTACAGCACGGTCACATGACTTCACGTCACCACCGCTAAGCTAAAGGAGGCTAATGTTGGGCTATAAAGGAACTACAGCACGGTCACATGACTTCACGTCACCACCGCTAAGCTAAAGGAGGCTAATGTTGGGCTATAAAGGAACTACAGCACGGTCACATGACTTCACGTCACCACCGCTAAGCTAAAGGAGGCTAATGTTGGGCTATAAAGGAACTACAGCACGGTCACATGACTTCACGTCACCACCGCTAAGCTAAAGGAGGCTAATGTTGGGCTATAAAGGAACTACAGCACGGTCACATGACTTCACGTCACCACCGCTAAGCTAAAGGAGGCTAATGTTGGGCTATAAAGGAACTACAGCACGGTCACATGACTTCACGTCACCACCGCTAAGCTAAAGGAGGCTAATGTTGGGCTATAAAGGAACTACAGCACGGTCACATGACTTCACGTCACCACCGCTAAGCTAAAGGAGGCTAATGTTGGGCTATAAAGGAACTACAGCACGGTCACATGACTTCACGTCACCACCGCTAAGCTAAAGGAGGCTAATGTTGGGCTATAAAGGAACTACAGCACGGTCACATGACTTCACGTCACCACCGCTAAGCTAAAGGAGGCTAATGTTGGGCTATAAAGGAACTACAGCACGGTCACATGACTTCACGTCACCACCGCTAAGCTAAAGGAGGCTAATGTTGGGCTATAAAGGAACTACAGCACGGTCACATGACTTCACGTCACCACCGCTAAGCTAAAGGAGGCTAATGTTGGGCTATAAAGGAACTACAGCACGGTCACATGACTTCACGTCACCACCGCTAAGCTAAAGGAGGCTAATGTTGGGCTATAAAGGAACTACAGCACGGTCACATGACTTCACGTCACCACCGCTAAGCTAAAGGAGGCTAATGTTGGGCTATAAAGGAACTACAGCACGGTCACATGACTTCACGTCACCACCGCTAAGCTAAAGGAGGCTAATGTTGGGCTATAAAGGAACTACAGCACGGTCACATGACTTCACGTCACCACCGCTAAGCTAAAGGAGGCTAATGTTGGGCTATAAAGGAACTACAGCACGGTCACATGACTTCACGTCACCACCGCTAAGCTAAAGGAGGCTAATGTTGGGCTATAAAGGAACTACAGCACGGTCACATGACTTCACGTCACCACCGCTAAGCTAAAGGAGGCTAATGTTGGGCTATAAAGGAACTACAGCACGGTCACATGACTTCACGTCACCACCGCTAAGCTAAAGGAGGCTAATGTTGGGCTATAAAGGAACTACAGCACGGTCACATGACTTCACGTCACCACCGCTAAGCTAAAGGAGGCTAATGTTGGGCTATAAAGGAACTACAGCACGGTCACATGACTTCACGTCACCACCGCTAAGCTAAAGGAGGCTAATGTTGGGCTATAAAGGAACTACAGCACGGTCACATGACTTCACGTCACCACCGCTAAGCTAAAGGAGGCTAATGTTGGGCTATAAAGGAACTACAGCACGGTCACATGACTTCACGTCACCACCGCTAAGCTAAAGGAGGCTAATGTTGGGCTATAAAGGAACTACAGCACGGTCACATGACTTCACGTCACCACCGCTAAGCTAAAGGAGGCTAATGTTGGGCTATAAAGGAACTACAGCACGGTCACATGACTTCACGTCACCACCGCTAAGCTAAAGGAGGCTAATGTTGGGCTATAAAGGAACTACAGCACGGTCACATGACTTCACGTCACCACCGCTAAGCTAAAGGAGGCTAATGTTGGGCTATAGAGGAACTACAGCACGGTCACATGACTTCACGTCACCACCGCTAAGCTAAAGGAGGCTAACGTTGGGCTATAAAGGAACTACAGCACGGTCACATGACTTCACGTCACCACCGCTAAGCTAAAGGAGGCTAATGTTGGGCTATAAAGGAACTACAGCACGGTCACATGACTTCACGTCACCACCGCTAAGCTAAAGGAGGCTAATGTTGGGCTATAAAGGAACTACAGCACGGTCACATGACTTCACGTCACCACCGCTAAGCTAAAGGAGGCTAATGTTGGGCTATAAAGGAACTACAGCACGGTCACATGACTTCACGTCACCACCGCTAAGCTAAAGGAGGCTAATGTTGGGCTATAAAGGAACTACAGCACGGTCACATGACTTCACGTCACCACCGCTAAGCTAAAGGAGGCTAATGTTGGGCTATAAAGGACGTTTATAAAAGAATATGAAAAGTATGGTGAGATACAGCATATCTGAATGAACCCCAAAAACTGAACCCTTTTGAAGCTTGAGTCCAATATTTCACGATTGTTTTAAACCCATATTAATTACAAACAGCCAAATCTTTTGTAAAGTGTCTTTTATTGAATAATAACGGGACCATTAAAGAAACGCCTTTATTAGGGAGGGACAGAAGGGAAGGCTGTTTTGTCTGAAACACAGGAAAGGGGCTGGGTTAACTTGAGCCAGACAGTGTGTGTGTGTGTGTGTGTGTGTGTGTGTGTGTGTGTGTGTGTGTGTGTGTGTGGAATGTGTACACGTCTATAGTCTGTTCTTGGATCTCACCACAGAGTCTACACTGTAAAAGGTTTCAGACTAAACTGAAATAAATACATTTATTAAAGTACTAAAGTACTCACATATTGAAGTACTAACATCCTAAAGTACTAAAGTACTCACATATCGAAGTACTAACATCCTAAAGTACTAAAGTACTCACATATTGAAGTACTAACATCCTAAAGTACTAAAGTACTCACATATCGAAGTACTAACATCCTAAAGTATTAAAGTACTCACATATTGAAGTACTAACATCCTAAAGTATTAAAGTACTCACATATCGAAGTACTAACATCCTAAAGTACTAAAGTACTCACATATCGAAGTACTAACATCCTAAAGTACTAAAGTACTCACATATCGAAGTACTAACATCCTAAAGTACTAAAGTACTCACATATCGAAGTACTAACATCCTAAAGTACTAAAGTACTCACATATCGAAGTACTAACATCCTAAAGTACTAAAGTACTCACATATCGAAGTACTAACATCCTAAAGTACTAAAGTACTCACATATCGAAGTACTAACATCCTAAAGTACTAAAGTACTCACATATTGAAGTACTAACATCCTAAAGTACTAAAGTACTCACATATCGAAGTACTAACATCCTAAAGTACTAAAGTACTCACATATCGAAGTACTAACATCCTAAAGTATTAAAGTACTCACATATTGAAGTACTAACATCCTAAAGTATTAAAGTACTCACATATCGAAGTACTAACATCCTAAAGTACTAAAGTACTCACATATCGAAGTACTAACATCCTAAAGTACTAAAGTACTCACATATCGAAGTACTAACATCCTAAAGTACTAAAGTACTCACATATCGAAGTACTAACATCCTAAAGTACTAAAGTACTCACATATCGAAGTACTAACATCCTAAAGTACTAAAGTACTCACATATCGAAGTACTAACATCCTAAAGTACTAAAGTACTCACATATCGAAGTACTAACATCCTAAAGTACTAAAGTACTCACATATCGAAGTACTAACATCCTAAAGTACTAAAGTACTCACATATCGAAGTACTAACATCCTAAAGTATTAAAGTACTCACATATCGAAGTACTAACATCCTAAAGTACTAAAGTACTCACATATTGAAGTACTAACATCCTAAAGTACTAAAGTACTCACATATCGAAGTACTAACATCCTAAAGTACTAAAGTACTCACATATCGAAGTACTAACATCCTAAAGTATTAAAGTACTCACATATCGAAGTACTAACATCCTAAAGTACTAAAGTACTCACATATTGAAGTACTAACATCCTAAAGTATTAAAGTACTCACATATCGAAGTACTAACATCCTAAAGTACTAAAGTACTCACATATCGAAGTACTAACATCCTATAGTACTAAAGTACTCACATATCGAAGTACTAACATCCTAAAGTACTAAAGTACTCACATATCGAAGTACTAACATCCTAAAGTATTAAAGTACTCACATATCGAAGTACTAACATCCTAAAGTACTAAAGTACTCACATATTGAAGTACTAACATCCTAAAGTACTAAAGTACTCACATATCGAAGTACTAACATCCTAAAGTACTAAAGTACTCACATATCGAAGTACTAACATCCTAAAGTACTAAAGTACTCACATATCGAAGTACTAACATCCTAAAGTACTAAAGTACTCACATATCGAAGTACTAACATCCTAAGTATTAAAGTACTCACATATCGAAGTACTAACATCCTAAAGTACTAAAGTACTCACATATCGAAGTACTAACATCCTAAAGTACTAAAGTACTCACATATCGAAGTACTAACATCCTAAAGTACTAAAGTACTCACATATCGAAGTACTAACATCCTAAAGTACTAAAGTACTCACATATCGAAGTACTAACATCCTAAAGTACTAAAGTACTCACATATCGAAGTACTAACATCCTAAAGTACTAAAGTACTCACATATCGAAGTACTAACATCCTAAAGTACTAAAGTACTCACATATCGAAGTACTAACATCCTAAAGTACTAAAGTACTCACATATCGAAGTACTAACATCCTAAAGTACTAAAGTACTCACATATCGAAGTACTAACATCCTAAAGTACTAAAGTACTCACATATCGAAGTACTAACATCCTAAAGTACTAAAGTACTCACATATCGAAGTACTAACATCCTAAAGTACTAAAGTACTCACATATCGAAGTACTAACATCCTAAAGTACTAAAGTACTCACATATCGAAGTACTAACATCCTAAAGTACTAAAGTACTCACATATCGAAGTACTAACATCCTAAAGTACTAAAGTACTCACATATCGAAGTACTAACATCCTAAAGTACTAAAGTACTCACATATCGAAGTACTAACATCCTAAAGTACTAAAGTACTCACATATCGAAGTACTAACATCCTAAAGTACTAAAGTACTCACATATCGAAGTACTAACATCCTAAAGTACTAAAGTACTCACATATCGAAGTACTAACATCCTAAAGTACTAAAGTACTCACATATCGAAGTACTAACATCCTAAAGTACTAAAGTACTCACATATCGAAGTACTAACATCCTAAAGTACTAAAGTACTCACATATCGAAGTACTAACATCCTAAAGTACTAAAGTACTCACATATCGAAGTACTAACATCCTAAAGTACTAAAGTACACGAGGGAAACACGAGGGACTTTTTAAACTAGGTCTGAATTTAACAACAATCTTCTATATTGTTTTATCAGGTTTCTACGTTGTTATTTGATTGGATGATGGTAAGTGAAATGCATTCTGGGAGTTGTAGTTGTCTCCCGTCCTTCTCGTCGCTTTGAGTGTTTTCATCAAAACACATCGTATTTTTCTCCAAACGATTTGAGTTTTGATTAAAGTAAAGTGCAGTTGAGACTTTCTGCTTTTTACAGTGTGTGTGTGTGTGTGTGTGTGTGTGTGTGTGTGTGTGTGTGTGTGTGTGTGTGTGTGTGTGTGTGTGTGTGCGAGTGAGTGTGTGTGTGTGGGTGTGTGTGTGTGTGTGTTTTGTCTGCTGACTCTTATCCATGCCCTTCACCTGTGCATACAGAACACACTCTGCTACTGTGTGTGTGTGCGTGTGTGTGTGCGTGTGCGTGTGCGTGTGTGTGTGTGCGTGTGTGCGTGTGCGTGTGTGTGTGTGTGTGTGTGTGAGTGTGTGTGTGTGTGTGTGTGTGTGTGTGTGTGTGTGTGTGTGTGTGTGTGTGTGTAGTTCCTTCACAGAGGTGAGGTCAGACATGATGTCATGGTTGTGGTTTGGCAGGACAGGTGAACTCTACATCACCCAGTTCACACACACACACAGTCTCCATGGTAACCTCTGCACACAGTGACTCAGTTTGTTCTCACAGTTTATTAAAATGTCAAAGAAGGATGTCTATCTCTCACCTGTCTATCTCTCACCTGTCTGCCTCTCACCTGTCTGCCTCTCACCTGTCTGCCTCTCACCTGTCTATCTCTCACCTGTCTGCCTCTCACCTGTCTGCCTCTCACCTGTCTGTCTCTCACCTGTCTATCTCTCACCTGTCTATCTCTCACCTGTCTGCCTCTCACCTGTCTGCCTCTCACCTGTCTGTCTCTCACCTGTCTGCCTCTCACCTGTCTGTGTCTCACCTGTCTGCCTCTCACCTGTCTCTCTCTCACCTGTCTCTCTCTCACCTGTCTGTCTCTCACCTGTCTGTGTCTCACCTGTCTGTCTCTCACCTGTCTGTGTCTCACCTGTCTGCCTCTCACCTGTCTCTCTCTCACCTGTCTGCCTCTCACCTGTCTGTCTCTCACCTGTCTGTGTCTCACCTGTCTGCCTCTCACCTGTCTATCTCTCACCTGTCTCTCTCTCACCTGTCTGTCTCTCACCTGTCTGTGTCTCACCTGTCTCTCTCTCACCTGTCTGCCTCTCACCTGTCTGTCTCTCACCTGTCTGTCTCTCACCTGTCTCTCTCTCACCTGTCTGTCTCTCACCTGTCTGCCTCTCACCTGTCTGTGTCTCACCTGTCTGCCTCTCACCTGTCTCTCTCTCACCTGTCTCTCTCTCACCTGTCTGTCTCTCACCTGTCTGTGTCTCACCTGTCTGTCTCTCACCTGTCTGTGTCTCACCTGTCTGCCTCTCACCTGTCTGTCTCTCACCTGTCTGTGTCTCACCTGTCTGCCTCTCACCTGTCTATCTCTCACCTGTCTCTCTCTCACCTGTCTGCCTCTCACCTGTCTGTCTCTCACCTGTCTGTGTCTCACCTGTCTGCCTCTCACCTGTCTATCTCTCACCTGTCTCTCTCTCACCTGTCTGTCTCTCACCTGTCTGTGTCTCACCTGTCTGTCTCTCACCTGTCTGTCTCTCACCTGTCTGCCTCTCACCTGTCTCTCTCTCACCTGTCTGTCTCTCACCTGTCTGTCTCTCACCTGTCTGTCTCTCACCTGTCTGTCTCTCACCTGTCTCACCTGTCTGTCTCTCACCTGTCTGCCTCTCACCTGTCTGTCTCTCACCTGTCTGTCTCTCACCTGTCTGTCTCTCACCTGTCTGTCTCTCACCTGTCTGTCTCTCACCTGTCTGTCTCTCACCTGTCTGTCTCTCACCTGTCTGCCTCTCACCTGTCTGTCTCTCACCTGTCTGTCTCTCACCTGTCTGTCTCTCACCTGTCTCACCTGTCTGTCTCTCACCTGTCTGTCTCTCACCTGTCTGTCTCTCACCTGTCTGCCTCTCACCTGTCTGTCTCTTACCTGTCTGTCTCTCACCTGTCTGTCTCTCACCTGTCTTTCTCTCACCTGTCTATCTCTCACCTGTCTATCTCTCACCTGTCTATCTCTCACCTGTCTCACCTGTCTCACCTGTCTGTCTCACCTGTCTCACCTGTCTCCCTGTCTGTCTCACCTGTCTCACCTGTCTCACCTGTCTGTCTCTCACCTGTCTGTCTCACCTGTCTCACCTGTCTCCCCTGTCTGTCTCACCTGTCTCACCTGTCTCACCTGTCTGTCTCTCACCTGTCTCTCTCTCACCTGTCTCTCTCTCACCTGTCTCCCCTGTCTGTCTCACCTGTCTCACCTGTCTTACCTGTCTCACCTGTCTGTCTCTCACCTGTCTCTCTCTCACCTGTCTTTCTCTCACCTGTCTATCTCTCACCTGTCTGCCTCTCACCTGTCTGTCTCTCACCTGTCTGTCTCTCACCTGTCTGTCTCTCACCTGTCTATCTCTCACCTGTCTATCTCTCACCTGTCTATCTCTCACCTGTCTCACCTGTCTCACCTGTCTGTCTCACCTGTCTCACCTGTCTCCCCTGTCTGTCTCACCTGTCTCACCTGTCTCACCTGTCTGTCTCTCACCTGTCTGTCTCACCTGTCTCACCTGTCTCCCCTGTCTGTCTCACCTGTCTCACCTGTCTCACCTGTCTGTCTCTCACCTGTCTCTCTCTCACCTGTCTCTCTCTCACCTGTCTCCCCTGTCTGTCTCACCTGTCTCACCTGTCTTACCTGTCTCACCTGTCTGTCTCTCACCTGTCTCTCTCTCACCTGTCTTTCTCTCACCTGTCTATCTCTCACCTGTCTGCCTCTCACCTGTCTGTCTCTCACCTGTCTGTCTCACCTGTCTCACCTGTCTGTCTCACCTGTCTCACCTGTCTCACCTGTCTCCCCTGTCTGTCTCACCTGTCTCACCTGTCTCACCTGTCTGTCTCACCTGTCTGTCTCACCTGTCTCCCCTGTCTGTCTCACCTCTCTGTCTCACCTCTCTGTCTCACCCGTCTCACCTGTCTCACCTGTCTCACCTGTCTCACCTGTCTCACCTGTCTGTGTGCAGGTGGCGGGCAGGAAGGGCTTCCCTCACGTGATCTACGCCCGTCTGTGGCGTTGGCCCGACCTTCAGAAGAACGAGCTGAAATCCGCCGCCTTCTGTCCGTTCGCCTTCGACCTGAAGCACGACAGCGTGTGCGTGAACCCGTACCACTACGAGCGCGTGGCCCCGCCCACCACCACAGGTAACAGGAGACACGGGGACACAGGGGACACAGGGGACACGGGAGACACGGGAGACACATGAGACACAGGAGACGCAGTAGACACGGGAGACACATGAGACACAGGAGACACAGGGGACACGGGAGACACGGGAGACACGGGAGACACAGGAGACACGGGAGACACGAGAGACACAGGAGACACGGAGGACACGGGAGACACAGGAGACACGGGGGACACGGGAGACACGGGAGACACGGGGGACACGGGAGACACGGGAGACACGGGAGACACAGGGGACACAGGGGACACGGGAGACACGGGAGACACGGGAGACACAGGAGACACCGGAGACACGGGGACACGGGAAACACGGGAGACACAGGAGACACAGGAGACACAGGAGACACATGAGACACAGGAGACACAGGAGACACAGGAGACACAGGGGACACCGGAGACACAGGAGACACAGGAGACACAGGAGACACATGAGACACAGGAGACACAGGAGACACAGGAGACACAGGAGACACAGGGGACACAGGGGACACCGGAGACACAGGAGACACAGGAGACGCAGGAGACACAGGTGTGGAGTAAAGCTGCTCCAGAGCCACTGGGCTGCACATGTGTAGACTCCGCAGTCTTAAAATCCCCACAATGCTTTGCGACG
>CM070430.1:697500-700000 GCA_036324595.1 Champsocephalus gunnari | reverse complement strand
ACTTTCCTGCAGTATTAATACTTGACTGCAGTATTAGTACTTGACTGCAGTATTAGTACTTTCCTGCAGTATTAATACTTGACTGCAGTATTAGTACTTGACTGCAGTATTAGTACTTTACTGCAGTATTAATACTTGACTGCAGTATTAGTACTTTACTGCAGTATTAATACTTGACTGCAGTATTAATACTTGACTGCAGTATTAGTACTTGACTGCAGTATTAGTACTTTACTGCAGTATTAATACTTGACTGCAGTATTAGTACTTTACTGCAGTATTAATACTTGACTGCAGTATTAGTACTTTACTGCAGTATTAATACTTGACTGCAGTATTAGTACTTGACTGCAGTATTAGTACTTGACTGCAGTATTAGTACTTGACTGCAGTATGAGTGTATTGTTTGTCCCTGCAGGGTCTCAGCATCACAGTTCTGCTCCGTATCCACAGCCAGTGTCCAACCACCCAGGTACACACCTGTCCCCACACACACACCTGTCCCCACACACCTGTCCCCACACACACACTGTCCCCACACACCTGTCCCCACACACACACCTGTCCCCACACACCTGTCCCCACACACACACCTGTCCCCACACACCTGTCCCCACACCTGTCCCCACACACCTGTCCCCACACACCTGTCCCCACACACACCTGTCCCCACACACCTGTCCCCACACACACCTGTCCCCACACACCTGTCCCCACACACACCTGTCCCCACACACCTGTCCCCACACACCTGTCCCCACACACACACCTGTCCCCACACACACACCTGTCCCCACACACCTGTCCCCACACACCTGTCCCCACACACACACCTGTCCCCACACACGCACCTGTCCCCACACACACACCTGTCCCCACACACACACCTGTCCCCACACACACACCTGTCCCCACACACACACACACCCTGTCCCCACACACCTGTCCCCACACACCTGTCCCCACACACACACCTGTCCCCACACACCTGTCCCCACACACACACCTGTCCCCACACATACACCTGTCCCCACACACCTGTCCCCACACATACACCTGTCCCCACACACACACCTGTCCCCACACACACACCTGTCCCCACACATACACCTGTCCCCACACACACACCTGTCCCCACACACACACCTGTCCCCACACACACACCTGTCCCCACACATACACTTGTCCCCACACACACACCTGTCCCCACACATACACCTGTCCCCACACACACACACCTGTCCCCACACACACCTGTCCCCACACACCTGTCCCCACACACCTGTCCCCACACATACACCTGTCCCCACACACCTGTCCCCACACATACACCTGTCCCCACACACCTGTCCCCACACATACACCTGTCCCCACACACACCTGTCCCCACATACACCTGTCCCCACACACACCTGTCCCCACACATACACCTGTCCCCACACACCTGTCCCCACACATACACCTGTCCCCACACACACACCTGTCCCCACACACACACCTGTCCCCACACACACACCTGTCCCCACACACCTGTCCCCACACACCTGTCCCCACACATACACCTGTCCCCACACATACACCTGTCCCCACACACCTGTCCCCACACATACACCTGTCCCCACACACCTGTCCCCACACACACACCTGTCCCCACACATACACCTGTCCCCACACATACACCTGTCCCCACACACCTGTCCCCACACACACACCTGTCCCTCCGCACACATACCTGTCCCACCTGTCTCCCGTTGTGTTCATTTCATTTCATTTCAAACCTTTATTTAACCAGATCGGTCCCATTGAGATCATAGAACTCTTTTTCAAGGGAGACCTGCAGCCTGTGTTACCTGTCTCACCTGTCTCCCATTATCTCACCTGTCCCCCTCAGGTCCGGAGTTTTGGTGCTCCGTCTCGTACTTCGAGCTGGACGTCCAGGTGGGCGAGATGTTTAAGGTTCAGTCCAGGTGTCCTCAGGTGACGGTGGACGGATACGTAGACCCTTCAGGTGGAGACAGATTCTGTCTGGGACAACTGAGCAACGTCCACCGAACTGCGGCCAGCCAACGGGCCAGGTGACCTGTCTCACCTGTCCCCCTGTCCCCCCTGCTCACCTCTCTCACCTGTCCCCCTATCTCATCTGTCTCTCACCTGTCTCACCTGTCTCTCATCTGTCTCACCTGTCCCCCCTTTCTCACCTGTCTCAATTGTCTCACCTGTCCCCCCTTTCTCACCTGTCTCAATTGTCTCACCTATCCCACCTGTCTCTCGCCTGTCTCACCTCTCTCACCTGTCTCACCTGTCTCTCACCTGTCTCACCTATCTCACCTGTCTCTCACCTATCCCCCCTGTCTCTCACCTGTCTCACCTATCTCATCTGTCTCTCACCTGTCTCTCACCTGTCTCACCTATCTCACCTGTCTCTCACCTATCCCCCCTGTCTCTCACCTGTCTCTCACCTATCCCCCCTGTCTCTCACCTGTCTCACCTATCTCACCTG
>CM070430.1:660000-687500 GCA_036324595.1 Champsocephalus gunnari | reverse complement strand
AATCAGACAATCAGACACACCAGGGCCACAGGGGAACACAATCAGACACACCAGGGCCACAGGTGAACACAATCAGACACACCAGGGCCACAGGGGAACACAATCAGACACACCAGGGCCACGGGTGAACACAATCAGACAATCAGACACACCAGGGCCACAGGGGAACACAATCAGACAATCAGACACACCAGGGCCACAGGGGAACACAATCAGACACACCAGGGCCACAGGGGAACACAATCAGACAATCAGACACACCAGGGCCACAGGGGAACACAATCAGACAATCAGACACACCAGGGCCACAGGGGAACACAATCAGACACACCAGGGCCACAGGGGAACACAATCAGACAATCAGACACACCAGGGCCACAGGGGAACACAATCAGACAATCAGACATACAGGGCCACAGGGGAACACAATCAGACACACCAGGGCCACAGGGGAACACAATCAGACAATCAGACATACCAGGGCCACATGGGAACACAATCAGACACACCAGGGCCACAGGGGAACACAATCAGACACACCAGGGCCACAGGGGAACACAATCAGACAACCAGGGCCACAGACACAGGGGAACACAATCAGACACACCAGGGCCACAGGGGAACACAATCAGACAATCAGACATACCAGGGCCACAGGGGAACACAATCAGACATACCAGGGCCACAGGTGAACACAATCAGACAATCAGACATACCAGGGCCACAGGGGAACACAATCAGACATACCAGGGCCACAGGTGAACACAATCAGACAATCAGACACACCAGGGCCACAGGGGAACACAATCAGACACACCAGGGCCACAGGTGAACACAATCAGACATACCAGGGCCACAGGGGAACACAATCAGACACACCAGGGACACAGGGGAACACAATCAGACACACCAGGGACACAGGGGAACACAATCAGACACACCAGGGACACAGGGGAACACAATCAGACAATCAGACACACCAGGGACACAGGGGAACACAATCAGACACACCAGGGCCACCAGGGGAACACAATCAGACACACCAGGGCCACAGGGGAACACAATCAGACACACCAGGGCCACAGGGGAACACAATCAGACACACCAGGGCCACAGGGGAACACAATCAGACACACCAGGGACACTAACCACAGGGAGAAGGACCAGACGATAGCCCAGAGGAAAACATGACGGGGAGAACAGCAACACCCAGACCAAGACGTACAGACGTGACATCACATGAATATCGTGACAGCTCTGAAGGTTCTTCTGCATGTGACGCTCTGCAGAGTCTCTACCCTCAACGCGACCCTGAAGCGAGTACAACTCTAACGCAGAGAAGACCTGATGTGCTGCCCCAGAACGCCTCGTTGGACGTTTCTCATGTTCTTCCAGCGACGTGCCCGTACCCAGCTGGACCCATTGGTCCATGGTCACACACTAACTCAATCAGCTGCAGCTGCCTCTGTCTCCCTGAGACGGGGGGACGCGGCGAGGCTGCGGGTCTGTGTGTGCTCACACACAGACTCCCAGCCAGGCTGCGGGTCTGTGTGTGTGTGTTCGGGCTGGGTTTCGCTGTGTCTCGCAGACGGCCACTGGGCTCACAGGGAGGGGGGAGGAGCTCCAACAGGCCGTGTAGGACGAGAGTGAACACACAGACTACAGAGATGCTGTGAGAAACCTATGAGAGTTGGAACATTGAACAATGTGAATCTATTCTAGTCGACCTCACGATGGAACTGTGATCAGGAGAACTGGCCGTGTCATGTGACCTTTAATACTTTGTTTCCTAATTCTGACTTTCTGAACATTTCAAAATTCGGACTCTTTTTCTCAAAATGTGGAGCTTGATGAAATGATTCGTCGATCCGAGGTCAGTCTTTATTAAGCCTGAAGTCAGCAAGACTTAAAGAGGCCCTGTTCTTCTTCGGTGGTGTTCCCTCTGCCCGTAGTGTAGGTGTGAGTCAATGGTCTGCAAAGGATCAAATCTGACTTTTGTCTAAAAAATATCACAGTTCTGACTTTTCTCAACATTTGTTTCTGAAATCTCAGAATTTTGCCGCATTTTCTTTGAATGTCAGAATTCTGACCTTTTTCAAAAAATCGAAACACTTTTTCTGAAATGTCCTAAAAACATTCTGAGTTAGCAAGAAGTCATCTCTAGGTCAGAGTTCAGATTGTCTTGTTTATAAAAGCGTATTTTAATAAACTTGATATGTAACGGCAGTGGTTGGGAAGGTGTCTTTGTGTCCAATAGGAACGCAGCGTCAGATCGATCCTCTGTGTTCAAACATCACACTTGATAGACGCTTCTATCCGAAGCGACTCACGTACTCAACACCGAGGACGATCCCCACAGGAGCGTTTCAGGGACACACGACATGCTGACTAGTGGGGTTTGAACCTGTGCTCTGATCCCCAGCACACTACCCACTGAGCCACAGCCCCTTACACCTGAACTATCAGTGATGTCATCTTTATTTATTTCATTGAATATCTACCACAGATTCATTTCCATTTCGTGGACACCACATACAACATTTAAGAAGATTACATGTTGCAAACATAGCAAAACCAAAATACATGATATGCAAACAGTGCAAACAGAGCAGCACACGCGAGTGCCCCGCTCCGGCTGACATCACATCCTGTTTACTCTGTCATCTTGCTTCTTAAATACATTACATGTGTGAATGCTTCTGTACTGAAGGTGTTGAACTGTCACGCTTTGCAGCAGAACTCTTCTGTCTGTGCGTCACGCCCTGAATCAGGTGGAACCAACCTGCACTTACCTTTGATAACATGTTGGTTCAAGTCTTAACGTTTCCTCATAATCTACATTTGACTTTGAAACGTTATCTTAACTTTATAACGTATGAGAATAAGATTTAAGATGAAGTGTATTTGAAAACAAAGCATATTCTCTGGTTTATGAAGAACCTGTTGTTTTCATTAAACAGTTATTGTCCTTATGTTCCTGTTGTTGTACAATATGGCGCCAATGAGGACAAAGAGGGGGTTGATGTAAAGTTTAAATGTTTCATTTCCGACTTCTCATTGGTCGAGAACAAGCTCCGCCTCTACAACCCCAGGCAATGGGAGAGAACAGTCCTGCATAATGAGCTGTGGGGGCACGAGCTCGGTGAGCGGGCCCTCACCTGACCAATAGCAGGCCAGCATCTGTGAATATATGAATATTAATAAGGCGTGGGGGCGTGGCCTCTCGGTGGAGGAAGGCTCGAGTGAACATGGAGGGTTAGTGCTGTCTGGATCTGCGGAGGAGACGCGCTGTTTTATTTTGCTTTGTTCCAACATGGAGATGAAGAAGAGGGTCCTCCTGGAGCTCAGGAACAGGAAACCTAAGGACGTGAGTAACATATCTACCCGGCTGAGTGTTTGTGAACAGGAGGGGGAGGGAAGCGGTCAGCGGGAGAGGTATCCGACATTTTGGGAGGAAGCGTTCAGCGGGAGAACAGCGAGAGACAGCCGACATTTTGACCCAGACAACGGCTTCTTCTTCCTCTCCAACATGGAGGGCTCTCTGTCGGTGCCTCATTTAGGGGGTTCTGGGGGCAGATAACCCGATTCCTCCCGGGATCACAGCCGATTCCCCACCGGGAGCAGCGGGGCGGTGGAGAGGCTTCATCCCGGAGGAAGAGCTCCGTCCGTCGAGGCAAATATTCATGTGTAATGTCCATGGAAGTATAGTAAGAAGTACCCGTATGTAGCTCACAGAGCATGCGCAGTTGAGTGTCTCTTAAGCCCCGCCCCGAGCTCCCGCTCTCGGCTCAGTAGAATGAATGGAGAGAGAAAATAACTCATGATTCGGCTTTTAGTGCATTGAACAACCGGAAGTACCGAGCGATTCTAATGAGGGCTATCACACACAGTCCACACTGGGTGGTTTATTTAGTTTAAAACCAATCATCCACTGATTTACAGACGTCTCTTTCGCCATGTTGGGCAATGGGGAAGTCTTTCAGTGACGTCACGGACTGATACGGAAGTTGTAGTACCGCCGTTTGGATCTGAGTACTTCTACTTTTACTCAAGAACAAGATCTGAGTACTTCTACTTTTACTCGAGTACAAGATCTGAGTACTTCTACTTTCACTCAAGTACAAGATCTGAGTACTTCTACTTTTACTAAGTACAATATCTGAGTACTTCTACTTTTACTCGAGTACAAGATCTGAGTACTTCTACTTTTACTCAAGTACAAGATCTGAGTACTTCTACTTTTACTCAAGTACAAGATCTGAGTACTTCTACTTTTACTAAGTACAAGATCTGAGTACTTCTACTTTTACTCAAGTACAAGATCTGAGTACTTCTACTTTTACTCAAGTACAAGATCTGAGTACTTCTACTTTTACTCAAGTACAAGATCTGAGTACTTCTACTTTTACTAAGTACAAGATCTGAGTACTTCTACTTTTACTAAGTACAAGATCTGAGTACTTCTACTTTTACTCAAGTACAAGATCTGAGTACTTCTACTTTCACTCGAGTACAAGATCTGAGTACTTCTAGTTTTACTCAAGTACAAGATCTGAGTACTTCTAATTTTACTCAAGTACAAGATCTGAGTACTTCTACTTTTACTCAAGAACAAGATCTGAGTACTTCTACTTTTACTCAAGAACAAGATCTGGGTACTTCTACTTTTACTCAAGTACAAGATCTGAGTACTTCTACTTTTACTCAAGTACAAGATCTGAGTACTTCTACTTTTACTCAAGAACAAGATCTGAGTACTTCTACTTTTACTCAAGAACAAGATCTGAGTACTTCTACTTTTACTCAAGTACAAGATCTGAGTACTTCTACTTTTACTGAAGAACAAGATCTGAGTACTTCTACTTTTACTCAAGTACAAGATCTGAGTACTTCTACTTTTACTCAAGTACAAAATCTGAGTACTTCTACTTTTACTCAAGTACAAGATCTGAGTACTTCTACTTTTACTCGAGTACAAGATCTGAGTACTTCTACTTTTACTCGAGTACAAGATCTGAGTACTTCTACTTTTACTCGAGTACAAGATCTGAGTACTTCTACTTTTACTCAAGTACAAGATCTGAGTACTTCTACTTTTACTCAAGTACAAGATCTGAGTACTTCTACTTTTACTCGAGTACAAGATCTGAGTACTTCTACTTTTACTCGAGTACAAGATCTGAGTACTTCTACTTTTACTCAAGTACAAGATCTGAGTACTTCTACTTTTACTCAAGTACAAGATCTGAGTACTTCTACTTTTACTCGAGTACAAGATCTGAGTACTTCTACTTTTACTCGAGTACAAGATCTGAGTACTTCTACTTTTACTCGAGTACAAGATCTGAGTACTTCTACTTTTACTCAAGTACAAGATCTGAGTACTTCTACTTTTACTCAAGTACAAGATCTGAGTACTTCTACTTTTACTCAAGTACAAGATCTGAGTACTTCTACTTTTACTCAAGTACAAGATCTGAGTACTTCTACTTTTACTGAAGAACAAGATCTGAGTACTTCTACTTTTACTCAAGAACAAGATCTGAGTACTTCTACTTTTACTGAAGAACAAGATCTGAGTACTTCTACTTTTACTCAAGAACAAGATCTGAGTACTTCTACTTTTACTCAAGAACAAGATCTGAGTACTTCTACTTTTACTCAAGTACAAGATCTGAGTACTTCTACTTTTACTCAAGTACAAGATCTGAGTACTTCTACTTTTACTCGAGTACAAGATCTGAGTACTTCTACTTTTACTCGAGGACAAGATCTGAGTACTTCTACTTTTACTCAAGTACAAGATCTGAGTACTTCTACTTTTACTCGAGGACAAGATCTGAGTACTTCTACTTTTACTCAAGTACAAGATCTGAGTACTTCTACTTTTACTAAGTACAAGATCTGAGTACTTCTACTTTTACTAAGTACAAGACCTGAGTACTTCTACTTTTACTAAGTACAAGATCTGAGTACTTCTACTTTTACTAAGTACAAGACCTGAGTACTTCTACTTTTACTAAGTACAAGATCTGAGTACTTCTACTTTTACTAAGTACAAGATCTGAGTACTTCTACTTTTACTAAGTACAAGATCTGAGTACTTCTACTTTTACTAAGTACAAGATCTGAGTGCTTCTACTTTCACTCAAGTACAATATCTGAGTACTTCTACTTTTACTCAAGAACAAGATCTGAGTACTTCTACTTTTACTAAGTACAAGATCTGAGTACTTCTACTTTTACTCAAGTACAAGACCTGAGTACTTCTACTTTTACTAAGTACAAGATCTGAGTACTTCTACTTTTACTAAGTACAAGATCTGAGTACTTCTACTTTTACTCAAGTACAAGATCTGAGTACTTCTACTTTTACTAAGTACAAGATCTGAGTGCTTCTACTTTCACTCAAGTACAAGACCTGAGTACTTCTACTTTTACTCAAGAACAAGATCTGAGTACTTCTACTTTTACTCAAGAACAAGATCTGAGTACTTCTACTTTCACTCAAGTACAAGATCTGAGTACTTCTACTTTTACTCAAGTACAAGATCTGAGTACTTCTACTTTTACTCAAGTATAATATCTGAGTACTTCTACTTTTACTCAAGTACAAGATCTGAGTACTTCTACTTTTACTAAATGTTTTCTTGTTGTAGACAATAATAATAAATGGGATTTTTATAGCGGTTTTCCTAATGCTCACATGACTCCCTGTTGTTGTGCTCACATGAGTTGTTGTTGTTGTTGTTGACACATGACTCCCTGTTGTTGTTGTTGACCCATGACTCCCTGTTGTTGTTGTTGTTGACCCATGACTTCCTGTTGTTGTTGTTGACCCATGACTTCCTGTTGTTGTTGTTGACCCATGACTCCCTGTTGTTGTGTTGACCCATGACTCCCTGCTGTTGTTGTTGTTGACCCATGACTCCCTGCTGTTGTTGTTGTTGACCCATGACTCCCTGCTGTTGTTGTTGACCCATGACTCCCTGTTGTTGTTGTTGACCCATGACTCCCTGTTGTTGTTGTTGTTGACCCATGACTCCCTGTTGTTGTTGTTGACCCATGACTCCCTGCTGTTGTTGTTGTTGACCCATGACTCCCTGTTGTTGTTGTTGTTGACCCATGACTCCCTGTTGTTGTTGACCCATGACTCCCTGTTGTTGTTGACCCATGACTCCCTGTTGTTGTTGTTGTTGACCCATGACTCCCTGTTGTTGTTGTTGTTGTTGACCCATGACTCCCTGCTGTTGTTGTTGTTGACCCATGACTCCCTGCTGTTGTTGTTGTTGACCCATGACTCCCTGCTGTTGTTGTTGTTGACCCATGACTCCCTGTTGTTGTTGTTGTTGACCCATGACTCCCTGTTGTTGTTGTTGTTGTTGACCCATGACTCCCTGTTGTTGTTGTTGACCCATGACTCCCTGTTGTTGTTGTTGACCCATGACTCCCTGTTGTTGTTGTTGTTGTTGACCCATGACTCCCTGCTGTTGTTGTTGTTGACCCATGACTCCCTGTTGTTGTTGTTGACCCATGACTCCCTGCTGTTGTTGTTGTTGACCCATGACTCCCTGCTGCTGTGCAGGTGGCGGAGCTGGTGGTGGATAACTGCCGCTCCAGCGACGGCGAGGTGGAGGGTCTGACGGAGGAGTACTCGGAGCTGGAGATCCTCAGCATGGTGAACGTGGGGCTCAGCTCGCTGGCCAAGCTGCCCGCTCTGCCCAAACTCAGCAAGGTACGCCTCAACGCTACTGAAGGCCCCCCCCCATATGAGAGGACAGCGTGTGTGTCCCCATATGAGAGGACAGCGTGTGTGTCCCCATATGAGAGGACAGCGTGTGTCCCCCCCCATATGAGAGGACAGCGTGTCCCCCCCATATGAGAGGACAGCGTGTGTGTCCCCATATGAGAGGACAGTGTGTGTGTCCCCCCCATATGAGAGGACAGCGTGTGTGTCCCCCATATGAGAGGACAGCGTGTGTCCCCCCCCATATGAGAGGACAGCGTGTCCCCCCCATATGAGAGGACAGCGTGTGTGTCCCCCATATGAGAGGACAGTGTGTGTCCCCCCCCATATGAGAGGACAGCGTGTGTGTCCCCCCATATGAGAGGACAGTGTGTGTCCCCCCCCATATGAGAGGACAGCGTGTGTGTCCCCCCCATATGAGAGGACAGCGTGTGTCCCCCCCCATATGAGAGGACAGTGTGTGTCCCCCCCCATATGAGAGGACAGTGTGTGTCCCCCCATATGAGAGGACAGCGTGTGTGTCCCCCCCATATGAGAGGACAGCGTGTGTCCCCCCCCATATGAGAGGACAGTGTGTCCCCCCCCATATGAGAGGACAGTGTGTCCCCCCCCATATGAGAGGACAGCGTGTATGAGAGGGGGTGTCCCCCCCATATGAGAGGACAGCGTGTGTCCCCCCCCCTCAAACAGGAAAACACATACGAGGTCATGGCAACTGGAGACGGCGTTCTTGTTGCGTTGGTAACGAATGAGAGGGTCTGTGGGGTTGGTGTACGGTGTAGGCATTTAGCAGACGCCTTATTCCAAAGCGCCTTACAATGACCAATTACAGCAGGGGTGGGTTCCCCCGGACCCCCGGGCCCCGGCCGCAGAGGCCCTCGAGGTAATTTATAAACACACGCAAAAAATAAAATAAATCTAGACCGCAAACAAATTAAAGAAGCGAGTGCCTGTTTTTCCGGCACTCGCAAAAAAAGTAGTTATTAATAAACAAGAACACGGTTTGAAAGGAGATGATTTGTAAAATATCCATAAAGAGAAAGTAAATCTGCTTCAGTTCTGTCTCACCTGGTGCTGAGAGAGGATCCACAGAGCTCTCATGCTGCTCTCTCAGTGCTCCAGACTGATGCTCTGAGAGAGGATCCACAGAGCTCTCATGCTGCTCTCTCAGTGCTCCAGACTGATGCTCTGAGAGAGGATCCACAGAGCTCTCATGCTGCTCTCTCAGTGCTCCAGACTGATGCTCTGAGAGAGGATCCACAGAGCTCTCATGCTGCTCTCTCAGTGCTCCAGACTGATGCTCTGAGAGAGGATCCACAGAGCTCTCATGCTGCTCTCTCAGTGCTCCAGACTGATGCTCTGAGAGAGGATCCACAGAGCTCTCATGCTGCTCTCTCAGTGCTCCAGACTGATGCTCTGAGAGAGGATCCACAGAGCTCTCATGCTGCTCTCTCAGTGCTCCAGACTGATGCTCTGAGAGAGGATCCACAGAGCTCTCATGCTGCTCTCTCAGTGCTCCAGACTGATGCTCTGAGAGAGGATCCACAGAGCTCTCATGCTGCTCTCTCAGTGCTCCAGACTGATGCTCTGAGAGAGGATCCACAGAGCTCTCATGCTGCTCTCTCAGTGCTCCAGACTGATGCTCTGAGAGAGGATCCACAGAGCTCTCATGCTGCTCTCTCAGTGCTCCAGACTGATGCTCTGAGAGAGGATCCACAGAGCTCTCATGCTGCTCTCTCAGTGCTCCAGACTGATGCTCTGAGAGAGGATCCACAGAGCTCTCATGCTGCTCTCTCAGTGCTCCAGACTGATGCTCTGAGAGAGGATCCACAGAGCTCTCATGCTGCTCTCTCAGTGCTCCAGACTGATGCTCTGAGAGAGGATCCACAGAGCTCTCATGCTGCTCTCTCAGTGCTCCAGACTGATGCTCTGAGAGAGGATCCACAGAGCTCTCATGCTGCTCTCTCAGTGCTCCAGACTGATGCTCTGAGAGAGGATCCACAGAGCTCTCATGCTGCTCTCTCAGTGCTCCAGACTGATGCTCTGAGAGAGGATCCACAGAGCTCTCATGCTGCTCTCTCAGTGCTCCAGACTGATGCTCTGAGAGAGGATCCACAGAGCTCTCATGCTGCTCTCTCAGTGCTCCAGACTGATGCTCTGAGAGAGGATCCACAGAGCTCTCATGCTGCTCTCTCAGTGCTCCAGACTGATGCTCTGAGAGAGGATCCACAGAGCTCTCATGCTGCTCTCTCAGTGCTCCAGACTGATGCTCTGAGAGAGGATCCACAGAGCTCTCATGCTGCTCTCTCAGTGCTCCAGACTGATGCTCTGAGAGAGGATCCACAGAGCTCTCATGCTGCTCTCTCAGTGCTCCAGACTGATGCTCTGAGAGAGGATCCACAGAGCTCTCATGCTGCTCTCTCAGTGCTCCAGACTGATGCTCTGAGAGAGGATCCACAGAGCTCTCATGCTGCTCTCTGCTCCACTGCCTGAGGAGGACCACAGACTCTGCTCTCCTCAGTGCTCCAGACTGATGCTCTGAGAGAGGATCCACAGAGCTCTCATGCTGCTCTCTCAGTGCTCCAGACTGATGCGCTGAGAGAGGATCCACAGAGCTCTCATGCTGCTCTCTCAGTGCTCCAGACTGATGCTCTGAGAGAGGATCCACAGAGCTCTCATGCTGCTCTCTCAGTGCTCCAGACTGATGCTCTGAGAGAGGATCCACAGAGCTCTCATGCTGCTCTCTCAGTGCTCCAGACTGATGCTCTGAGAGAGGATCCACAGAGCTCTCATGCTGCTCTCTCAGTGCTCCAGACTGATGCTCTGAGAGAGGATCCACAGAGCTCTCATGCTGCTCTCTCAGTGCTCCAGACTGATGCTCTGAGAGAGGATCCACAGAGCTCTCATGCTGCTCTCTCAGTGCTCCAGACTGATGCTCTGAGAGAGGATCCACAGAGCTCTCATGCTGCTCTCTCAGTGCTCCAGACTGATGCTCTGAGAGAGGATCCACAGAGCTCTCATGCTGCTCTCTCAGTGCTCCAGACTGATGCTCTGAGAGAGGATCCACAGAGCTCTCATGCTGCTCTCTCAGTGCTCCAGACTGATGCTCTGAGAGAGGATCCACAGAGCTCTCATGCTGCTCTCTCAGTGCTCCAGACTGATGCTCTGAGAGAGGATCCACAGAGCTCTCATGCTGCTCTCTCAGTGCTCCAGACTGATGCTCTGAGAGAGGATCCACAGAGCTCTCATGCTGCTCTCTCAGTGCTCCAGACTGATGCTCTGAGAGAGGATCCACAGAGCTCTCATGCTGCTCTCTCAGTGCTCCAGACTGATGCTCTGAGAGAGGATCCACAGAGCTCTCATGCTGCTCTCTCAGTGCTCCAGACTGATGCTCTGAGAGAGGATCCACAGAGCTCTCATGCTGCTCTCTCAGTGCTCCAGACTGATGCTCTGAGAGAGGATCCACAGAGCTCTCATGCTGCTCTCTCAGTGCTCCAGACTGATGCTCTGAGAGAGGATCCACAGAGCTCTCATGCTGCTCTCTCAGTGCTCCAGACTGATGCTCTGAGAGAGGATCCACAGAGCTCTCATGCTGCTCTCTCAGTGCTCCAGACTGATGCTCTGAGAGAGGATCCACAGAGCTCTCATGCTGCTCTCTCAGTGCTCCAGACTGATGCTCTGAGAGAGGATCCACAGAGCTCTCATGCTGCTCTCTCAGTGCTCCAGACTGATGCTCTGAGAGAGGATCCACAGAGCTCTCATGCTGCTCTCTCAGTGCTCCAGACTGATGCTCTGAGAGAGGATCCACAGAGCTCTCATGCTGCTCTCTCAGTGCTCCAGACTGATGCTCTGAGAGAGGATCCACAGAGCTCTCATGCTGCTCTCTCAGTGCTCCAGACTGATGCTCTGAGAGAGGATCCACAGAGCTCTCATGCTGCTCTCTCAGTGCTCCAGACTGATGCACTGAGAGAGGATCCACAGAGCTCTCATGCTGCTCTCTCAGTGCTCCAGACTGATGCTCTGAGAGAGGATCCACAGAGCTCTCATGCTGCTCTCTCAGTGCTCCAGATTGATGCTTTAACTTCACATTTAAAAACAAATCTTCCGAGAGGAGGTTAGGCCCCCACTTAAATCAGGAAACTAAATACATTTGCACATCTTTCTGTTTTGGTGGTCATGCCACACCGTGCACGTGCATGCACACGTGAGTCATGGCAAGATATCTGGATTCAGAGGTTGCTTTCTCTTTGCACAGCATGAAAGAAAGAAGAAATAAATGGGCTGTGATTTTAGTTTTTTTAAGCAGAGGTCAATCATTCGCACGGCCCTCGGAGGATGTTGAACAAATTGAAATGGCCCTTGAGAGGAAGAAGGTTCCTCCCCCTGAATTACAGGGACATTCTCCCTGGGCTAGGTGCCTCAGGGCACACTAGTAGTGGTGTTCCAGGCAGGATTTTAACACGCAACCTTCCGATCATCAGCCCACCTCACTATCCATTAGACCACCACGGACGATATTTAATTGTGGCGGCCCGCCACAAATAAATCAATGTATGGGAAACACTGGAGTAGCATGCTAACAAAGCTATCAGCTGTAGCTGTGAGCATGACAGGATGTGTGACGACCTGGAAGAGCATCAGGGACTGCTTGAGGCAGATGATAGCTGTGTGATGAACATGATGACTCAGCCTCTATGGAGAGAGACATCAAGCATGCTCATTATGGAGAGAGGCATCAAGCATGCTCATTTCTGACGTGGAGCTGATCTGAAGTAAACATTGAAGACTGCTTTCTGTTCCTCCATCTTGTGACTGTGTGACTCCCTCTCTTGATATCAGCATGTGAAGGACACTGCTCAGGAACTAGCCTCTGTATGTGATGACTGCTTCCTTACTTACCTGTGATTTATTTATTGTGTGTGTGTGTGTGTGTGTTTCAGCTGGAAGTGAGTGATAACCTGATCTCTGGAGATCTGGACTCGCTGGTCGAGAAATGTCCCAACCTGACGTACCTGAACCTGAGCGGGAACAAGATCAAGGAGCTGAGCAGCATCAAGACGCTGGTGAGGAAACTCACAAAGTCCACCTTAAGAAGGGCTCAGTCCACCTTAAGAAGGGCTCAGTCCACCTTAAGGAGAGTTCAGTCCACCTTAAGGAGAGTTCAGTCCACCTTAAAAAGGGTTCAGTCCACCTTAAGGAGAGTTCAGTCCACCTTAAGGAGAGTTCAGTCCACCTTAAAAAGGGTTCATTCCACCTTAAGGAGAGTTCAGTTCACCTTAAGGAGAGTCAGTCCACCTTAAGAAGGGCTCAGTCCATCTTAAGGAGAGTTCTGTCCACCTTAAGGAAAGTTCAGTCCACCTTAAGGAGAGTTCAGTCCACCTTAAGGAGAGTTCAGTCCACCTTAAAAAGGGTTCAGTCCACCTTAAGGAGAGTTCAGTCCACCTTAAAAAGGGTCAGTCACTAGGGGTCAGTCCACCTTAAGGAGAGTCAGTCCACCTTAAGGAGAGTCAATCCACCTTAAGGAGAGTTCAGTCCACCTTAAAAAGGGTTCAGTCCATCTTAAGGAGAGTCAGTCCACCTTAAGGAGAGTTCAGTCCACCTTAAAGAGAGTTCAGTCCACCTTAAGAAGGGTTCAGTCCACCTTAAGGAGAGTTCAGTCCACCTTAAAGAGAGTTCAGTCCACCTTAAGAAGGGTTCAGTCCTCCTTAAAAAGGGTTCAGTCCACCTTAAGAAGGGTTCAGTCCACCTTAAGAAGGGTTCAGTCCACCTTAAGGAGAGTTCAGTCCACCTTAAAGAGAGTTCAGTCCACCTTAAGAAGGGTTCAGTCCACCTTAAGGAGAGTTCAGTCCACCTTAAGAAGGGTTCAGTCCACCTTAAGAAGGGTTCAGTCCACCTTAAGGAGAGTTCAGTCCACCTTAAGGAGAGTTCAGTCCACCTTAAGAAGGGTTCAGTCCACCTTAAGAAGGGTTCAGTCCACCTTAAGGAGAGTTCAGTCCACCTTAAGAAGGGTTCAGTCACTAAGAGTCAGCCACCTTAAGAAGGGTTCAGTCCACCTTAAGAAGGGTTCAGTCCACCTTAAGGAGGTTCAGTCACCTAAGGAGAGTTCAGTCCACCTTAAGGAGAGTTCAGTCCACCTTAAGGAGCCTGTGGCACGAGTCCCCCCCATCACCCAAACCCACCCTTTGAGTGCATATTGTCCCCTTGAAGCCGTTACTGAACTGATTTTGGATATTTGTACTTTGATAACCGTTAATCTCAAAGTTGACCGTTTTCTGGATCTTCTCGGGGATTCTTCAAGTCCCGCCAAACGATGGATGACGTCATTGCGCGCACAGCAGCGAGCTCAGACAGCGATGACGGGTTAATGTGAACGTGTCTGAGAGCTCGTGAGGCTGAGGAGCGGGTTGTGCTGAACGTGTCTGAGAGCTCGTGAGGCTGAGGAGCGGGTTGTGCTGAACGTGTCTGAGAGCTCGTGAGGCTGAGGAGCGGGTTGTGCTGAACGTGTCTGAGAGCTCGTGAGGCTGAGGGAGCGGGTTGTGCTGCGTCTGTTAGACGTTTAGGGATCAGGTGGTCGATATGGGCGACCATAGGTCATGCAGCCAGTGGTGGGCTGGGGCTAACAACCATCCCGGGACTCTCGACCGGCCCACTTCGGTACCGCTCGTGAGCTGTCGGCGGGGGGGGGGTGCTGTAGAGAGTCGGGATGCCAGCGATTATTCGAATATTCGCTCCAGTCTCCATCATCGAATATTATTTTAAAAAATCGATTTTATTTTTATATATATATATTTTTTTGATACATTTCTCAGGGCTGCGAATAATCGATTTTGATCATGGTCAGTTTCTGGCAACCCTAGTAGATAGTAAATGTAAATATGTAAATATGTGTGTCACTGCATCCTGGGAACATAGAACTATGATGATGTGTCTTTGACCTCAGCGCTGCCTCCTGTGCCCTGTGCTACGAAGCCGTGACAGAGCCTGTGTGCTACGAAGCCGTGACAGAGCCTGCGCGCTACGAAGCCGTGACAGAGCCTGCGCTACGAAGCCGTGACAGAGCCTGTGCGCTACGAAGCCGTGACAGAGCCTGTGCTACGAAGCCGTGACAGAGCCTGTGTGCTACGAAGCCGTGACAGAGCCTGTGCTACGAAGCCGTGACAGAGCCTGGATATGTCTGAGTTACAAACATACAACAACAACAAACATAACGAGATCTCGCTGAGCGGTCCCACGGCGCTGGTCATTAACTCGGTAAATCAAGCAGGGCTTCTCTCTCCGGCTGAGAGCGCGTTCACTGAGACACGCGTGGATCTGACTTCATCACGGCTGACTCAGAGTTTCCTCAACGTGTTAAATAACGCTTCCTCCAGTCTGTGGCGCTGAGCGCTGCACGGCCAGACGCGCTCAGGGACTCGGATCAGGAGACGTGATACATCATGAAGTGATGTGATCGATGGTCGACTGATGATGTGATGTCAGTGTGATCTGTGATAAGTGCGACACCTCGGCGTCTGCTCTGCATGCGGCAGTTCAAACTGTGTTTCCTTCATCCTGTGATTTGACTTGAGAGATTTAAACTCCGCACACTGAGCTCTGATTGGTCAGCAGGCGGTGCTTCCACTGAGTGATCTCTCTGCTCTAGACCCCTGCTCTCCTGCCTCACCTGGTCCCCTCTCACCTGTCCTCCGTGTCCCCTGCTCACCTGTCCTCCGTGTCCCCTGCCCCTGTCCCCGTGTCCCTGCTCACCTGTCCTCCGTGTCCCCTGTGGTCCTGCTCACCTGTGCTCACCGTGTCCCCCTGTGGTCCCTGCTCACCTGTCCTCCGTGTCCCCTGCTCACCTGTCCTCCGTGTCCCTGCTCACCTGTCCTCCGTGTCCCCTGCTCACCTGTCCTCCGTGTCCCCTGCTCACCTGTCCTCCGTGTCCCCTGCTCACCTGTCCTCCGTGTCCCCTGCTCACCTGTCCTCCGTGTCCCCTGTGTCCTGCTCACCTGTCCCCTGCTCACCTGTCCTCCGTGTCCCCTGCTCACCTGTCCTCCGTGTCCCCTGGTCCCCTGCAGCAGAGCCTGAAGCACCTGAAGAGTCTGGACCTGTACAGCTGTGAGGTCTCGTCTCTGCAGGAGTACCGGCCGAGCGTGTTCCAGCTGCTGCCTCAGATCAAGTACCTGGACGGGTACGACCCGCAGGACAACGAGCTGCCGGACTCCAACGGTGAGGCCGCTGTTGTTGTTGTTGTTGTTGTTTACTTAAAAGAAATGTGCGGTTTGGGGAATTCAGTCAGACATCAGATTCTAGGGGAAAGTGAGAATTAGAATTTAATATGTTTTAGAAACTAAATTTAAGATTCTGTTCCAGATGAGGAAGATGAGGACGACGATGATGATGTGGCCGGTCCCCATGTACACGATGATGACGATGATGAAGACGACGATGAGAGCTCAGAGGTGGAGGAGGGGGAGGTGGGGCTGTCCTACCTGATGAAGGAAGGCATCCAGGTGAGTTACTCTGTGTGTGCGTGTGTGTGTGTGTGTGTGTGTGTGTGTGTGTGTGTGTGGTGTGTGTGTGTGTGTGTGTGTGGCCCCGGCAGATCTGCCAACGAAACGCTCCGGGGGCAAACGGCTCCGTGTGTACGCCTATACGATCATGTCCTGTTAACCATGACGCCGTAGCCCCGCCTCCACACCGCTCCGCCCCCCCTCCTCACCCCCTCCTCACCCCCTCCACTCCCCCTCCACACCCCCTCCACTCCCCCTCCACACCCCCTCCACTCCCCCTCCACTCCCCCTCCACACCCCCTCCACTCCCCCTCCACACCCCCTCCTCACCCCCTCCTCACCCCCTCCACCCCCTCCCACTCCCCCTCCTCCACCCCCTCCACTCCCCCTCCACACCCCCTCCACTCCCCCTCCACACCCCCCCTCCACTCCCCCTCCACCTCCCCCTCCACACCCCCTCCACCCCCCCTCCACCCCTCCCCTCCACCCCCCTCCACTCCCCCTCCACACCCCCTCCACTCCCCCTCCCACCCTCCCCCCCCTCCTCACCCCCTCCACTCCCCCTCCACACCCCCCTCCACTCCCCCTCCCCCCTCCCCCTCCACACGCTCTCCTCCCCCTCCTCACCCCCTCCACTCCCCCTCCACACCGCTCCCCCTCCACTCCCCCTCCCCATCCTCTCCCCCTCCACAACGCTCCGCCCCCCCTCCACACCCCCTCCACTCCCCCTCCACACCGCTCCCCCTCCCCCTCCACAACGCTCCGCCCCCCCCTCCACACCGCTCCCCCTCCGCCCCCCCTCCACACCGCTCCCTCTCCCCCTCCACACCGCTCCGCCCCCCCTCCACACCCCCTCCGTGGGAACGGACACGTTTCTGGTGCCTGTTGCGTGTGGACGGAAGACTTTTTGATAACGATGTGTGTGTGTGTGTGTGTGTGTGTGTCTCTCTCTCAGGACGAGGAGGACGACGGAGACTACGTTGAAGAGGAGGACGACGAGGAGGAAGACGGAGGTTTGTGTTCAAATAAGTTTGAATTATTAATAAGTCAAACGTTCCATGATGAGGAGGAGGAGGAGGAGGAGGAGGAGGAGGAGGAGGAGGAGGAGGAGGAGGAGGAGGAGGAGGAGGAGGAGGAGGAGGAGGAGGAGGAGGAGGAGGAGGAGGAGGAGGAGGAGGAGGAGGAGGAGGCTTTAATGTGCTGTTTCCGGGCAGATGCTGCGGGGGCTCAGGGAGAGAAGAGGAAGAGAGAGGAAGACGACGAAGGTGACGACGACGATGACGAATAACGAACCCCCGCTCCGGTGACCTCTCACCCTCAGGGCCGCAGACTGTCACGTGATCAAGTCAGCTGCGATGTGATTGGCCGATCGTTTCCTCTCTACCAAACTCAGACCTTTTAGATTTGACCCAAAACTGTTTTTTATCCTAGTTCTCATTGGCCGACGTCCTCTCAGGTTTACTCTGAGAGGACTACATTACCCATGATCCTCGGCGGCCCTGCCTCTGTAAATAGACCGGCCTCTCTCTCTGTTGTGAATCATGACCTCTCCGAGTTCATTTTATTTTTTTATTCCCGTCTTCTTCTGTGTTTTCAATAAAAAACGGATGTGACATCAGAAGTTTCTTTATTTACAAATGACAAAATGAAATGTGTCCTCTAATTATGGGGTGTCAGCGTACGCCGTTGCCATGGAGACGGATCCCTCGCCATGTGTGCCGTAACTCCTAGAGACAATCGATACCCCGTCGTGAATGCTCTGCAGTCTCTCGTCTCTTAGTCAGATGATCGATGACATCCATCTTTCATGTGAGCCTGCGTGTTCACCAGCTGGTGGCGCCACCTGCGTGTTCACCAGCTGGTGGCGCCACCGAGCTGTGGAGGACCTAAATATGAAAGCTGTGAGTGACACGCTTTAAAGTGATGTCCGTAACACACACAGATGATCTCATCTAATATCTAATTGTGTGGTGCTCAGGCTCCGCCCCCCACACCTCCTGGCCTTCCCGTCTCCATGGTAACCTGCTGGATGTAAAGCAGTCGGTGTGCTTCAGAGGTCATATGACTGACCCCCCCCTCTCACACACACACACACACACACACTCGTTAACACGGGTTTCAGTTTGCAAGTTTTTATTTTAGCACATTTAGCTTCACATCTCTCCCAGACTACATCTCCCATGATCCTCTGGGCTTTAAGGCTGCAGCCCAGAGAGGGAAGTTCAGAAGGCAGAGGCAGGAAGACGAGATCCACTCTGTCACACACACACGCTCTCTCGCACACACATACACACACACACACACACATACACACACTCTCGCACACACACACACGCTCTCTCGCACACACATACACACACTCTCGCACACACATACACACACTCTCGCACACACACACACTCTCGCACACACTCGCACACACACACTCGCTCACACCACACACACACTCTCACACACACTACAGGAATAGGCTACAGTATATACTAAAAGGCTAAGTCTTTATAAAAATAGTTTCCTGCCGGCCCGCGCCTCGTAGTTCCTCTCAGATCAGAGCTAACCCGGGAACAGAAACGGTTGAGCATAACGAGTGAATCTGTATTTACCTGATCATTATTTTAAAGTTTTAAACGACAGCAGAGATTCTCCTTATTCTAACTTTAGGCGTTGTGTGCGGTTTGCTTGCTAAATAAAGTGGGTTGGGTGTAATGGCAAATAAATAATAAAACGTGACGATGATAATTAGCCTAATCAAGGGTTAGCATTAGCTCAGTTAGCTGGTAGATAATGCGTATCCTCCCGTAGCCAGGATGCTACATTAGCATTAGCAGAGATTCTGGTGTTAAATGTCCCCGGGGGAGGATTAGGCAAATGAGCCGCTGACGTCACTTCTTCTTCTTCTGCTGTGGGTTTACTGGCAGGCCGCAAACCACTTCACGGCGTATACTTTTAGCACTGTTAGCCTTGTTAGCACTGTCAGCTCTGTTAGCACTGTTAGCACTGTTAGCTCTGTTAGCCTTGTTAGCACTATTAGCACTGTTAGCCTTGTTAGCTCTGTTAGCCTTGTTAGCACTGTTAGCCTTGTTAGCTCTGTTAGCACTGTTAGCACTGTTAGCTCTGTTAGCCTTGTTAGCACTGTTAGCTCTGTTAGCTCTGTTAGCCTTGTTAGCTCTGTTAGCTCTGTTAGCCTTGTTAGCTCTGTCAGCTCTGTTAGCACTGTTAGCACTGTTAGCTCTGTTAGCTCTGTTAGCTCTGTTAGCACTGTTAGCTCTGTTAGCCTTGTTAGCTCTGTTAGCTCTGATCTGAGAGGATAAAAAAGTGACTGAAGTTTATTCAGCGGTTTCTGAGGATTCATACTTTTCTACCTGCGTATAAAAACACTTTGAGAAGAGGAAGAGTCGAGAGGAGGCTGTTCTTCATGCAGCGTGCATAGTTTCTGTTTCTGAAAGAGTCCAAAGCCTGAGCCCAGCTCAGCGGTTCAAGAGGAAGAAGAGGAGGAGGAAGAGGAGGGTTTAAACCGCTTGTACCATGATTAATCAATAGATCCTGAACCTGACCTCCACCCCCCGGAGATCCTCCTCGTTCTAAAGGAGGTCCCCTCTGGTTCAGACAGAATCCCAATCACCAGTTCTGGTCCAGGTACAGAGGCATTGTGGGTATTGTAGTTCCTGTATGTTTGTATGTAAAGCCTCACAGTGAGGGAGGGTCCAGCTGCGGGTCCAGGCACAGAGGCGTTGTGGGTATTGTAGTTCCTGTATGTTCGACACCCCCCTGATGTAAAGCCTCACAGCTGCCGGTACAGGTCCTGGAGCTCCTTCACCTCCTGCAGGACGTCCCTCGCCTGACTCCAGGTCTCCGTGGCCTCCATCAGGATCCTCTCTGCCTCCGCACCCCCCCGGACCCCCACCCCTCCCCGGACCTCCGTCAGCATCGTCTCCGTGTCCTGCAGCTTCTGGGCGATCAGCTCCTGCAGCCGGGCCACCATCGGGGGGTCTTTATGGTTTTTCGGGTCTTTGTGGTCTTTGGGGTCTTTGTGGTCCTGGGGGGTCAGGATCTGCTCAATGGAGGGGCGGCGGCTCTTCTTGCCCACCAGGGGACTCTGCACCTCCCTCGGGAGGCTATGAGATTTCCCAGAAGCCTCGGCGCAGGCACAGAGAGGGGGGCGGGGGTCCGAGGGGGGGTCGTACTCCTGGATCAGGTCCAGAGTCAGAGCCCCGTCAGAGGAGGAGGCCTGAGGGGGGGAGGACCCGCTGATATAAGAACATGCTAACAGAAGCTGTTGTATGTAGTTAGCTAGCATGTTGTTTACTAACTGTCACATGTTAGCTTGTGTTAGCATGTTGTTTACTAACTGTCACATGTTAGCTTGTGTTAGCATGTTGTTTACTAACTGTCACATGTTAGCTTGTGTTAGCATGTTGTTTACTAACTGTCACATGTTAGCTTGTGTTAGCATGTTGTTTATTAACTGTCACATGTTAGCTTGTGTTAGCATGTTGTTTACTAACTGTCACATGTTAGCTTGTGTTAGCATGTTGTTTACTAACTGTCACATGTTAGCTTGTGTTAGCATGTTGTTTACTAACTGTCACATGTTAGCTTGTGTTAGCATGTTGTTTACTAACTGTCACATGTTAGCTTGTGTTAGCATGTTGTTTACTAACTGTCACATGTTAGCTTGTGTTAGCATGTTGTTTACTAACTGTCACATGTTAGCTTGTGTTAGCATGTTGTTTACTAACTGTCACATGTTAGCTTGTGTTAGCATGTTGTTTACTAACTGTCACATGTTAGCTTGTGTTAGCATGTTGTTTACTAACTGTCACATGTTAGCTTGTGTTAGCATGTTGTTTACTAACTGTCACATGTTAGCTTGTGTTAGCATGTTGTTTACTAACTGTCACATGTTAGCTTGTGTTAGCATGTTGTTTACTAACTGTGACATGTTAGCTTGTGTTAGCATGTTGTTTACTAACTGTCACATGTTAGCTTGTGTTAGCATGTTGTTTACTAACTGTCACATGTTAGCTTGTGTTAGCATGTTGTTTACTAACTGTCACATGTTAGCTTGTGTTAGCATGTTGTTTACTAACTGTCACATGTTAGCTTGTGTTAGCATGTTGTTTACTAACTGTCACATGTTAGCTTGTGTTAGCATGTTGTTTATTAACTGTCACATGTTAGCTTGTGTTAGCATGTTGTTTACTAACTGTCACATGTTAGCTTGTGTTAGCATGTTGTTTACTAACTGTCACATGTTAGCTTGTGTTAGCATGTTGTTTACTAACTGTCACATGTTAGCTTGTGTTAGCATGTTGTTTACTAACTGTCACATGTTAGCTTGTGTTAGCATGTTGTTTACTAACTGTGATACCGACCACGGCCAGCAGGTGTCCTCTGGTCGGCAGGCGACGGGTCTGAGGGATCTTTACTCGATCTCGAGTCAGGTGAGACAGGTGAGCGTCTTCTACAGTCACCTGAAGACAGACAGACAGAGAGAGACACACACACACACACACACACAGACAGACAGACAGACAGACAGACAGACAGACAGACAGACAGACAGACAGACAGACAGACAGACAGACAGACAGAGAGAGACACACAGACAGAGGGACAGACAGACACACACACACACAGACAGACAGACAGACAGACAGACAGACAGACAGACAGAGACACACAGACAGAGGGACAGACAGACGGACAGACAGAGGGACAGACAGAGAGACAGACAGACAGACAGACAGACAGACAGACAGACAGACAGACAGACAGACAGAGAGAGACACACAGACAGAGGGACAGACAGACGGACAGACAGAGGGACAGACAGAGAGACAGACAGAGAGACAGACAGACAGACAGACAGACAGACAGACAGACAGACAGACAGACAGACAGAGAGAGACACACAGAGAGAGACACACAGACAGAGGGACACACAGACAGACAGACAGACAGACAGACAGACAGAGAGAGACACACAGACAGAGGGACAGACAGACGGACAGACAGAGGGACAGACAGACGGACAGACAGAGGGACAGACAGAGAGACAGACAGACAGACAGACAGACAGACAGACAGACAGACAGACAGACAGACAGACAGAGAGACAGACAGACAGACAGACAGAGAGACAGACAGACAGAGGGACAGAGAGACAGAGGGACAGAGAGACAGACAGACAGACAGACAGACAGACAGACAGAGGGACAGAGAGACAGAGAGACAGACAGAGAGACAGAGGGACAGACAGACAGAGGGACAGAGAGACAGACAGACAGACAGACAGAGAGACAGACAGACAGAGGGACAGAGAGACAGAGGGACAGAGAGACAGACAGACAGACAGACAGACAGAGGGACAGAGGGACAGAGAGACAGAGAGACAGACAGACAGACAGACAGACAGAGAGAGACACACAGACAGAGACACACAGACAGAGGGACAGACAGACAGACAGACAGACAGACAGACAGAGAGAGACACACAGACAGAGGGACAGACAGACGGACAGACAGAGGGACAGACAGACGGACAGACAGAGGGACAGACAGAGAGACAGACAGACAGACAGACAGACAGACAGACAGACAGACAGACAGAGAGAGAGACAGACGGACAGACAGACAGACAGACAGACAGACAGACAGACAGACAGACAGACAGAGAGACAGACAGACAGACAGACAGAGAGACAGACAGACAGAGAGACAGAGGGACAGAGACAGACAGACAGACAGACAGACAGAGGAGACAGAGAGACAGAGAGACAGACAGAGAGACAGACAGACAGAGAGACAGAGGGACAGAGAGACAGACAGACAGACAGACAGACAGACAGACAGACAGAGAGACAGAGGGACAGACAGACAGAGAGACAGAGAGACAGACAGACAGACAGAGAGACAGAGGGACAGAGAGACAGACAGACAGAGAGACAGACAGACAGACAGAGAGACAGAGAGGACAGAGAGACAGACAGAGAGACAGACAGACAGAGAGACAGAGGGACAGAGAGACAGACAGACAGACAGACAGACAGACAGACAGAGAGACAGAGGGACAGAGAGACAGAGAGACAGACAGACAGACAGAGAGACAGAGGGACAGAGAGACAGACAGACAGAGAGACAGACAGACAGACAGAGAGACAGAGGGACAGACAGACAGAGAGACAGACAGACAGACAGACAGACAGACAGACAGACAGAGAGACAGACAGACAGACAGACAGACAGACAGACAGACAGACAGAGAGACAGACAGACAGAGAGACAGACAGAGAGACAGAGAGACAGAGAGACAGACAGAGGGACAGACAGGTTAAAGTGGTCACACTTGTCATAAAAATCGATTTTACAGATTATTTTTATCTTTTTTCTGAGTGTCGGAAAATCCAATCAATCCTGTGCCTGTGTGTTCGAACTGTATGTGTTTGTGTGTGTGTCTTAGTGTGTCTCTCTCTCTCTCTCTGTGTGTGTGTGTTGATCACAGTATTGATGGTGGAAACGTTGAGCAGCTGCAGGTGAACACACACTTCCTACAGAGATAACGGAATTCACAGGAAACTGTTTCTAAAATCAAACGTGAAGAACGTTGTGTTTACTAACTGCCTTCACGAACCAACGGACGTCTCTGATGGAGGGTCAGATGTTATCACTCTGACCCTCCATCAGAGAGAAGTGCCCCTCCTGAGTTCCTCGTGAATCCCCCCCACGGTGTGTCTCAGTGAACGTAGATATGTAAATATAGATCCGGTACCTCGTCCAGGATCTGGTTCTTGGCCCGTGTGATGGCGGCGTTCAGGACCTGGATCCACGACTCCTTCTCCTCCGGACTCACAGCCAGGAACACCAGGTTAGGGAACCTGCAGGACAGAGCAGACATTAACAACAACAACAACAACAACAACACATGTGGTGTTGATTTAGCATGATGCTAGTAACATGCTAGGCCTAACATCCGCAGTTAGCTTTTAATAGCATGATGTTAGATAACTGCTACAGGTTCATTAGTGTTAGATTGTTTTAGAATGCTATTGGATAAACGTTGATTTAGCTGGCACTTCAGATCATAATATATATATATATATATACATTTCACGTTAGCTTCAAATAGCATTTTGTTAAATAGCGTGCTAGCAGTTACCATGTTACTGTTTTGGTTGATGTAGCTGGGAGCTAAGACTGTTAGCTTGTGTTAGCACTTTGTTAGCTGCTGCTTTGACTAGCTAGCGGTAATAGATAGACGCACACACATACACACACACACACACACACACACACACACACATATACAGACACACACAGCAGATATTTTGCAGGCCATCCCACAAAAACCCAGAATGCCCTAGGGAAGGATCAGGTGTCCTGCAGACAGGTGGCAGCTTCTGTTACACACACACACACACACACACACACACACACACACACAGACACACTGTTGTCCGAAGCCTCAGTGGGAGACACATCATCAGATGGCTGTGTGTGTGTGTGTGTGTGCAATCAGCTGCTGTGAGTCAGTGATTCTTTTTTTATTCACATTTCTGCAAAAACTGTAAGTCTAAGAATAGTTTCCTGTGAGCTGCAGAGTGTGACGCACGATAAGAACTTCCTCTGAAACATGAAAAACACTAAGGAGGCGTCATGAGGAGGAATCTACAGAGACAGAACGTGAAGTCATGTGACCGTGCAGTAGTTCCTTTATAGCCCAACATTAGCCTCCTTTAGCTTAGCGGTGGTGACGTGAAGTCATGTGACCGTGCTGTAGTTCCTTTATAGCCCAACATTAGCCTCCTTTAGCTTAGCGGTGGTGACGTGAAGTCATGTGACCGTGCTGTAGTTCCTTTATAGCCCAACATTAGCCTCCTTTAGCTTAGCGGTGGTGACGTGAAGTCATGTGACCGTGCTGTAGTTCCTTTATAGCCCAACATTAGCCTCCTTTAGCTTAGCGGTGGTGACGTGAAGTCATGTGACCGTGCTGTAGTTCCTTTATAGCCCAACATTAGCCTCCTTTAGCTTAGCGGTGGTGACGTGAAGTCATGTGACCGTGCTGTAGTTCCTTTATAGCCCAACATTAGCCTCCTTTAGCTTAGCGGTGGTGACGTGAAGTCATGTGACCGTGCTGTAGTTCCTTTATAGCCCAACATTAGCCTCCTTTAGCTTAGCGGTGGTGACGTGAAGTCATGTGACCGTGCTGTAGTTCCTTTATAGCCCAACATTAGCCTCCTTTAGCTTAGCGGTGGTGACGTGAAGTCATGTGACCGTGCTGTAGTTCCTTTATAGCCCAACATTAGCCTCCTTTAGCTTAGCGGTGGTGACGTGAAGTCATGTGACCGTGCTGTAGTTCCTTTATAGCCCAACATTAGCCTCCTTTAGCTTAGCGGTGGTGACGTGAAGTCATGTGACCGTGCTGTAGTTCCTTTATAGCCCAACATTAGCCTCCTTTAGCTTAGCGGTGGTGACGTGAAGTCATGTGACCGTGCTGTAGTTCCTTTATAGCCCAACATTAGCCTCCTTTAGCTTAGCGGTGGTGACGTGAAGTCATGTGACCGTGCTGTAGTTCCTTTATAGCCCAACATTAGCCTCCTTTAGCTTAGCGGTGGTGACGTGAAGTCATGTGACCGTGCTGTAGTTCCTTTATAGCCCAACATTAGCCTCCTTTAGCTTAGCGGTGGTGACGTGAAGTCATGTGACCGTGCTGTAGTTCCTTTATAGCCCAACATTAGCCTCCTTTAGCTTAGCGGTGGTGACGTGAAGTCATGTGACCGTGCTGTAGTTCCTTTATAGCCCAACATTAGCTACCTTTAGCTTAGCGGTGGTGACGTGAAGTCATGTGACCGTGCTGTAGTTCCTTTATAGCCCAACATTAGCCTCCTTTAGCTTAGCGGTGGTGACGTGAAGTCATGTGACCGTGCTGTAGTTCCTTTATAGCCCAACATTAGCCTCCTTTAGCTTAGCGGTGGTGACGTGAAGTCATGTGACCGTGCTGTAGTTCCTTTATAGCCCAACATTAGCCTCCTTTAGCTTAGCGGTGGTGACGTGAAGTCATGTGACCGTGCTGTAGTTCCTTTATAGCCCAACATTAGCCTACCTTTAGCTTAGCGGTGGTGACGTGAAGTCATGTGACCGTGCTGTAGTTCCTTTATAGCCCAACATTAGCCTCCTTTAGCTTAGCGGTGGTGACGTGAAGTCATGTGACCGTGCTGTAGTTCCTTTATAGCCCAACATTAGCCTCCTTTAGCTTAGCGGTGGTGACGTGAAGTCATGTGACCGTGCTGTAGTTCCTTTATAGCCCAACATTAGCCTCCTTTAGCTTAGCGGTGGTGACGTGAAGTCATGTGACCGTGCTGTAGTTCCTTTATAGCCCAACATTAGCCTCCTTTAGCTTAGCGGTGGTGACGTGAAGTCATGTGACCGTGCTGTAGTTCCTTTATAGCCCAACATTAGCCTCCTTTAGCTTAGCGGTGGTGACGTGAAGTCATGTGACCGTGCTGTAGTTCCTTTATAGCCCAACATTAGCCTCCTTTAGCTTAGCGGTGGTGACGTGAAGTCATGTGACCGTGCTGTAGTTCCTTTATAGCCCAACATTAGCCTCCTTTAGCTTAGCGGTGGTGACGTGAAGTCATGTGACCGTGCTGTAGTTCCTTTATAGCCCAACATTAGCCACCTTTAGCTTAGCGGTGGTGACGTGAAGTCATGTGACCGTGCTGTAGTTCCTTTATAGCCCAACATTAGCCTCCTTTAGCTTAGCGGTGGTGACGTGAAGTCATGTGACCGTGCTGTAGTTCCTTTATAGCCCAACATTAGCCTCCTTTAGCTTAGCGGTGGTGACGTGAAGTCATGTGACCGTGCTGTAGTTCCTTTATAGCCCAACATTAGCCTCCTTTAGCTTAGCGGTGGTGACGTGAAGTCATGTGACCGTGCTGTAGTTCCTTTATAGCCCAACATTAGCCTCCTTTAGCTTAGCGGTGGTGACGTGAAGTCATGTGACCGTGCTGTAGTTCCTTTATAGCCCAACATTAGCCTCCTTTAGCTTAGCGGTGGTGACGTGAAGTCATGTGACCGTGCTGTAGTTCCTTTATAGCCCAACATTAGCCTCCTTTAGCTTAGCGGTGGTGACGTGAAGTCATGTGACCGTGCTGTAGTTCCTTTATAGCCCAACATTAGCCTACTTTAGCTTAGCGGTGGTGACGTGAAGTCATGTGACCGTGCTGTAGTTCCTTTATAGCCCAACATTAGCCACCTTTAGC
>CM070430.1:640000-652500 GCA_036324595.1 Champsocephalus gunnari | reverse complement strand
CACTCACCCGTTTCCCGGAGCCGTTCTTCTTCATGCTGCTGTCGGTACTTTCTCTCCTCCGTTTCCCCGCAAAGAGAGCAGGAGACGCCGGGGAGAAGTGTCTGAAGTCCCGGTGCTGCTCTCCTCTCCCCTGGTGCTCGGTGTCCGGTGTCTCCTCCTCTGGTGCTCCCGGTGATGTGTCTCTGATCCCCGGTGATGTGTCTCTGACCCCCGGTGCTGCTCTCCTCTCCCCTGGTGCTCGGTGTCCGGTGTCTCCTCCTCCCGGCCCCCCGCGTCTCTTTCCGCGGCAGCAGCGCCGCCTACCGGACAACACCGCGAAGGACCGGGCAGCCATGTGGAAATGTGCCATTTAATAATAACCTTTTAAAATATGAATATGGTCGTGATGCTAGTAGGCCTATCATATATACATATATATATATACATATATATATATATGTATATATGTATATATATATATATATATATATGTATATATATAGCATTTAGCCTGATGGTAATGTGTGTACAGCACGTGTTGCGCTGAGCTGCTCCACGCCAAGGGAAGTCAACCAACACCATGTCACACACGTTATTACTTCATGTGTTTATATATATATATGTATATATATATATATATATACATATATATACATATATATGTATATATATATGTATATATATGTATATATATATATATATACATATATATATATATGTTGTTTATTTGTTTCCTTGCACTATTTCATGTCTTGTGTTCAGATTGAGCTTCTGTGTGTGTGTGTGTGTGTGTGGTGTGTGTGTGTGTGTGTGTGTGTGTGTGTGTGTGTGTGTGTGTGTGTGTGTGTGTTGTGGTGTGTGTGTGTGTGTGTGTGTGTGTGTGTGGTGTGTGTGTGTGTGTGAGAGGATCAGTGTAATCTGATCAGATGTTTGCAGCAGGCTCTGATCTGGAGTCAGTTTCACTTTGAGCTCGGATCATAAACTGGGTCACAGATGATCTAAACAACAACAACAACAACATTATTATTATTTATAATTCTGAACGACTGACTGTTCTTTAATCCTGAGAGACTACTTTAAAGAGTCCTCTCCTCTGATGTTCAGGTGTATATCAGTATGTAGTGTCTCTACTTTAAAGAGTCCTCTCCTGCTGATGTTCAGGTGTATATCAGTATGTAGTGTCTCTACTTTAAAGAGTCCTCTCCTGCTGATGTTCAGGTGTATATCAGTATGTAGTGTCTCTACTTTAAAGAGTCCTCTCCTCTGATGTTCAGGTGTATATCAGTATGTAGTGTCTCTACTTTAAAGAGTCCTCTCCTGCTGATGTTCAGGTGTATATCAGTATGTAGTGTCTCTACTTTAAAGAGTCCTCTCCTGCTGATGTTCAGGTGTATATCAGTATGTAGTGTCTCTACTTTAAAGAGTCCTCTCCTGCTGATGTTCAGGTGTATATCAGTATGTAGTGTCTCTACTTTAAAGAGTCCTCTCCTGCTGATGTTCAGGTGTATATCAGTATGTAGTGTCTCTACTTTAAAGAGTCCTCTCCTGCTGATGTTCAGGTGTATATCAGTATGTAGTGTCTCTACTTTAAAGAGTCCTCTCCTGCTGATGTTCAGGTGTATATCAGTATGTAGTGTCTCTACTTTAAAGAGTCCTCTCCTGCTGATGTTCAGGTGTATATCAGTATGTAGTGTCTCTACTTTAAAGAGTCCTCTCCTGCTGATGTTCAGGTGTATATCAGTATGTAGTGTCTCTACTTTAAAGAGTCCTCTCCTGCTGATGTTCAGGTGTATATCAGTGTGTAGTGTCTCTACTTTAAAGAGTCCTCTCCTGCTGATGTTCAGGTGTATATCAGTGTGTAGTGTCTCTACTTTAAAGAGTCCTCTCCTGCTGATGTTCAGGTGTATATCAGTATGTAGTGTCTCTACTTTAAAGAGTCCTCTGCTGCTGATGTTCAGGTGTATATCAGTATGTAGTGTCTCTACTTTAAAGAGTCCTCTCCTGCTGATGTTCAGGTGTATATCAGTATGTAGTGTCTCTACTTTAAAGAGTCCTCTCCTGCTGATGTTCAGGTGTATATCAGTATGTAGTGTCTCTACTTTAAAGAGTCCTCTCCTGCTGATGTTCAGGTGTATATCAGTGTGTAGTGTCTCTACTTTAAAGAGTCCTCTCCTGCTGATGTTCATGTGTATATCAGTATGTAGTGTCTCTACTTTAAAGAGTCCTCTCCTGCTGATGTTCAGGTGTATATCAGTATGTAGTGTCTCTACTTTAAAGAGTCCTCTCCTGCTGATGTTCAGGTGTATATCAGTATGTAGTGTCTCTACTTTAAAGAGTCCTCTCCTGCTGATGTTCAGGTGTATATCAGTATGTAGTGTCTCTACTTTAAAGAGTCCTCTCCTGCTGATGTTCAGGTGTATATCAGTGTGTAGTGTCTCTACTTTAAAGAGTCCTCTCCTGCTGATGTTCAGGTGTATATCAGTATGTTGTGTCTCTACTTTAAAGAGTCCTCTGCTGCTGATGTTCAGGTGTATATCAGTCTGTAGCGTCTCTACTTTAAAGAGTCCTCTCCTGCTGATGTTCAGGTGTATATCAGTATGTAGTGTCTCTACTTTAAAGAGTCCTCTCCTGCTGATGCTCAGGTGTATATCAGTATGTAGAGTCTCTACTTTAAAGAGTCCTCTCCTGCTGATGTTCAGGTGTATATCAGTACGTAGTGTCTCCACTTTAAAGAGTCCTCTGCTGCTGATGTTCAGGTGTATATCAGTATGTAGTGTCTCCACTTTAAAGAGTCCTCTGCTGCTGATGTTCAGGTGTATATCAGTACGTAGTGTCTCCACTTTAAAGAGTCCTCTGCTGCTGATGTTCAGGTGTATATCAGTATGTAGTGTCTCCACTTTAAAGAGTCCTCTGCTGCCCCCTGTTGTGATGTATCTGAACCTTGTGGGTAAATATCAGACTCGCTCTTCAGTCGTTCCAGTGTTTATTTATAATCATTGAACTACTCGCTATGTGGAGATCAAACATGTTTTAAGAAGTACCTCCAACAGTGTGTACAGTTGTAATACATGTGTACATCTCTGAGCTGGTGTGACGGTTCGTCCAATCAGCATACAGGGTTTCAAGGTCAACATCTGGCTGAGACTAAACTGGCTCTCAATCGTCTGTAAATACACTCTCCGTCACAGTGACTTCCTGCGCAGAGGGCAGAGGGCAGAGGTCAGAGGTCAGAGGTCAGCTGACGTCCTTCAATCCCACCAATCGGGCGCTCTCCTCCCACAGCCGCCTCGCCATGAAGTCGTCCCGCCCCTCAGGAGCGACTTCCTTCTCCGCACAGTCGCTGAAACACAGGAAGCACCGACTGTCAGAGGTGTTACCTGAACTACCCCCTGTCCCCTGCCCAGGTGTGTGTTACCTGAACTACCCCCTGTCCTCTCCCCAGGTGTGTGTTACCTGAACTACCCCCTGTCCTCTCCTCCAGGTGTGTGTTACCTGAACTACCCCCTGTCCTCTCCTCCAGGTGTGTGTTACCTGAACTACCCCCTGTCCTCTCCTCCAGGTGTGTGTTACCTGAACTACCCCCTGTCCTCTCCCCAGGTGTGTGTTACCTGAAGTACCCCCTGTCCTCTCCCCAGGTGTGTGTTACCTGAACTACCCCCTGTCCTCTCCCCAGGTGTGTGTTACCTGAACTACCCCCTGTCCTCTCCCCAGGTGTGTGTTACCTGAACTACCCCCTGTCCTCTCCCCAGGTGTGTGTTACCTGAACTACCCCCTGTCCTCTCCTCCAGGTGTGTGTTACCTGAACTACCCCCTGTCCTCTCCCCAGGTGTGTGTTACCTGAACTACCCCCTGTCCTCTCCCCAGGTGTGTGTTACCTGAACTACCCCCTGTCCTCTCCTCCAGGTGTGTGTTACCTGAACTACCCCCTGTCCTCTCCTCCAGGTGTGTGTTACCTGAACTACCCCCTGTCCCCTCCTCCAGGTGTGTGTTACCTGAACTACCCCCTGTCCTCTCCTCCAGGTGTGTGTTACCTGAACTACCCCCTGTCCTCTCCCCAGGTGTGTGTTACCTGAACTACCCCCTGTCCTCTCCCCAGGTGTGTGTTACCTGAACTACCCCCTGTCCTCTCCCCAGGTGTGTGTTACCTGAACTACCCCCTGTCCTCTCCCCAGGTGTGTGTTACCTGAACTACCCCCTGTCCTCTCCCCAGGTGTGTGTTACCTGAACTACCCCCTGTCCTCTCCTCCAGGTGTGTGTTACCTGAACTACCCCCTGTCCTCTCCCCAGGTGTGTGTTACCTGAACTACCCCCTGTCCTCTCCCCAGGTGTGTGTTACCTGAACTACCCCCTGTCCTCTCCCCAGGTGTGTGTTACCTGAACTACCCCCTGTCCTCTCCCCAGGTGTGTGTTACCTGAACTACCCCCTGTCCTCTCCCCAGGTGTGTGTTACCTGAACTACCCCCTGTCCTCTCTCCAGGTGTGTGTTACCTGAACTACCCCCTGTCCTCTCCTCCAGGTGTGTGTTACCTGAACTACCCCCTGTCCTCTCCCCATGTGTGTGTTACCTGAACTACCCCCTGTCCTCTCCTCCAGGTGTGTGTTACCTGAACTGCCCCCTGTCCTCTCCTCCAGGTGTGTGTTACCTGAACTACCCCCTGTCCTCTCCCCAGGTGTGTGTTACCTGAACTACCCCCTGTCCTCTCCCCAGGTGTGTGTTACCTGAACTACCCCCTGTCCTCTCCCCAGGTGTGTGTTACCTGAACTACCCCCTGTCCTCTCCCCAGGTGTGTGTTACCTGAACTACCCCCTGTCCTCTCCCCAGGTGTGTGTTACCTGAACTACCCCCTGTCCTCTCCCCAGGTGTGTGTTACCTGAACTACCCCCTGTCCTCTCCTCCAGGTGTGTGTTACCTGAACTACCCCCTGTCCTCTCTCCAGGTGTGTGTTACCTGAACTACCCCCTGTCCTCTCCTCCAGGTGTGTGTTACCTGAACTACCCCCTGTCCTCTCCTCCAGGTGTGTGTTACCTGAACTACCCCCTGTCCTCTCCCCAGGTGTGTGTTACCTGAACTACCCCCTGTCCTCTCCTCCAGGTGTGTGTTACCTGAACTACCCCCTGTCCTCTCCCCAGGTGTGTGTTACCTGAACTACCCCCTGTCCTCTCCTCCAGGTGTGTGTTACCTGAACTACCCCCTGTCCTCTCCCCAGGTGTGTGTTACCTGAACTACCCCCTGTCCTCTCCCCAGGTGTGTGTTACCTGAACTACCCCCTGTCCTCTCCCCAGGTGTGTGTTACCTGAACTACCCCCTGTCCTCTCCCCAGGTGTGTGTTACCTGAACTACCCCCTGTCCTCTCCCCAGGTGTGTGTTACCTGAACTACCCCCCTGTCCTCTCCCCAGGTGTGTGTTACCTGAAGTACCCCCTGTCCTCTCCTCCAGGTGTGTGTTACCTGAACTACCCCCTGTCCTCTCCTCCAGGTGTGTGTTACCTGAACTACCCCCTGTCCTCTCCTCCAGGTGTGTGTTACCTGAACTACCCCCTGTCCTCTCCTCCAGGTGTGTGTTACCTGAACTACCCCCTGTCCTCTCCTCCAGGTGTGTGTTACCTGAACTACCCCCTGTCCTCTCCTCCAGGTGTGTGTTACCTGAACTACCCCCTGTCCTCTCCCCAGGTGTGTGTTACCTGAACTACCCCCTGACCTCTCCTCCAGGTGTGTGTTACCTGAACTACCCCCTGTCCTCTCCCCAGGTGTGTGTTACCTGAAGTACCCCCTGTCCTCTCCCCAGGTGTGTGTTACCTGAACTACCCCCTGTCCTCTCCCCAGGTGTGTGTTACCTGAAGTACCCCCTGTCCTCTCCCCAGGTGTGTGTTACCTGAACTACCCCCTGTCCTCTCCTCAGGTGTGTGTTACCTGAACTACCCCCTGTCCTCTCCCCAGGTGTGTGTTACCTGAAGTACCCCCTGTCCTCTCCCCAGGTGTGTGTTACCTGAAGTACCCCCTGTCCTCTCCCCAGGTGTGTGTTACCTGAAGTACCCCCCCGTCTTGCCCTCCAGCCCCGGTGTCAGGGCGCAGTACAGGGTGGTCTGCGCCCCCTGCTGGGGGGTCTTCATCAGCAGCAGAGAGGGCAGAGACAGCAGAGAGCCCAGCAGGGGGAGCCAGCTCTCAACGTGACGACCCAGCTCAGTGCGGATCACGCCCGGGTGGAGACAGAAGGAGGACACCCCGGAGCCTGGGGACGCAGAGTGTGTGTCAGTGTGTGTGTTAGTGTGTGTGGGGACACAGAGTGTGTGTTAGTGTGTGTGGGGAGCGCAGAGTGTGTGTCAGTGTGTGTGTTAGTGTGTGTGTCAGTGTGTGTGAGGAGCGCAGAGTGTGTGTTAGTGTGTGTGTTAGTGTGTGTGTTAGTGTGTGTGGGGACAAAGAGTGTGTGTTCGTGTGTGTGGGGACACAGAGTGTGTGTTAGTGTGTGTGTTAGTGTGTGTGTTAGTGTGTGTGAGGAGCGCAGAGTGTGTGTTAGTGTGTGTGTTAGTGTGTGTGTTAGTGTGTGTGGGGAGCGCAGAGTGTGTGTCAGTGTGTGTGTTAGTGTGTGCGAGGAGCGCAGAGTGTGTGTTAGTGTGTGTGTTAGTGTGTGTGTTTTGTGTGTGAGGAGCGCAGAGTGTGTGTTAGTGTGTGTGTTAGTGTGTGTGAGGAGCGCAGAGTGTGTGTCAGTGTGTGTGAGGAGCGCAGAGTGTGTGTCAGTGTGTGTGAGGACCGCAGAATGTGTGTTAGTGTGTTTAGGTCTATAGGTCTTTTGGTCTTTAGGTCTATAGGTCTTTAGGTCTATAGGTCTATAGGTCTATAGGTCTATAGGTCTTTAGGTCTATAGGTCTATAGGTCTTTAGGTCTATAGGTCTATAGGTCTATAGGTCTTTAGGTCTATAGGTCTATAGGTCTTTAGGCCTTTAGGTCTATAGGTCTTTAGGTCTTTAGGTCTTTAGGTCTATAGGTCTATAGGTCTTTAGGTCTATAGGTCTATAGGTCTATAGGTCTTTAGGTCTTTAGGTCTATAGGTCTTTAGGTCTATAGGTCTATAGGTCTATAGGTCTTTAGGTCTTTAGGTCTATAGGTCTTTAGGTCTATAGGTCTATAGGTCTATAGGTCTTTAGGTCTTTAGGTCTATAGGTCTTTAGGTCTATAGGTCTATAGGTCTATAGGTCTTTAGGTCTTTAGGTCTATAGGTCTTTAGGTCTTTAGGTCTTTAGGTCTATAGGTCTATAGGTCTTTAGGTCTTTAGGTCTATAGGTCTTTAGGTCTATAGGTCTTTAGGTCTTTAGGTCTTTAGGTCTTTAGGTCTATAGGTCTATAGGTCTTTAGGTCTTTAGGTCTATAGGTCTTTAGGTCTATAGGTCTATAGGTCTATAGGTCTTTAGGTCTTTAGGTCTTTAGGTCTATAGGTCTATAGGTCTATAGGTCTTTAGGTCTTTAGGTCTATAGGTCTTTAGGTCTTTAGGTCTTTAGGTCTATAGGTCTATAGGTCTATAGGTCTTTAGGTCTTTAGGTCTATAGGTCTATAGGTCTATAGGTCTTTAGGTCTATAGGTCTATAGGTCTTTAGGTCTTTAGGTCTATAGGTCTATAGGTCTATAGGTCTTTAGGTCTTTAGGTCTTTAGGTCTATAGGTCTATAGGTCTTTAGGTCTTTAGGTCTTTAGGTCTTTAGGTCTATAGGTCTATAGGTCTATAGGTCTATAGGTCTATAGGTCTTTAGGTCTTTAGGTCTTTAGGTCTTTAGGTCTATAGGTCTATAGGTCTATAGGTCTTTAGGTCTTTAGGTCTTTAGGTCTATAGGTCTTTAGGTCTTTAGGTCTTTAGGTCTTTAGGTCTATAGGTCTATAGGTCTTTAGGTCTTTAGGTCTTTAGGTCTATAGGTCTATAGGTCTATAGGTCTTTAGGTCTTTAGGTCTTTAGGTCTATAGGTCTATAGGTCTTTAGGTCTATAGGTCTATAGGTCTTTAGGTCTATAGGTCTATAGGTCTTTAGGTCTTTAGGTCTTTAGGTCTATAGGTCTATAGGTCTTTAGGTCTATAGGTCTATAGGTCTTTAGGTCTATAGGTCTTTAGGTCTTTAGGTCTTTAGGTCTATAGGTCTTTAGGTCTATAGGTCTATAGGTCTTTAGGTCTTTAGGTCTATAGGTCTTTAGGTCTATAGGTCTATAGGTCTTTAGGTCTATAGGTCTATAGGTCTTTAGGTCTATAGGTCTATAGGTCTTTAGGTCTATAGGTCTATAGGTCTTTAGGTCTATAGGTCTATAGGTCTTTAGGTCTATAGGTCTATAGGTCTTTAGGTCTATAGGTCTATAGGTCTTTAGGTCTTTAGGTCTTTAGGTCTTTAGGTCTTTAGGTCTATAGGTCTTTAGGTCTTTAGGTCTTTAGGTCTTTAGGTCTATAGGTCTTTAGGTCTATAGGTCTATAGGTCTTTAGGTCTTTAGGTCTTTAGGTCTATAGGTCTTTAGGTCTTTAGGTCTATAGGTCTTTAGGTCTTTAGGTCTTTAGGTCTATAGGTCTTTAGGTCTATAGGTCTTTAGGTCTTTAGGTCTATAGGTCTTTAGGTCTATAGGTCTTTAGGTCTATAGGTCTTTAGGTCTTTAGGTCTTTAGGTCTTTAGGTCTATAGGTCTTTAGGTCTTTAGGTCTTTAGGTCTATAGGTCTTTAGGTCTATAGGTCTTTAGGTCTTTAGGTCTTTAGGTCTATAGGTCTTTAGGTCTTTAGGTCTTTAGGTCTTTAGGTCTATAGGTCTTTAGGTCTATAGGTCTTTAGGTCTATAGGTCTTTAGGTCTTTAGGTCTTTAGGTCTTTAGGTCTATAGGTCTTTTGGTCTATAGGTCTTTAGGTCTATAGGTCTTTAGGTCTTTAGGTCTTTAGGTCTATAGGTCTATAGGTCTATAGGTCTATAGGTCTTTAGGTCTTTAGGTCTTTAGGTCTATAGGTCTTTAGGTCTTTAGGTCTTTAGGTCTTTAGGTCTATAGGTCTTTTAGGTCTATAGGTCTTTAGGTCTATAGGTCTTTAGGTCTTTAGGTCTTTAGGTCTATAGGTCTATAGGTCTTTAGGTCTATAGGTCTTTAGGTCTATAGGTCTTTAGGTCTTTAGGTCTTTAGGTCTATAGGTCTATAGGTCTATAGGTCTTTAGGTCTATAGGTCTTTAGGTCTATAGGTCTTTAGGTCTTTAGGTCTATAGGTCTATAGGTCTTTAGGTCTATAGGTCTATAGGTCTTTAGGTCTATAGGTCTATAGGTCTTTAGGTCTATAGGTCTTTAGGTCTTTAGGTCTTTAGGTCTTTAGGTCTATAGGTCTTTAGGTCTATAGGTCTTTAGGTCTTTAGGTCTTTAGGTCTTTAGGTCTATAGGTCTATAGGTCTTTAGGTCTATAGGTCTTTAGGTCTATAGGTCTTTAGGTCTTTAGGTCTATAGGTCTTTAGGTCTATAGGTCTTTAGGTCTTTAGGTCTTTAGGTCTATAGGTCTTTAGGTCTTTAGGTCTTTAGGTCTTTTGGTCTATAGGTCTTTAGGTCTATAGGTCTTTAGGTCTTTAGGTCTTTAGGTCTATAGGTCTTTAGGTCTTTAGGTCTTTAGGTCTATAGGTCTTTAGGTCTTTAGGTCTTTAGGTCTATAGGTCTTTAGGTCTTTAGGTCTTTAGGTCTTTTGGTCTATAGGTCTTTAGGTCTATAGGTCTATAGGTCTATAGGTCTTTAGGTCTATAGGTCTTTAGGTCTTTAGGTCTTTAGGTCTATAGGTCTATAGGTCTTTAGGTCTTTAGGTCTATAGGTCTTTAGGTCTATAGGTCTTTAGGTCTTTAGGTCTTTAGGTCTATAGGTCTATAGGTCTTTAGGTCTATAGGTCTATAGGTCTTTAGGTCTTTAGGTCTTTAGGTCTTTTGGTCTATAGGTCTTTAGGTCTATAGGTCTTTAGGTCTTTAGGTCTTTAGGTCTTTAGGTCTTTGGTCTTTAGGTCTTTAGGTCTTTAGGTCTATAGGTCTATAGGTCTTTAGGTCTTTAGGTCTTTAGGTCTTTAGGTCTTTAGGTCTATAGGTCTTTAGGTCTTTAGGTCTATAGGTCTTTAGGTCTTTAGGTCTTTTGGTCTTTAGGTCTTTAGGTCTTTAGGTCTTTAGGTCTATAGGTCTTTAGGTCTTTAGGTCTTTAGGTCTTTAGGTCTATAGGTCTTTAGGTCTTTAGGTCTATAGGTCTTTAGGTCTTTAGGTCTTTAGGTCTTTAGGTCTTTAGGTCTATAGGTCTATAGGTCTTTAGGTCTATAGGTCTTTAGGTCTATAGGTCTTTAGGTCTTTAGGTCTTTAGGTCTTTAGGTCTTTAGGTCTTTAGGTCTATAGGTCTTTAGGTCTTTAGGTCTTTAGGTCTATAGGTCTTTAGGTCTTTTGGTCTTTAGGTCTTTAGGTCTATAGGTCTTTAGGTCTTTAGGTCTTTAGGTCTTTAGGTCTATAGGTCTTTAGGTCTATAGGTCTTTAGGTCTTTAGGTCTTTAGGTCTATAGGTCTTTAGGTCTTTAGGTCTTTAGGTCTATAGGTCTTTAGGTCTTTAGGTCTATAGGTCTATAGGTCTATAGGTCTTTAGGTCTATAGGTCTTTAGGTCTTTAGGTCTATAGGTCTATAGGTCTATAGGTCTATAGGTCTTTAGGTCTATAGGTCTTTAGGTCTATAGGTCTATAGGTCTTTAGGTCTTTAGGTCTTTAGGTCTATAGGTCTATAGGTCTTTAGGTCTATAGGTCTTTAGGTCTTTAGGTCTTTAGGTCTTTAGGTCTTTAGGTCTATAGGTCTTAGGGTCTATAGGTCTTTAGGTCTTTAGGTCTATAGGTCTATAGGTCTATAGGTCTTTAGGTCTTTAGGTCTATAGGTCTATAGGTCTATAGGTCTATAGGTCTTTAGGTCTATAGGTCTTTAGGTCTATAGGTCTATAGGTCTTTAGGTCTATAGGTCTTTAGGTCTTTAGGTCTATAGGTCTTTAGGTCTATAGGTCTTTAGGTCTTTAGGTCTTTAGGTCTATAGGTCTATAGGTCTTTAGGTCTTTAGGTCTATAGGTCTTTAGGTCTATAGGTCTATAGGTCTATAGGTCTATAGGTCTTTAGGTCTATAGGTCTTTAGGTCTATAGGTCTATAGGTCTATAGGTCTTTAGGTCTTTAGGTCTATAGGTCTATAGGTCTATAGGTCTATAGGTCTTTAGGTCTATAGGTCTATAGGTCTATAGGTCTTTAGGTCTATAGGTCTTTAGGTCTATAGGTCTATAGGTCTATAGGTCTATAGGTCTATAGGTCTTTAGGTCTTTAGGTCTATAGGTCTTTAGGGTCTTTAGGGTCTATAGGTCTATAGGTCTATAGGTCTTTAGGTCTTTAGGGTCTATAGGTCTATAGGTCTATAGGTCTTTAGGTCTATAGGTCTTTAGGTCTTTAGGTCTATAGGTCTTTAGGTCTATAGGTCTATAGGTCTTTAGGTCTATAGGTCTTTAGGTCTTTAGGTCTTTAGGTCTATAGGTCTTTAGGTCTTTAGGTCTATAGGTCTTTAGGTCTTTAGGTCTTTAGGTCTTTAGGTCTTTAGGTCTATAGGTCTTTAGGTCTTTAGGTCTTTAGGTCTTTAGGTCTTTAGGTCTATAGGTCTTTAGGTCTATAGGTCTTTAGGTCTATAGGTCTATAGGTCTTTAGGTCTATAGGTCTATAGGTCTTTAGGTCTATAGGTCTTTAGGTCTATAGGTCTTTAGGTCTTTAGGTCTATAGGTCTTTAGGTCTATAGGTCTTTAGGTCTTTAGGTCTTTAGGTCTATAGGTCTTTAGGTCTTTAGGTCTTTAGGTCTTTTGGTCTATAGGTCTTTAGGTCTATAGGTCTTTAGGTCTTTAGGTCTTTAGGTCTATAGGTCTTTAGGTCTTTAGGTCTTTAGGTCTATAGGTCTTTAGGTCTTTAGGTCTTTAGGTCTATAGGTCTTTAGGTCTTTAGGTCTTTAGGTCTTTTGGTCTATAGGTCTTTAGGTCTATAGGTCTATAGGTCTATAGGTCTTTAGGTCTATAGGTCTTTAGGTCTTTAGGTCTTTAGGTCTATAGGTCTATAGGTCTATAGGTCTTTAGGTCTATAGGTCTTTAGGTCTATAGGTCTTTAGGTCTTTAGGTCTTTAGGTCTATAGGTCTATAGGTCTTTAGGTCTATAGGTCTATAGGTCTTTAGGTCTTTAGGTCTTTAGGTCTTTTGGTCTATAGGTCTTTAGGTCTATAGGTCTTTAGGTCTTTAGGTCTTTAGGTCTTTAGGTCTTTGGTCTTTAGGTCTTTAGGTCTTTAGGTCTATAGGTCTATAGGTCTATAGGTCTTTAGGTCTTTAGGTCTATAGGTCTTTAGGTCTATAGGTCTTTAGGTCTTTAGGTCTATAGGTCTTTAGGTCTTTAGGTCTTTAGGTCTTTAGGTCTTTAGGTCTTTAGGTCTTTAGGTCTATAGGTCTTTAGGTCTTTAGGTCTATAGGTCTTTAGGTCTATAGGTCTTTAGGTCTTTAGGTCTATAGGTCTTTTGG
>CM070430.1:632500-635000 GCA_036324595.1 Champsocephalus gunnari | reverse complement strand
GCGTTGTTGATCAGGATGTCCAGTCTGTCCTCTGTCTGCAGGAACTCTTTACTGAACTGTCTCACTGAGTACAGAGAGCTGAGGTCCAGGTGTCGGATCACCACGTTCCCGTTTCCTGTCGTCTGACGGATCTCCTCCGCCGCTGTCTCCGCCCGGGTGAGGTCCCTGCAGGCCATCACCACCCGGGCCCCTGGGTCAACAAAACAAACACACCCATCACCAGCCGGGCCCCTGGGTCAACAAAACAAACACACCCATCACCAGCCGGGCCCCTGGGTCAACAAATCAAACACACCCATCACCACCCGGGCCCCGAGGTCAACAAAACAAACACACCCATCACCAGCCGGGCCCCTGGGTCAACAAAACAAACACACCCATCACCAGCCGGGCCCCTAGGTCAACAAAACAAACACACCCATCACCACCCGGGCCCCTAGGTCAACAAAACAAACACACCCATCACCACCCGGGCCCCTAGGTCAACAAAACACACACACCCATCACCACCCGGGCCCCTAGGTCAACAAAACAAACACACCCATCACCACCCGGGCCCCTAGGTCAACAAAACACACACACCCATCACCACCCGGGCCCCTAGGTCAACAAAACACACACACCCATCACCACCCGGGCCCCTGAGGTCAACAAAACAAACACACCCATCACCACCCGGGCCCCTGAGGTCAACAAATCAAACACACCCATCACCACCCGGGCCCCTAGGGGTCAACAAAACAAACACACCCATCACCACCCGGGCCCCTGAGGGTCAACAAATCAAACACACCCATCACCACCCGGGCCCCTAGGTCAACAAAACAAACACACCCATCACCACCCGGGCCCCGAGGTCAACAAAACACACACACCCATCACCACCCGGGCCCCTAGGTCAACAAAACAAACACACCCATCACCACCCGGGCCCCTGGGTCAACAAAACAAACACACCCATCACCACCCGGGCCCCTGGGTCAACAAAACAAACACACCCATCACCACCCGGGCCCCTGGGTCAACAAAACAAACACACCCATCACCACCCGGGCCCCTAGGTCAACAAAACAAACACACCCATCACCACCCGGGCCCCTGGGTCAACAAAACAAACACACCCATCACCACCCGGGCCCCTAGGTCAACAAAACAAACACACCCATCACCAGCCGGGCCCCTAGGTCAACAAAACAAACACACCCATCACCACCCGGGCCCCTGGGTCAACAAATCAAACACACCCATCACCACCCGGGCCCCTAGGGTCAACAAATCAAACACACCCATCACCACCTGGGCCCCTGAGGTCATTTATAATAATGATAATTAATCGGATGAACAGTGGATTGGCCTAAGGGGAGGGGCTTAACATATATAAGCCAATCAGGAGTCAGACAGTAGAGTCTGTTTATCCTTGTAATCGCCTCAGTTGGTTTGGCCTCTAACGGCGCCTTTCCGCTGCAGGACCTCGCACGGCTTAGCACAGCTTGGTTTGGCCTTGGTAGGCCAGGCTCACTTTAAGCTGCCTTTCCATTACAGTTTAGTAACCGGGGGTAGTTACTATAGTAACGCAGTGTAGGCGGGGCGATCAGTAAAACTGCCGTGACGTCATCTTCAATGTGAAAACCAACCCAGCCGTTAGCCGTTACTGTTAGCCGTTAGCCCTCAGAGCTACAGCTCCTCGATCTGCTCAGAAACCAGACAGAAGGGAAACCAGTCCAACCCACAGACTGCCTGTGTCACGGAGAACACAGTCGCTGGTTTATTTACGTCTGCAGGCCGTTGCTGTGAGTGTGGACGGGCGAGAGCATACACAACGTTAGCTTAGCCGATCTCCATTCAGAAAACACGCATTGTAAAGGGTTTCTCTGCCGTCTGTCTGCAGACTCAAAGCGTGACCTCATGGTGTCACTAACCGGTATCAGTGTGTTGTTCCTTCATCATTTAGAAACGTGGATTACAGTTACATCACGTAGTTGTAGCCCCCTTGCCGTCACTAGTTTAGCACATTCAGCCCGGATGTTGGCCCGGTAAGAACCTCCATTCTGGAGGGCCAGAAGAAGGTGAAGAAGAAGCCCTGAGCCGGAACCCCCCCAGTGGAAACGCAAACACAAGTGGGCCCGGGTTGGCACGGCCCACTTGAACCGTGCTACGTGCTGCGGTGGAAATGCGCCATAAATGTCACTATGAGCTGACACACACACACACACACACACACACACACACTCACACACACACACACACACACACACACACACACACACACACACACACACACACACACACACACACACACACACACACACACACACACACACACACACACACACACACACACACACACCTCTGGCTGCCAGCTCTCTGCTCGTCTCTTTTCCGATGCCAGTGTTTGCTCCGGTGATCAGAACCGTCTTTCCATCCAGACGAGTCGAGCAGCGACACACTCCCCCTGCGATCCAACGCCGTAACACCGCCATACCTGCACACACACACACAC
>CM070430.1:572500-627500 GCA_036324595.1 Champsocephalus gunnari | reverse complement strand
GAGATAGTTTGTTTGCATCCATGCTTTTATTTCTGAGAGACAGTTGGTGAGAGTGGAGTGTGCTGTTGGCGGTGATGGTTTTCGTGGAGATATAAAGTTGGAAGTCATCGGCGTAGCAGTGAAATTGTGCAGGTGGAGTTCATTCCAGTCATGAAGTGGGGCAGGTGCTGTGAGGTGAAGGGGGGTGCCAGGAGGGGAGGTGGGGGTGCTGTGAGGTGAAGGGGGGAGCCAGGAGGGGAGGTGGGGGTGCTGTGAGGTGAAGGGGGGGAGCCAGGAGGGGAGGTGGGGGTGCTGTGAGGTGAAGGGGCGAGCCAGGAGGGGAGGTGGGGGGTGCTGTGAGGTGAAGGGGGGAGCCAGGAGGGAAGGTGGGGGTGCTGTGAGGTGAAGGGGGGAGCCAGGAGGGGAGGTGGGGGTGCTGTGAGGTGAAGGGGGGAGCCAGGAGGGGAGGTGGGGGGTCCTGATGAGGGTGTCAGATTGCTGTAAATGTTGCTGATGTTGGTTTGTAAAAACGAGAGGAAGGAGTTGCACGGTTCGGTGGTGAAGGACGAGGCGGCGTTGTCACAGGGTTTGAGAGGCTTGCTGATGGTGGAGAAGAGACGCTTGGGGTTGCTGGAGCCAGACTGGATGAGTTGGGAGTAGTAATTAGACCGGTAGCTACTGACCACGCTACAGATGTTACGGCAACATCTACAGCTCCTCGACCACGACCATCAGCAACAAGTGGACCTGGAGAACTACATGAACTACATGTTGCTAAATCCACCGCGGAGAATAAACAGGAGCCATGGCAACCATGCTCGGGCATGGCCGTATCTACCATTGAGGTCACCGAGGTCCGGACCTCGGTAATATTTTCCGAGCTGTGTGTGTAACAAAACTTGTGAAATAATTGCACTAAACGGGGTTCTTTGTAGTACTTCCATTTACTGACCATGGGGGCGCTGCATAACTACGTAGCCTCTGTTAAAGCAAACAGAAGAAGAAGACATGTATCAACAAACCACCGCAGCCCGGACTTGGATCAGCGGAGGAGTGATGAGGTATCTAGAGATCTGAGTCCAGAGGAGAGATGAGGTATCTAGATATCTGAGTCCAGAGGAGAGATGAGGTATCTAGAGACCTGAGTCCAGAGGAGAGATGAGGTATCTAGAGATCTGAGTCCAGAGGAGAGATGAGGTATCTAGAGACCTGAGTCCAGAGGAGAGATGAGGTATCTAGAGACCTGAGTCCAGAGGAGAGATGAGGTATCTAGAGATCTGAGTCCAGAGGAGAGATGAGGTATCTAGAGACCTGAGTCCAGAGGAGAGATGAGGTATCTAGAGACCTGAGTCCAGAGGAGAGATGAGGTATCTAGAGATCTGAGTCCAGAGGAGAGATGAGGTATCTAGAGATCTGAGTCCAGAGGAGGAGAGATGAGGTATCTAGAGATCTGAGTCCAGAGGAGAGATGAGGTATCTAGAGACCTGAGTCCAGAGGAGAGATGAGGTATCTAGAGATCTGAGTCCAGAGGAGAGATGAGGTATCTAGAGATCTGAGTCCAGAGGAGAGATGAGGTATCTAGAGATCTGAGTCCAGAGGAGAGATGAGGTATCTAGAGACCTGAGTCCAGAGGAGAGATGAGGTATCTAGAGATCTGAGTCCAGAGGAGAGATGAGGTATCTAGAGACCTGAGTCCAGAGGAGAGATGAGGTATCTAGAGACCTGAGTCCAGAGGAGAGATGAGGTATCTAGAGATCTGAGTCCAGAGGAGAGATGAGGTATCTAGAGACCTGAGTCCAGAGGAGAGATGAGGTATCTAGAGATCTGAGTCCAGAGGAGAGATGAGGTATCTAGAGATCTGAGTCCAGAGGAGAGATGAGGTATCTAGAGACCTGAGTCCAGAGGAGAGATGAGGTATCTAGAGACCTGAGTCCAGAGGAGAGATGAGGTATCTAGAGATCTGAGTCCAGAGGAGAGATGAGGTATCTATAGACCTGAGTCCAGAGGAGAGATGAGGTATCTATAGACCTGAGTCCAGAGGAGAGATGGGGTATCTATAGACCTGAGTCCAGAGGAGGAGAGGTATCTATAGATCTGAGTCCAGAGGAGAGATGAGGTATCTAGAGATCTGAGTCCAGAGGAGAGATGAGGTATCTAGAGATCTGAGTCCAGAGGAGAGATGAGGTATCTAGAGATCTGAGTCCAGAGGAGAGATGAGGTATCTAGAGACCTGAGTCCAGAGGAGAGATGAGGTATCTAGAGATCTGAGTCCAGAGGAGAGATGAGGTATCTAGAGATCTGAGTCCAGAGGAGAGATGAGGTATCTAGAGACCTGAGTCCAGAGGAGAGATGAGGTATCTAGAGATCTGAGTCCAGAGGAGAGATGAGGTATCTAGAGATCTGAGTCCAGAGGAGAGATGAGGTATCTAGAGACCTGAGTCCAGAGGAGAGATGAGGTATCTAGAGATCTGAGTCCAGAGGAGAGATGAGGTATCTAGAGACCTGAGTCCAGAGGAGAGATGAGGTATCTAGAGACCTGAGTCCAGAGGAGAGATGAGGTATCTAGAGACCTGAGTCCAGAGGAGAGATGAGGTATCTAGAGACCTGAGTCCAGAGGAGAGATGAGGTATCTAGAGACCTGAGTCCAGAGGAGAGATGAGGTATCTAGAGATCTGAGTCCAGAGGAGAGATGAGGTATCTAGAGACCTGAGTCCAGAGGAGAGATGAGGTATCTAGAGACCTGAGTCCAGAGGAGAGATGAGGTATCTAGAGATCTGAGTCCAGAGGAGGAGAGATGAGGTATCTAGAGACCTGAGTCCAGAGGAGGAGAGATGAGGTATCTAGAGACCTGAGTCCAGAGGAGAGATGAGGTATCTAGAGACCTGAGTCCAGAGGAGAGATGAGGTATCTAGAGATCTGAGTCCAGAGGAGAGATGAGGTATCTAGAGATCTGAGTCCAGAGGAGAGATGAGGTATCTAGAGATCTGAGTCCAGAGGAGAGATGAGGTATCTAGAGACCTGAGTCCAGAGGAGTGATGAGGTATCTAGAGACCTGAGTCCAGAGGAGAGATGAGGTATCTAGAGACCTGAGTCCAGAGGAGAGATGAGGTATCTAGAGATCTGAGTCCAGAGGAGAGATGAGGTATCTAGAGACCTGAGTCCAGAGGAGAGATGAGGTATCTAGAGACCTGAGTCCAGAGGAGAGATGAGGTATCTAGAGATCTGAGTCCAGAGGAGAGATGAGGTATCTAGAGACCTGAGTCCAGAGGAGAGATGAGGTATCTAGAGACCTGAGTCCAGAGGAGAGATGAGGTATCTAGAGATCTGAGTCCAGAGGAGAGATGAGGTATCTAGAGATCTGAGTCCAGAGGAGAGATGAGGTATCTAGAGATCTGAGTTCAGCAAGGCTGTTTGGGGGGACTCAGAACAAAAAAACCACAAGCATAAGTTTGACGAAACAAAAGAGATCCACAAAACAAACAGTTCACTTCCTTCCTCCTGAGACCGAAGTCACGCACGTCCTCTCACAGATCACGCCCCTACTGACTGAGCCACTGCCGGACCAGACCATGCAGCCTCTCACCCTCATCCAGGGTAGGTCACCTGAACTCACCTGGCCAATTATTGGATATGGCATGTTATTGGTTATTGGATATGGCATGTTATTGGTTATTGGATATGGTATGTTATTGGTTATTGGATATGGTATGTTATTGGTTATTGGATATGGCATGTTATTGGTTATTGGATATGGTATGTTATTGGTTATTGGATATGGCATGTTATTGGTTATTGGATATGGCATGTTATTGGTTATTGGATATGGCATGTTATTGGTTATTGGATATGGCATGTTATTGGTTATTGGATATGGCATGTTATTGGTTATTGGATATGGCATGTTATTGGTTATTGGATATGGCATGTTATTGGTTATTGGATATGGCATGTTATTGGATATGGCATGTTATTGGTTATTGGATATGGCATGTTATTGGTTATTGGATATGGCATGTTATTGGTTATTGGATATGGCATGTTATTGGTTATTGGATATGGCATGTTATTGGTAATTGGATATGGCATGTTATTGGTTATTGGATATGGCATGTTATTGGTAATTGGATATGGCATGTTATTGGTTATTGGATATGGCATGTTATTGGTTATTGGATATGGCATGTTATTGGTTATTGGATATGGTATGTTATTGGTAATTGGATATGGCATGTTATTGGTTATTGGATATGGTATGTTATTGGTTATTGGATATGGCATGTTATTGGTTATTGGATATGGCATGTTATTGGTTATTGGATATGGCATGTTATTGGTTATTGGATATGGCATGTTATTGGTTATTGGATATGGCATGTTATTGGTTATTGGATATGGCATGTTATTGGTTATTGGATATGGTATGTTATTGGTTATTGGATATGGCATGTTATTGGTTATTGGATATGGCATGTTATTGGTTATTGGATATGGCATGTTATTGGTTATTGGATATGGCATGTTATTGGTTATTGGATATGGCATGTTATTGGTAATTGGATATGGCATGTTATTGGTTATTGGATATGGCATGTTATTGGATGATATGGCATGTTATTGGTTATTGGATATGGGATGTTATTGGTTATTGGATATGGCATGTTATTGGTTATTGGATATGGCATGTTATTGGTTATTGGATATGGCATGTTATTGGTTATTGGATATGGCATGTTATTGGTTATTGGATATGGCATGTTATTGGTTATTGGATATGGCATGTTATTGGTAATTGGATATGGCATGTTATTGGTTATTGGATATGGCATGTTATTGGATATGGCATGTTATTGGTTATTGGATATGGTATGTTATTGGTTATTGGATATGGCATGTTATTGGTTATTGGATATGGCATGTTATTGGTTATTGGATATGGCATGTTATTGGTTATTGGATATGGCATGTTATTGGTTATTGGATATGGCATGTTATTGGTTATTGGATATGGCATGTTATTGGTTATTGGATATGGTATGTTATTGGTTATTGGATATGGCATGTTATTGGTTATTGGATATGGCATGTTATTGGTTATTGGATATGGCATGTTATTGGTTATTGGATATGGCATGTTATTGGTTATTGGATATGGCATGTTATTGGTTATTGGATATGGCATGTTATTGGTTATTGGTTATGGGATGTTATTGGTTATTGGATATGGTATGTTATTGGTTATTGGATATGGCATGTTGTTGGTTATTTGATATGGCATGTTATTGGTTATTGGATATGGCATGTTATTGGTTATTGGTTATGGGATGTTATTGGTTATTGGATATGGCATGTTATTGGTTATTTGATATGGCATGTTATTGGTTATTGGATATGGCATGTTATTGGTTATTTGATATGGCATGTTATTGGTTATTGGATATGGCATGTTATTGGTTATTGGATATGACATGTTATTGGTTATTGGTTATGGGATGTTATTGGTTATTTGATATGGCATGTTATTGGTTATTGGATATGGCATGTTATTGGTTATTGGATATGGCATGTTATTGGTTATTGGTTATGGATGTTATTGGTTATTTGATATGGCATGTTGTTGGTTATTGGATATGGCATGTTATTGGTTATTGGATATGGCATGTTATTGGTTATTGGATATGGCATGTTATTGGTTATTGGATATGGCATGTTATTGGTTATTGGATATGGCATGTTATTGGTTATTGGATATGGCATGTTATTGGTTATTGGATATGGCATGTTATTGGTTATTGGATATGGCATGTTATTGGTTATTGGATATGGGATGTTATTGGTTATTGGATATGGCATGTTATTGGTTATTGGATATGGCATGTTATTGGTTATTGGATATGGGATGTTATTGGTTATTGGATATGGCATGTTATTGGTTATTGGATATGGCATGTTATTGGTTATTGGATATGGGATGTTATTGGTTATTGGATATGGCATGTTATTGGTTATTGGATATGGCATGTTGTTGGTTATTGGATATGGCATGTTATTGGTTATTGGATATGGCATGTTATTGGTTATTGGATATGGGATGTTATTGGTTATTGGATATGGCATGTTATTGGTTATTGGATATGGCATGTTATTGGTTATTGGATATTGCATGTTATTGGTTATTGGATATGGCATGTTATTGGTTATTGGATATGGCATGTTATTGGTTATTGGATATGGCATGTTATTGGTTATTGGATATGGCATGTTATTGGTTATTGGATATGGCATGTTATTGGTTATTGGATATGGCATGTTATTGGTTATTGGATATGGCATGTTATTGGTTATTGGATATGGCATGTTATTGGATATGGCATGTTATTGGTTATTGGATATGGCATGTTATTGGTTATTGGATATGGCATGTTATTGGTTATTGGATATGGCATGTTATTGGTTATTGGATATTGCATGTTATTGGTTATTGGATATGGCATGTTATTGGTTATTGGATATGGCATGTTATTGGTTATTGGATATGGCATGTTGTTGGATATGGCATGTTATTGGTTATTGGAAATGGCATGTTATTGGTTATGGGATATGGCATGTTATTGGTTATTGGATATGGCATGTTATTGGTTATTGGAAATGGCATGTTATTGGTTATTGGATATGGCATGTTATTGGTTATTGGATATGGCATGTTATTGGTTATTGGATATTGCATGTTATTGGTTATTGGATATGGCATGTTATTGGTTATTGGATATGGCATGTTATTGGTTATTGGATATGGGATGTTGTTGGTTATTGGATATGGCATGTTATTGGTTATTGGATATGGGATGTTGTTGGTTATTGGATATGGCATGTTATTGGTTATTGGATATGGGATGTTGTTGGTTATTGGATATGGGATGTTGTTGGTTATTGGATATGGGATGTTATTGGTTATTGGATATGGCATGTTATTGGTTATTGGATATGGCATGTTATTGGTTATTGGATATGGCATGTTATTGGTTATTGGATATGGCATGTTATTGGTTATTGGATATGGGATGTTGTTGGTTATTGGATATGGCATGTTATTGGTTATTGGATATGGGATGTTGTTGGTTATTGGATATGGGATGTTGTTGGTTATTGGATATGGGATGTTATTGGTTATTGGATATGGCATGTTATTGGTTATTGGATATTGCATGTTATTGGTTATTGGATATGGCATGTTATTGGTTATTGGATATGGCATGTTATTGGATATGGCATGTTATTGGTTATTGGATATGGCATGTTATTGGTTATTGGATATTGCATGTTATTGGTTATTGGATATGGCATGTTATTGGTTATTGGATATTGCATGTTATTGGTTATTGGATATGGCATGTTATTGGTTATTGGATATGGCATGTTATTGGTTATTGGATATTGCATGTTATTGGTTATTGGATATGGCATGTTATTGGTTATTGGATATTGCATGTTATTGGTTATTGGATATGGCATGTTATTGGTTATTGGATATGGCATGTTATTGGTTATTGGATATGGCATGTTATTGGATATGGCATGTTATTGGTTATTGGATATGGCATGTTATTGGTTATTGGATATTGCATGTTATTGGTTATTGGATATGGCATGTTATTGGATATGGCATGTTATTGGTTATTGGATATGGCATGTTATTGGTTATTGGATATGGGATGTTATTGGTTATTGGATATGGCATGTTATTGGTTATTGGAAATGGCATGTTATTGGTTATTGGAAATGGCATGTTATTGGTTATGGGATGTTCTGGGAATGTCATTTTGGAGCCTGAGACCTGAAAAACAGGCTCAGGGCTGAACAGGTTAACTTCTGTCTAGTTTCTGAACAGATACGAGGAGCTGTGAGCTCTGAGGGCTAACAGCTAACGGCTGATGTTGTTTTTCTGTGGTTCTCATTGAAGATGACGTCACGGCTCCGCCTACACTGCGTTACTATAGTTACTGCCCCAGCTACTAAACTGTAATGGAAATGCAGCATAAAGCGAGCCAGTCCTAACAAGGCCTAACGAGGCTTAGCCATACCGAGCGAGGCCCTGTAGTGGAAATGCGCCATTACAGGCCCGGCATATGTACTTCAGCGTTTCCAGCGGGTGGAGCGGTCTCGTGTGGACGGACCCGTTAATTGAGCCGAATGCATGTGAATGGAAGACTTTTTAAAAATAGAATTTGGTTCGTTTGCGTTCCTGTGTAAATGGGGTCTGAAGGGGAGGGGGACGTGGAGGTGAGAGACTGAAGCTGTTGGGAGGTGTCACGGGGGATGGTGTCAGGACTGAACTCTTTGTCTTCAAATCTACAGTAGAACTGATTCAGATCGTTTGCAAGGCGTCGGTCATTCATAGAGAGTGAGGCAGTGAGGCTTTCGGTTTGTAAAATGACCAATGTTTGAATGTCATTACCTTCACATGAGTTATTTAGTCAACAGCAACAGAACAACAACAACAGCAGAAATCAGATATTTGTAAATATTTCGACATTTCTTTTGTTTGTTAAAGCGTCAACTCGTGACGTCACTCCGAAGACACGCCCCCCCCACAGCAGAACAACAAAACTAAGATGGCGGCCTGCACCGAGCGTTATGCGCCATGCGGCATGTTGAAGGCGCCTCGCGGCCTCCGTAGAGTTAGTTTGTTGTCTTAGTTTGTTGTGTTTGTTAGTCATTGCACCGTGAGGGAACGGGAGCCCCTTGAAACCGTCTTATTATACTTCCATGCTTTAAACCGGCGCTTTAAACACTGAAAACCCGCAGCAGGAAGGAACATATCACCGACCAATCAGAGGCCGCGCTGTCAGAGAGGAAAGTGAAGTCAGATATCTGAGGGCCAATCACCTGAAGGCGGAAGTCCCGCCTCTCGCCTACTCAACCGGAGCGCGCCCGAAGAAGAGCCAGAACCCGGAGCAGCAGGTAAGAAACACATCAAGTAAGACATGCATTAAGACAGCAATGCCTTAAGATAGCAATGCATTAAGATTAGTAAGACCAGCACGGCCCGGTTCTCCTCAGGTCCGGTTCTCCTCAGGTCCGGGTCCCGCACACAAGCCGAGGGAGCTCGGTTTACAGCTCGGGTTAGCCCCTCTGTTTACAATACAATGGGGCGTTATTGGCACGACCACGTGTATCTTGTGTATATATATATAGATATATATATATCTATATATATATCGTGTATACCACATGGCATCGTAAAGCATTTCGCACAGGTCGTTGTAACGGAACAAAACAAAGAGACACACTAACATGTCTCCTGCTAGCCTGTAGCCTCCGGGCTGCAGCGAGGGTTCACTCTGCAGCCCGGGACTACTATCTCTCTACACTACCATCTATCTACTATCTATATTATCTATATACACTACCATCTATCTACACTACTATCTATCTACACTACCATCTATCTACACTACTATCTCTCTACACTACCATCTACACTAGTATATACACTACTATCTCTCTACACTACTATCTCTCTACACTACCATCTACACTAGTATATACACTACCATCTATCTACACTACTATCTCTCTACACTACCATCTACACTAGTATATACACTACTATCTCTCTACACTACTATCTCTCTACACTACCATCTACACTAGTATATACACTACCATCTATCTACACTACTATCTCTACACTACCATCTATCTACTATCTATATTATCTATCTACACTACCATCTATCTACTATCTATATTATCTATCTACACTACCATCTATCTACACTACTATCTCTCTACACTACCATCTACACTAGTATATACACTACCATCTATCTACACTACTATCTCTCTACACTACCATCTACACTAGTATATACACTACCATCTATCTACACTACTATCTCTCTACACTACCATCTACACTAGTATATACACTACCATCTATCTACACTACTATCTCTACACTACCATCTATCTACTATCTATATTATCTATCTACACTACCATCTATCTACTATCTATATTATCTATCTACACTACCATCTATCTACACTACTATCTCTCTACACTACCATCTACACTAGTATATACACTACCATCTATCTACACTACTATCTCTCTACACTACCATCTACACTAGTATATACACTACCATCTATCTACACTACTATCTCTCTACACTACCATCTACACTAGTATATACACTACCATCTATCTACACTACTATCTCTACACTACCATCTATCTACTATCTATATTATCTATCTACACTACCATCTATCTACTATCTATATTATCTATCTACACTACCATCTATCTACACTACTATCTCTCTACACTACCATCTACACTAGTATATACACTACCATCTATCTACACTACTATCTCTCTACACTACCATCTACACTAGTATATACACTACCATCTATCTACACTACTATCTCTCTACACTACCATCTATCTACTATCTATATTATCTATCTACACTACCATCTATATACACTACTATCTATCTATCTAGTATCTATCTGTTTCTACTTGAACCTGAACTCACTTCTGTAAATATATGTAACAAGTTAATTGAAATGCACAGCTGTATGTGAACATGTTGATATGTACCTTCTAGTGTGTTCTCTGTGACCAGGGGCGAGCAGCGCCTTGTGGCTCTCAATGTCTCAGAGATGTCCTCTGAACACAGGGTACTGTCAGGGTCTCCAGGGTCTCCAGGGTCATGGTCAGGGTCTCCAGGGTCATGGTCAGGGTCTCCAGGGTCTCCAGGGTCAGGGTCTCTAGGTTCCTCCCCCGTCTAAGAGAAACGTGTCAATAAAGTTTATTTTGAAATGTTTCCATAGCAACATGGACACGGAGCTGTTAATGGAGTGTGTGGAGGAGGAGCTGGAGCCATGGCAACAGGTGGAGGAAGATGATGAAGACGAAGAGGAGGAGTACTGTCAACCGGGTGAGAAAACAGACAATAACTCTTCTTCACCACACTCTTCTTCACCACACTCTTCTTCACCACACTCTTCATCATTTGTTGTTGTTGTTGACCTCGTGTTTAGAGGCGGGTGTGTTTGATTAATACCTCTCTGTTTTTCTGTAGAGGACGAATTTGTGTCTCCTGTCCCAGCCGCGGAGACCCCGCCCCCCCCCAAGCCCACTCCACCTGCCCCCCCCTCCGACAGGTAACTGTGTGTGTGTGTGTGTGTGTGTGTGTTAGCAGTAATAGCCTGCCGATGAACGATAGCTCGTTGCTAACCTTTAGTTTCCTCTCCTCAGCGTCTCCTCTCCTGCAGCTCGTCTCCACCTCCCTTCCTCCCTCCTCCCTCCCCTCCTCCTCCCTTCCCCCCTCCTCCTCCCTTCTCCTCACCTCCTCCCTTCCCTCCTCCTCCCTCCCCTCCTCCTCCCTTTCTCCCTCCTCCTCCCTCCCCGCCTCCCTTCCCCCCTCCTCCTCCCTTCTCCTCACCTCCTCCCTTCCCTCCTCCTCCCTTCCCTCCACCTCGGCCCCCCCCCTGATGTCTCAGCCCCCCCTCATCCTGACGCAGACGGCGGGGGGGGACGTTCCTCCTCCCAGCAGGGAGTCACCATGGCTCCCCCATCCTCCTCACCACACAGGTGAGCGAAACAAACACACCCTCTCTGTTTTACTGTGTGTAGGGACTCACCCTGTAGGGACTCAGCCAGTAGGGACTCAGTCTGTAGGGACTCACCCTGTAGGGACTCAGCCAGTAGGGACTCAGTCTGTAGGGACTCAGTCTGTAGGGACTCAGCCAGTAGGGACTCAGTCTGTAGGGACTCAGTCTGTAGGGACTCACCCTGTAGGGACTCACCCTGTAGGGACTCAGCCTGTAGGGACTCAGCCTGTAGGGACTCAGTCTGTAGGGACTCACCCTGTAGGGACTCAGCCTGTAGGGACTCAGCCAGTAGGGACTCAGCCAGTAGGGACTCTGTCTGTAGGGACTCTGTCTGTAGGGACTCACCCTGTAGGGACTCACCCTGTAGGGACTCACCCTGTAGGGACTCAGCCTGTAGGGACTCACCCTGTAGGGACTCAGTCTGTAGGGACTCAGTCTGTAGGGACTCACCCTGTAGGGACTCAGCCAGTAGGGACTCACCCTGTAGGGACTCAGCCAGTAGGGACTCACCCTGTAGGGACTCAGCCAGTAGGGACTCTGTCTGTAGGGACTCAGCCAGTAGGGACTCAGCCAGTAGGGACTCAGTCTGTAGGGACTCAGTCTGTAGGGACTCAGTCTGTAGGGACTCACCCTGTAGGGACTCAGCCAGTAGGGACTCAGCCAGTAGGGACTCTGTCTGTAGGGACTCTGTCTGTAGGGACTCAGCCTGTAGGGACTCAGTCTGTAGGGACTCAGTCTGTAGGGACTCAGTCTGTAGGGACTCAGTCTGTAGGGACTCACCCTGTAGGGACTCAGCCTGTAGGGACTCAGCCAGTAGGGACTCTGTCTGTAGGGACTCAGCCAGTAGGGACTCACCCTGTAGGGACTCAGTCTGTAGGGACTCAGTCTGTAGGGACTCAGTCTGTAGGGACTCAGTCTGTAGGGACTCAGTCAGTAGGGACTCACCCTGTAGGGACTCAGCCAGTAGGGACTCAGCCAGTAGGGACTCACCCTGTAGGGACTCAGCCAGTAGGGACTCTGTCTGTAGGGACTCAGCCAGTAGGGACTCAGCCAGTAGGGACTCAGCCAGTAGGGACTCACCCTGTAGGGACTCTGCCTGTAGGGACTCAGTCTGTAGGGACTCACCCAGTAGGGACTCGGTCAGTAGGGACTCGGTCAGTAGGGACTCGGTCAGTAGGGACTCGGTCAGTAGGGACTCGGTCTGTAGGGACTCGGCCTGTAGGGACTCGGCCTGTAGGGACTCACCCTGTAGGGACTCACCCTGTAGGGACCTGGTCTTGGAACCGAAGGGTCGCCGGTTCAAGTCCCGATCGGACCAAAAAGCGAATAACTGTAACTACGTCTTTGCTGTTTGGGATCAAAGGTCGTGTTGAAGGGCATAACGCTGCTGAAGGTTACTCCAATGTCTCCGTGTCACTTTGAAATGATTACTGATGATCCATCGTAACCTTTATTGCTAACAAGCAGAGTGTAACGCTCTCAGTGTCACGCTCTCAGTGTAACGCTCTCAGTGTAACGCTCTCAATGTAACGCTCTCAGTGTCACGCTCTCAGTGTAACGCTCTCAGTGTAACGCTCTCAGTGTCACGCTCTCAGTGTAACGCTCTCAGTGTCACGCTCTCAGTGTAACGCTCTCAGTGTAACGCTCTCAGTGTACCGCTCTCAGTGTACCGCTCTCAGTGTAACGCTCTCAGTGTAACGCTCTCAGTGTAACGCTCTCAGTGTAACGCTCTCAGTGTAACGCTCTCAGTGTAACGCTCTCAGTGTAACGCTCTCAGTGTCACGCTCTCTGTGTCACGCTCTCAGTGTAACGCTCTCAGTGTAACGCTCTGTGTACCGCTCTCAGTGTAACGCTCTCAGTGTACCGCTCTCAGTGTAACGCTCTCAGTGTACCGCTCTCAGTGTAACGCTCTCAGTGTAACGCTCTCAGTGTAACGCTCTCAGTGTAACGCTCTCAGTGTACCGCTCTCAGTGTACCGCTCTCAGTGTAACGCTCTCAGTGTACCGCTCTCAGTGTAACGCTCTCAGTGTAACGCTCTCAGTGTAACGCTCTCAGTGTAACGCTCTCAGTGTAACGCTCTCAGTGTAACGCTCTCTGTGTCACGCTCTCAGTGTCACGCTCTCAGTGTCACGCTCTCAGTGTTGCACAGAGGTGTCAGTCACCCAGTTGACCGATGGGTTCCGGAGACAGGGTCCGCGTAGCGTGCAGGTCTGCCGGCAGCCGGCGTCAGAACGCACAGCAGGTTTCAAGAGCGCTGGTTTCTTTGCATTTAGGAACTGTTCATTTCTCTTCTCTTGCCACTCTGCCAATAAGCCAATCGCAACAATGGCAGGCAGGAGAAAGACTTGCTCCGCTGAGGAGGTCCTGGCCGTTCTGGCTGGAGACAGCGGGGCAGCTATTTTACCGGTCGACTCGGAGTCGGACGACGAGGACCTGCTGCAGCCAGAGCTCCACCCGGACAGCAGCGACTCGGATTGTGTTCTTCCTCCGTCGGAAAGGTACGTGATCTCTTTCATCCGTCACTCGGTGTGACATCGTCCATCTCCTGCAGTGAGTCTAGCCCCTCGCTGGGAGGCCTGCTGGCTTCTTCACCTCAGCATCCATATAGGGCTACTTGTCTGTTTGGAGTTACCTTTTCAACAGTATCGGCCGTGAATTCATCTATTTGGTTTTTCTCCACATTTGTTTTCACAGTGATGAAGATCACGAGCCTTCTGCTCCACCCTCACCGCCTGCTTCCACTCGGCTGAGACCACCCACTCGTACCCCTCCTCAGCCCTCACCGCCTGCTTCCACTCGGCTGAGACCACCCACTCGTACCCCTCCTCAGCCCTCACCGCCTGCTTCCACTCGGCTGAGACCACCCACTCGTACCCCTCCTCAGCCCTCATCCTCTTCATCTGATTCCGAGTCACCCAAAGAGACGCAGCACAAAAGAAAAGCCTCGTATAAATCAGCCGCGCCAAGGAAGCGTGGCCGAGGCGGGACCCCGGAAGGGGTCCCCCGGACCCCGAAGGTGGGTCTCCCCGAGGCGGGACCCCGGAAGGTGGGTCTCCCCGAGGCGGGACCCCGGAAGGTGGGTCCCCTGAAGGTGGGTCCCCTGAAGGTGGGTCCCCTGAAGGTGGGTCTCCCCGAGGCGGGTCCCCCCGGGGCGGAGGTGGCTCTCCTGAAGGTGGGTCCCCCAGAGGCGGGTCCCCTGAAGGTGGGTCTCCCCGAGGTGGCTCTCCTGAAGGTGAGTCACCCGAAGGCGGGTCTCCTGAAGGTGGGTCCCCCAGAGGTGGGTCCCCTGAAGGTGGGTCCCCCAGAGGTGGGTCCCCCAGAGGTGGGTCCCCCTCTTCCAGATCGACGGAGGAAGACCTCAGGTGGCACACCAGCGAGGACAAAGACCAAAGACCAGAGCCACGCGGGTTCATGCCAGCCAGGGTCCCCGGCCCCTGCGTTAGACCCCCTCGCAGCGTGGCCGCCCCTCTCCCTCTTCAGAATGTTCTTCAGCTCCTCCGTGGTGCAGAGGCTCGTGGACAACACCAACGCAAACGCCCTGAAGAGGTCGCAGGCGGGGAAGAAGTACGTTTGGAAAGAGCTGACTGTGACGGACTTCTACGTCTTCCTGGCCATCATCATCTTCTCCGGCCTCGTCCACGTTCACCACCGGTCGGACTACTGGAGGAGGAAATGGCCGTACAACTTCCAGTTCCCCGCTGACAGGATGTCCCGGGCGCGCTTTGAGGCCATCCTGTGGTCGCTGCACATGAGCGACCCCGAGGAAGACAAGGAGAACGAGCGCAAGAGGGACACCGCCGAGTACGACCGACTCTTCAAGATCAAGCCCCTGTACACGGACATCGTGGCTGCCTGCAAAGCCCACTTCCAGCCCCATCGGAACATCTCCATCGACGAGAGGATGGTGGCCTCCAAGGCGCGCATCAGCAAGAAGCAGTACGCCAAGGACAAGCCCATCAAGTGGGGCTACAAGCTGTTCGTGCTGGCGGACTCCTCCACGGCGTACACCTGGAACTTCTTTGTGTACACGGGGAAGAGCGAGTCCCCCGCCGGCCCTGGACTCAGCTACTCCTCCGTGATGGACCTGCTGCCCCTCCCGCTGCTCGGTCGGGGCTACACACTCTTCGTGGACAGCTTCTACACCAGCCCCGCCCTCTTTGAGGAGTTGTCCACTAAAGACATCGGCTGTTGCGGGACCATTCGGAAAAATAAGATGGAGTTTCCACGGACGGAGTTGAACGACCTTCCGAAGAAGGCCGAGCGGGGAGATCTGCGGTGGATACGGAGAGGCGAGCTCCTGTTCGTGAAGTGGATGGACACCCGGGAAGTGTCCGTGTGCTCCACCGTGCACCAGGCCTTCAGCGGGCAGACGGTGCAGCGCAAAGTGAAGCAGGCGGGTGTGTGGCAGACGAAGACTGTTCCGGTTCCTGACGCCATGCTGGACTACAGCCGGAGCATGGGCGGCGTGGATGTGTCCGACACTTTGATCGGGAACTACAGCGTTCACCACAAAACCATGAAATGGTACAAGACGTACTTTTACCATTTCATGGACATTGCAGTGGTGAACAGCTTCCTCCTCCACAAGGAGCTGCACAGGATGAGGAAGGACCCCAGCGGCACGGAGCCACACACTCAGAAGTCCTTCAGGGAGCAGCTGGCTGCAGACATGCTGGAGTTCGCTGGAGTCCCCGCAGCAGCAGCAGAAGCAGCAGCAGCAGCAGCGCCCCCATCCCCCCCCCGCTCACATGCATGCCCGTGTACTATGGGGAGGATGCCACCGCGTCCAGGAAGTACTGCAGGAACTGCTCCAATGCCGGCAACAAGAGGGTGAAGACGCCGGTGTGCTGCAGGAAGTGCATGGTCCCTCTGTGCTTCACTTCGAGAAAGAACTGCTTCAAGGAGTGGCACAGCCACGCGCTGTAGCATGCAGGCTGTGTACCGCGTGTCGTTGTAGAGTGTAGTTCTCTCGTGTATGATGTTGGTAAAGTGTTTCAATAAATCTGCTTCAGTTGGAGTCAAACTTCATTTCCCGTGTATGTGTTTTTGTTGAAAGGGTATCGAGGTCAGGGTGAGTTTCCAAAAGGTCCAAAGCAGTTGTATTTGATGGAATGAAACCTGTTGTGATATTTGAATGATAAAACGCGTTGTGCAGTGCAGCACCTGAGACAGGTCAAAGGGCACTGATGCTAACCACATGCACCCAAAGGTGGGCCTGGACCTACCTGTGCCTTCCTGACTCAGGTACTTATGATATAGTGGTTTGGATCCCTCCAGGTTCTGGTCTACGGGTTCTGGTCTACGATCCCATCATTCAGGGGGTTTCACTATAAATAATGTTTTTTTGTTCGGCAGAAATGAGAATTGTAATTGTTTGACTATGTTCCATCTGAATTTACTCTGACACGTCTACACCACATTTAGCTGACGCTTTTATCCAGAGCGACTCACAATAAGTGCGTTCCACCAGGAAGACACAACCTGAAGAAAACAGAATCATAAAGTACATCAGGTTTCAAAGAGCCAACTATTTCAAGTGCTGCTCAGCTGGCTTTAGAGGAGCCAGTCCTTTGTTAGTATATAAGAGCTTTGTTAGTATATAAGAGCTTTGTTAGTATATAAGAGCTTTGTTAGTATATAAGTGCTTTGTTGGTATATAAGTGCTTTGTTAGTATATAAGAGCTTTGTTAGTATATAAGTGCTTTGTTAGTATATAAGTCCTTTGTTAGTATATAAGTCCTTTGTTAGTATATAAGAGCTTTGTTAGTATATAAGTGCTTTGTTGGTATATAAGTGCTTTGTTAGTATATAAGAGCTTTGTTAGTATATAAGTCCTTTGTTAGTATATAAGTCCTTTGTTAGTATATAAGTGCTTTGTTAGTATATAAGTGCTTTGTTAGTATATAAGAGCTTTGTTAGTATATAAGAGCTTTGTTAGTATATAAGTGCTTTGTTGGTATATAAGAGCTTTGTTAGTAGATAAGTGCTTTGTTAGTATATAAGTGCTTTGTTGGTATATAAGAGCTTTGTTAGTATATAAGAGCTTTGTTAGTAGATAAGTGCTTTGTTGGTATATAAGAGCTTTGTTAGTATATAAGAGCTTTGTTAGTATATAAGAGCTTTGTTAGTAGATAAGTGCTTTGTTAGTATATAAGTGCTTTGTTAGTAGTTCTATCCTCGAGGTGGAGTCGAGAGAGATGAGTTTCAGTCTGGAAGGTGTGTGAGCTTTCTGCTGTCCTGATGTCAATGGGAGCTCATTCCACCATCTTGGAGCCAGGACAGCAAACCCACGTGTTTCTGCTGATGGGAACTTGGGTCCCCCTCGCAGTGAGGGTGCAGCGAGCCGTCTGGCTGATGCAGAGCGGAGTGCACGTGCTGGGGTGCACGGTTTAACCATGTCCTGGATGTAGGAAGGGCCAGATCCATTCGCAGCATGGTACGCAAGTACCAGGGTCTTGAAGTGGATTCTAGCAGTTACCGGAAGCCAGTGGAGGGAGCGGAGGAGCGGCGTGGTGTGGGAACATTCAGGAAGGTTGAAGACCAGACGAGCCGCTGCATTCTGGATGAGAGAGGTCGGATGGCACATGCAGGTAGACCAGCCAGGAGGGAGCTGTCTAGGCGTGAGGTGACGAGAGCCTGGACCAGAACCTGCGTGGCTCTCTGGGTCAGCTGGGGACGCGTCCTCCTGATGCTGTAGAGCGTGTATCTGCAGCAGCGGGTTGGAGCAGCGATGTTTGCAGTGAAGGACAGGTTGTTATCGAGGGTCACACCCAGAGTCCTTGCAGTCTGAGTCGGGGAGACAACAGAGGGGCCGATGTTGATCGTCAGGTCAAGAGTGGGACGATCTTTTCCCGGAAGGAAAAGCAGTTCAGTTTTCTCAAGGTTGAGCTTGAGGTGATGAGCGGACATCCACTGAGAGATGTCAGCTAGGCGAGCAGAGATGCGTGCGACGACCTGGGTCTCTGAGCGGGGGAAGGGCAGGATTAATTGGGTGTCGTCAGCGTAGCAGTGGTATGAAAGACCATGCGGGCTAATGACAGATCCGAGCGAGTTTGTGTACAGGGAGAACAGGAGGGGACCAAGAACAGAGCCCTGAGGGACCCCTGTAGTTAATTGACAAGGGTCGGACTCGGACCCTCTCCAAGTTACCCTGTAGGTGAGGTCTTTGAGGTATGAGGTGAGGAGGGAAAGTGCAGAGCCTGAGACTCCAAGTTCTTGGAGAGTGAAGGAGGATCTGATGGTTCACCGTGTCGAATGCAGCAGACAGGTCCAACAGGACGAGGACAGAGGAGAGGGAGGCTGCTTTGGCCGTGTGCAGTTCCTCAGTGACAGCAAGGAGGGCAGTTTCTGTGGAGTGGCCTGCCTTGAAACCAGACTGGTGCGGATCCAGAAGGTGGTTCTGATGGAGAGAGCAGGAGAGTTGTTTAAAGACAGGAACGGGAGGAGAGAGACAGGCCTGTAGTTTATAACGTCAGACGGGTTGAGAGTGGGTTTCTTCAGGAGAGGGTTTACTCTCGCCTCCTTGAGACTGTTTGGAAAGTGACCAGAAGTTAGAGAAGTGTGGATGAAACGGTAGAATATCAGGAGCGATAGTCTGAAGGAGGTTTGAGGGGATAGGGTCCAGAGGACAGGTGGTAGGGCGGGCAGAGGTAATGAGGGTAAGAACCTCACCTGGAGAGAGAGGGGAGAAGGAGGTCAGAGTGCCGGTGGAAGGAGGGTCTGGAGACCCAGCGGTGAGGAGAGGTGAGTCAGAAGAAGAAGAGCGAATATCATCAACCTTTTTTTCAAAGTGGTTAACAAAGTCGCTTGACAGAAGTGAGGAGGGGGAGGGGCTTTGGGGGGGTCCAAGAGGGAGGAGGGGGAAGGGGCTTTGGGGGGGTCCAGGAGGGAGGAGGGGGAGGGGCTTTGGGGGGTCCAGAGGGAGGAGGGGGAGGGGAGGGGCTTTGGGGGGTCAAGAGGGGGAGGGGCTTTGGGGGGGTCCAAGAGGGAGGAGGGGGAAGGGGCTGTGGGGGGGTCCAAGAGGGAGGAGAAGATGGAAAATAGTTTTTTGGGATTGGAATAGGAAGATTGGATCTGATCTTGAAAGAAAGTGCTTTGTGCCGGAGAGATGGAAGCAGAGAAAGAGGAGAGGAGAGCCTGAGAGACTCTATTAGCCGCTTTCACACCGCAGGACTTGCGGTACTTTAGTGCCGGCACTAAAGTACCACTAAAGTACCACGGCACTAAATCCGCCAGGGGGCTAGTGCCAATCCCATTCACACCGCAGTACTTTCCCTGAGGCACGATTACGCTGACGTCACTTCGTCTTCTTCTTCTCTGGGTTTACTGGCAGGCCGCAAAACCACTTCACGGCGAGTACAACAAAAAAAGGAGAGAAGAAGAACTACACGGGGGAGGGGGTATAAAGCCCACCCGCTGTATGAGGCGCTTGTTTGCTCTCCGACCTCAGACATGACGGAGTTCACTGAGCTTGCTGTCTTTGTGCTCATGGTATACAGCTTTGTAACTGGGGTATTGCAGACAACTAGGGATTTGACCCACTCGTCGGATGCTGTAAGTGCAATGCTGGTTCTGAGTCGAAGGCGTACCATAACGAGTATTTCAACCGCAAAGGCTGGCCCTCGCTCGTCCTGCAGGGCGTCGTGGATGCTAGGGGCCTCTTTGGAGTGTCTTCGTTGGCTTACCAGGTAGCATGCTTGATAGCAGGGTTCAGCACGTCCTCACTGGTTAGTTGTGTGGATAGGGCTGGTCTACTTCCTCATGTGACAAGGGCATATTGGGGGCCATGATGTGGGTTACTATATCCTTGGTGACTCAGCCTACCCCCTGCAAAGAGGCTGATGAAACCGTCCAGGACAATGGAAGGCTTTGTTCAGCGCATTTGGTTCTCTCTTTTATTTACCACATTCAAGACGGGCACAATTACAATAGTGCAGACACGCCTTTGTGCACAGACAATATGTCATTATCAAAACAGTGTGGCGATATAATAACAAACTGCCAGGTGTCGTATGCACATTAAATAGGCTCAGCCGTTTAACACACCTTTCCTCCTGAGAGGAACTCGGGACACTAACTCCTAAGATGTTCCCTTACTATAATTCATTAACATATTGAACTCACAACACTGGCATTTACAAACTTAACCTTTTCTCTTTCAATAAATAAATAGTGCTCGTGTTGATGGACGCCGTTTTGAAATACAATGAAATGATCTATTTCAAAGCGGGACACAGCTAAAGCTTCGCCAAACATGATGGCATCAGAATAATCACTTAAATGTGATGTATAGGACACAGGTCGCTGTACAGATGGTGTCAGAGGAGAAATAAGCAGATACATTATCTGTTAAATCGCCATGGAGATTATCTTTTACTTATCAGCAGCAGATCAATAAGTCGGTATCAGAACATAGCAGTGGCACGTACAGCAGGTAGGCTCAGCAGACGGGCCGTGTGCAAAGTTAAAGTGTCACGTGAGTATCTACTAAAGAGTGAATTCAGCATCAACTTCACCTGATGAAGTTCAAAACCATGTGACAGACACACCGTAGTGCAAGTTAGGTGTCAGTATTAAAAAAACAGTGGCATTATATATATATATATATATATATATATATATATATAATATATATATATATATATATATATATATATATATATATATATATATATAATGACAATAGAAAACCAACTTGAATAAAATGTACCCAAAAAAAATACACTTATAACAAACATATACAAATAGCACTGTAAGAGTTGAACTGTGGGCCGAGCCCTGCATGTGTCCAGGTCCAGGGAACCCCGCTGTGTGTCCATATGTAAAACAGTACTACAGGGAGGACGGCCCGTGGGCTTCACGAGCTCTGAGAGCACTCCCAGAAAGCCTGCTGGAAGGCCTTTTGCTGCCCCGTGTGCTGCGTCCCGTCCATCCTGGCGCTCCATCATCGCACTCACCCTGTCCTCTGGTTCCTGGGCCTCGTGTGAAAGCACCATCTGGTCCTCGTGCATCGCCTTGCTGGCCGTGGCACGCCTGTCCTCCAGAGTCTCCATGGTGGCAAAGAAGTTCTCATCATAGCTAGCCCGGATGTTTACAATTTTGTGAGCGTAAAACGGGCGCGAAAAGTGTAAACGCCTGCCCAGGCAAACACGTTTTCCACGGCGTTTCATAATTCATAATTGTACCATGAAGGAAGTAAACGTGATTGTGAAGCTACAGTGCGTGTGAACGTACTTTTGCGTTTGGTTGATGGAAAGGGAGACGAGCAACGGCTGCTGTTGCGATCGGGATAGGAAAGTCCACTCGTTTCCAATCCAGCGAGTTGTCCCGCCTCGCCTGAAACAAACAGATGTAGTGCCATGAGTTAGTGAAGCACATTACAGAACACACTGCCCACTTATTCACGAGTCAACACGTGTTCATGGCGGCCGAGAATAGCTAGTTAGACGTTATGCTATTAGCCTGCTCAGGGCCGGCTAACAGTGTTAGCCAGGGTCAGCCTGCTCATGGCTACCTCGATCCACTGAGCAAATCAAAGTACACCTGAGACCAGTCATGTGCATATTAAAACCCCAGTACAAGCAGTTTATTTTACCTTCGTCGTTGTCGTCGTTGCTCACTTCACAGCCGACGGAATCCGCCGTTTCAGCGAGCTCCCAGAGCAGCGTGCCCGAGTCGATGGTCATTTCAAGTAGCTTTTGCGAACATCGCTCAAAACATTTAGAGTTGGGAACGGCTTTCTGTAGAAGCTGCTGCATCCCTGCATCCGAGTAAATTGACAGAAGCGCCGACACTTCCTCATCTTCCCACCGCTCCGGTGCCGTACGTGTCGTCATAACTGCTTTCAAGTACAAACAACCGACGCGCTCAGGTGTGGGTGTGGTTTTGTAGCGAGGGAAAAAATGGCTGCCTAACAAAAGAAATTCAGAGTCTAACGGGGCGTGGTTTGCAATTCGCCCAGCCAATAGAAATAGAATAGAAATTGGCACCCTTTTGTCACCAGGTTCGTACCACCTCTCTAGCAGGGACTAAAAAGTACCAAAAGAGTTCCAAAAGAGTTCCCGGCACTGAGTAGTCCCGGCGGTGTGAACGCGACATTATTGGTACTAACGGAACTAAAGTACCAGGGAAAGTCCTGCGGTGTGAACACGGCTATAGTCTTTGTCAGTCTTAGAGACTCCCGCAGGACTCCAATGTCTTTGTCGGTCTTAGAGACTCCTGCAGGACTCCAATGTCTTTGTCGGTCTTAGAGACTCCCGCAGGACTCCAATGTCTTTGTCAGTCTTAGAGACTCCCGCAGGACTCCAATGTCTTTGTCAGTCTTAGAGACTCCCGCAGGACTCCAATGTCTTTGTCAGTCTTAGAGACTCCCGCAGGACTCCAATGTCTTTGTCAGTCTTAGAGACTCCCGCAGGACTCCAATGTCTTTGTCAGTCTTAGAGACTCCCGCAGGACTCCAATGTCTTTGTCAGTCTTAGAGACTCCCGCAGGACTCCAATGTCTTTGTCAGTCTTAGAGACTCCCGCAGGACTCCAATGTCTTTGTCAGTCTTAGAGACTCCCGCAGGACTCCAATGTCTTTGTCAGTCTTAGAGACTCCCGCAGGACTCCAATGTCTTTGTCAGTCTTAGAGACTCCCGCAGGACTCCAATGTCTTTGTCAGTCTTAGAGACTCCCGCAGGACTCCAATGTCTTTGTCAGTCTTAGAGACTCCCGCAGGACTCCAATGTCTTTGTCAGTCTTAGAGACTCCCGCAGGACTCCAATGTCTTGGTCAGTCTTAGAGACTCCCGCAGGACTCCAATGTCTTTGTCAGTCTTAGAGACTCCCGCAGGACTCCAATGTCTTTGTCAGTCTTAGAGACTCCCGCAGGACTCCAATGTCTTTGTCAGTCTTAGAGACTCCCGCAGGACTCCAATGTCTTGGTCAGTCTTTGTCTGTCTGACGCTCCAGGGAAGAGCTGTCTAAAATGGAAGCTTGTCCTGATGGCTGCGTTGTCACAGCTGTGGGCCTACGCCCCTTTAACTAATGAACTCTCTCCAGCTGATGGGCGACAGTCGAGTCTTCCTGTCTGTTGTAAAGCACAGTTACAGCCAAGTGCCCCACCGAGTCCTGTGTGACAGGTTATCTGCAGCAGATCTGAGATTTTCAATATCTCACAAAAGCACAATTTTAGCTAGAATCACTACAGAACAATTATACAGAGCGGAATAAATGAAACAGAGGTCTATTTAAACAAAAATATAACTTGCAGAGATTGCTGAGTCAGCAGGTATTGTTCTTACCTGGTCAGGGTAGCACAGACACTGAATTCTTTAGATGTTCAGTGCTGTAGTTAAGTACATTTTCGCTGGGGGAAGGATTTCAAACTCAAGCTGTTCTATTATTTATGACATATCACTCTTTGACATATCACTCTTTAATTGTTACTTATCTCTGTTCTTGTGATTTCCCTGCAGGGTTTCCCGATGATGAACCACGGTCCTCTGCTGCTGAGCCTGCAGCCGGGCCAGACCATGCAGCCTCTCACCCTCATCCAGGGTAGGTCACCTGAACTCACCTGGCCAATGGCCTCATCAGATTAGATCCTTGCGGTCAGCTGATCTCTGCTTCCTGTCCCCACAGCTGCGGCTCTGGGTCAGCTGGTCCGGCCCAGTGTAGGCGTGTCCCCGGTCTCTCAGGACAGGACAGGCCCCGCCCCCTCCAGAGGCCCCCTCCTGAAGATCCGCAGTGCCCCCCCTGGTCAGTGTCTCTGCACCTGAACCCCTGTAGTCACCTGAACTCACCTGTAGTCATCTGAACTCACCTGTAGTCATCTGAACTCACCTGTACTCACCTGAACTCACCTGTAGTCACTTGAACTCACCTGAACTCACCTGAACTCACCTGTAGTCACCTGTAGTCACTTGAACTCACCTGAACTCACCTGTAGTCATCTGAACTCACCTGTAGTCACTTGAACTCACCTGAACTCACCTGTAGTCATCTGAACTCACCTGTAGTCACCTGAACTCACCTGTAGTCATCTGAACTCACCTGTAGTCACCTGAACTCACCTGAACTCACCTGAACTCACCTGAACTCACCTGTAGTCACCTGAACTCACCTGTAGTCACTTGAACTCACCTGAACTCACCTGAACTCACCTGTAGTCACCTGAACTCACCTGTAGTCACTTGAATTCACCTGAAGTCACCTGTAGTCAACCGTAGTCACCTGAACTCACCTGTAGTCACCTGAACTCACCTGAACTCACCTGTAGTTACCTGTAGTCACCTGAACTCACCTGAACTCACCTGAACTCACCTGAACTCACCTGAACTCACCTGTAGTTACCTGAACTCATCTGAACTCACCTGTAGTCACCTGAACTCACCTGTAGTCACCTGAACTCACCTGTAGTCACCTGTAGTTACCTGAACTCACCTGAACTCACCTGTAGTCACCTGAACTCACCTGTAGTCACCTGAACTCACCTGTAGTCACCTGAACTCACCTGAACTCACCTGTATTCACTTATACTCACCTGAACTCACCTGAACTCACATGTAGTCACCTGAACTCACCTGTAGTCACCTGAACTCACCTGTAGTCACCTGAACTCACCTGTAGTCACCTGAACTCACCTGTAGTCACCTGAACTCACCTGTAGTCACCTGAACTCACCTGAACTCACCTGTAGTCACCTGAACTCACCTGCAGTCACTGATATTCACCTGAACTCACCTGTAGTTACCTGAAGTCACCTGAACTCACCTGCAGTCACTTATATTCACCTGAACTCACCTGAACTCACCTGAACTCACCTGTAGTCACCTGAACTCACCTGTAGTCACTTGAACTCACCTGAACTCACCTGCAGTCACTTATATTCACGTGAACTCACCTGTACTCACCTGTACTCACCTGAACTCACCTGTAGTTACCTGTAGTCACCTGAACTCACCTGAACTCACCTGTAGTCACCTGAACTCACCTGTAGTCACTTGAATTCACCTGAACTCACCTGAACTCACCTGTAGTCACCTGAACTCACCTGTAGTCACCTGAACTCACCTGTAGTCACCTGAACTCACCTGTAGTCACCTGAACTCACCTGAACTCACCTGCAGTCACTTATACTCACCTGAACTCACCTGTAGTCACTTATATTCACCTGTAGTCACTTATATTCACCTGTAGTCACCTGTAGTCACCTGACTCACCTGCAGTCACTTACTCACCTGAACTCACCTGTAGTCACCTGAACTCACCTGTAGTCACTTATTTCACCTGAACTCACCTGTAGTCACTGAATCACCTGAACTCACCTGTAGTTACCTGTAGTCACCTGAACTCACCTGTAGTTACCTGTAGTTACCTGTAGTCACCTGAACTCACCTGTAGTCACCTGTAGTCACCTGAACTCACCTGTAGTCACCTGAACTCACCTGTAGTCACCTGAACTCACCTGAACTCACCTGTAGTCACCTGAACTCACCTGTAGTCACCTGAACTCACCTGTATTCACCTGAACTCACCTGTAGTCACCTGAACTCACCTGTATTCACCTGAACTCACCTGCAGTCACTTATACTCACCTGAACTCACCTGTAGTCACTTATATTCACCTGTAGTCACTTATATTCACCTGTAGTCACCTGAACTCACCTGCAGTCACTATATCACTGAACTCACCTGAACTGAACTCACCTGAACTCACCTGTAGTCACGTGAACTCACCTGTAGTCACTTATATTCACCTGAACTCACCTGAACTCACCTGCAGTCACTTATACTCACCTGAACTCACCTGTAGTCACCTGAACTCACCTGCAGTCACTTATACTCACCTGTAGTCACTTGAATTCACCTGTAGTTACCTGTAGTCACCTGAACTCACCTGAACTCACCTGTAGTCACTTGAATTCACCTGAACTCACCTGTAGTTACCTGTAGTCACCTGAACTCACCTGAACTCACCTGTAGTTACCTTTAGTCACCTGAACTCACCTGAACTCACCTGTAGTCACCTGAACTCACCTGTAGTCACCTGAACTCACCTGTAGTTACCTGTAGTCACCTGAACTCACCTGTAGTCACCTGAACTCACCTGCAGTCACTTATATTCACCTGAACTCACCTGCAGTCACTTATATTCACCTGAACTCACCTGTAGTCACCTGAACTCACCTGTAGTCACCTGAACTCACCTGTAGTCACCTGAACTCACCTGTACTCACCTGAACTCACCTGTACTCACCTGAACTCACCTGTAGTCACCTGTAGTCACCTGTAGTCACTTGAACTCACCTGTATCACCTGAACTCACCTGTACTCACCTGTAGTCACCTGTAGTCACTTGAACTCACCTGTACTCACCTGTAGTCACCTGTTGTCACCTGTAGTCACTTGAACTCACCTGTATTCACCTGAACTCACCTGTAGTCACCTGAACTCACCTGTATTCACCTGTACTCACCTGTAGTCACTTGAACTCACCTGTAGTCACCTGAACTCACCTGAACTCACCTGTACTCACCTGTAGTCACTTGAACTCACCTGTAGTCACTTGAACTCACCTGTATTCACCTGAACTCACCTGTACTCACCTGAACTCACCTGTACTCACCTGTACTCACCTGAACTCACCTGTAGTCACCTGAACTCACCTGTAGTCACCTGAACTCACCTGTAGTCACCTGAACTCATCTGTAGTCACCTGAACTCACCTGAACTCACCTGAACTCACCTGTACTCACCTGTAGTCACTTGAACTCACCTGTATTCACCTGCAGTCACTTATATTCACCTGAACTCACCTGAACTCACCTGTAGTCACCTGAACTCACCTGAACTCACCTGTACTCACCTGTAGTCACTTGAACTCACCTGTAGTCACCTGCAGTCACTTATATTCACCTGAACTCACCTGAACTCACCTGTAGTCACCTGAACTCACCTGTAGTCACTTATATTCACCTGAACTCACCTGTATTCACCTGAACTCACCTGTACTCACCTGTAGTCACCTGTAGTCACTTGAACTCACCTGAACTCACCTGTACTCACCTGTAGTCACTTGAACTCACCTGAACTCACCTGTACTCACCTGTAGTCACTTGAACTCACCTGTACTCACCTGAACTCACCTGAACTCACCTGCAGTCACTTGTATTCACCTCTGGTAACCTGTAAACACGTGTATCTCACCTGTAGTCATCTTTAGCTAACCTATTCTCACCTGTATCTCACCTGTAACTCATCTTAAGTCATCTGTATCTCACCTGGTCCGTCTCTCTGCCAATCAGAAGCGAGGACTGAGACGTCTGGATTCTTACTGATGTTTGTTTGTTTTGTTTTCAAGTTAACCTCCAGATGACCCAGGTGGGCGGGGCAAACCCCCTGAAGCTGGCCGGCCCCCCCTCCCTGCCCTCCGGCTCGGCCAATGGCCTCATCAGATTAACCAGATGTACGGTGCAGCTCTGATTCATAGCATTACTCCTGCGGTACCTTAAAGTCTTCTTATTAGCAATACACTTTATTCAGAAGTGGCTTTATAGGAACCCAAGACCACCTTACGATCAATAAAAGAAGAACTCGAACGGTTCAATCAGCAGAACATAAAGTACAGGACAGATACACAATATTTAGAAAGCAGACCGTTATGGAGGAACATGACGACAGTATTCAAAAGAGCAAACAGGGATGCTTAAAGCCATTCAATTCATTATCTTATCATAACGCCTTCATTACAAAAATATCTTTACCCAACATTCACTTCACTGAATGGAGCTATGCCAATCTGCGGCTAGCTCCTCCTGCAGGTATAAGCAGACCTGGACTCTGGGTCCACCCTGCACTTACTGTTACTACCCGATTGGTGTGACTAACTGATCTGCACTGCGCCACGTACGGCAACCCAAGTGGGACATTTGACACAGCGGTGTTTCGCAAAGAAGGAAAACAACCTGACCACATTAATCTTAATTTCCTGATTATTTGAGATGAAGAAAGAGAAATTGATTTAACTTCTGTTAGCTACCACACTGGAGGAATAAGAAACTGTAAATGTATGCAATCATTTATTGTATTAATAATTAATATCTCATTATTTTCTGTTGAGATTCCTGGAAAAGGGAAATAACAATAAAGATATTTTATAAAAAGTTGATTGAAGAACAAAACTCTGTTATTAGATCAGTATTATTCTTATAATTATTGCTAAATAATAATAATAAATATAGCTTATACGTTTATGGCGGAGCAACTCACGCAGTGTGAATCTGGAGAACTACCAGCACAAGCTGAAAGTCATGTGACGTCTTCGTGTCTTGCAGCTCCTGGCCCCGCCCCCTCTCCTGGACCCGCCCCCTCTCCTGGACCCGCCCCCTCTCCCGCCACCAGGTTACCGCCGACCTCCGACCCCCCCCAGGTGGTGATGAGCGTGGAGGAGTTTTACTACGGGACGGCTGGGGGCAACCTGGTTATGATGAATTTCCTCCCCATGGACTTCTCCTGCTTCACCTGTCAGATCTGCTCTGACGAGTCCGACAACAACCTGAGGTGAGCAACACACCTGAACACACCTGGACACACCTGAACACACCTGAACACACCTGAACACACCTGGACACACCTGAACACACGTGGACACACCTGAACACACGTGAACACACCTGAACACACCTGAGCACACACCTGAACACACCTGAACACACCTGAACACACCTGATCACACCTGAACACACCTGAACACACCTGATCACACCTGAACACACCTGATCACACCTGAACACACCTGATCACACCTGAACACACCTGAACACACCTGATCACACCTGAACACACCTGAACACACCTGATCACACCTGAACACACCTGATCACACCTGAACACACCTGAACACACATGACACACGACCTGATCACACCTGAACACACCTGAGCAAACACCTGGTCACGTGTAATCAGCGGCTGCTCGTTGTCTCTGTTCCACAGGTACATGCAGCACATGATGCAGCACTCGAAGCTGATTGGAGGAGGCGCCTCAGGAGACGAGAGGAGGGTCTGTACGTTTTGTTACCGACAGTTCTCGTCTGGTTATCAGCTGCAGAGCCACCTGGAGCAGGTGCACGGCCCCGCCCCTTCCACCTGTAAGAACACACCTGGACTCCTCCCCTCTCTGAGGACTCACCCTGTCTCCCTCTCAGGACTCCCCTGTCTCCCTCTCTGAGGACTCCCCTGTCTCCCTCTATGAGGACTCACCTGTCTCCCCTCTCAGGACTCACCTGTCTCCCCTCTCAGGACTCACCTGTCTCCCCTCTCAGGACTCACCTGTCTCCCTCTCTGAGGACTCACCTGTCTCCCCTCTCAGGACTCACCTGTCTCCCCTCTCAGGACTCACCTGTCTCCCTCTCTGAGGACTCACCTGTCTCCCTCTCAGGACTCACCTGTCTCCCCTCTCAGGACTCACCTGTCTCCCCTCTCAGGACTCACCTGTCTCCCTCTCTGAGGACTCACCTGTCTCCCCTCTCAGGACTCACCTGTCTCCCTCTCAGGACTCACCTGTCTCCCTCTCTGAGGACTCACCTGTCTCCCTCTCTGAGGACTCACCTGTCTCCCTCTCTGAGGACTCACCTGTCTCCCCTCTCAGGACTCACCTGTCTCCCTCTCTGAGGACTCACCTGTCTCCCTCTCTGAGGACTCACCTGTCTCCCTCTCTGAGGACTCACCTGTCTCCCTCTCTGAGGACTCACCTGTCTCCCTCTCTCAGGACTCACCTGTCTCCCTCTCTGAGGACTCACCTGTCTCCCCTCTCAGGACTCACCTGTCTCCCTCTCTCAGGACTCACCTGTCTCCCTCTCTGAGGACTCACCTGTCTCCCTCTCTGAGGACTCACCTGTCTCCCCTCTCAGGACTCACCTGTCTCCCCCTCTCAGGACTCACCTGTCTCCCTCTCTGAGGACTCACCTGTCTCCCTCTCTGAGGACTCACCTGTCTCCCCTCTCAGGACTCACCTGTCTCCCCCTCTCAGGACTCACCTGTCTCCCTCTCTGAGGACTCACCTGTCTCCCTCTCTGAGGACTCACCTGTCTCCCTCTCTGAGGACTCACCTGTCTCCCTCTCTCAGGACTCACCTGTCTCCCTCTCTGAGGACTCACCTGTCTCCCCTCTCAGGACTCACCTGTCTCCCTCTCTCAGGACTCACCTGTCTCCCTCTCTGAGGACTCACCTGTCTCCCTCTCTGAGGACTCACCTGTCTCCCTCTCTGAGGACTCACCTGTCTCCCTCTCTGAGGACTCACCTGTCTCCCCTCTCAGGACTCACCTGTCTCCCCCTCTCAGGACTCACCTGTCTCCCTCTCTGAGGACTCACCTGTCTCCCTCTCTGAGGACTCACCTGTCTCCCTCTCTGAGGACTCACCTGTCTCCCCTCTCAGGACTCACCTGTCTCCCCTCTCAGGACTCACCTGTCTCCCCCTCTCAGGACTCACCTGTCTCCCTCTCTGAGGACTCACCTGTCTCCCTCTCTGAGGACTCACCTGTCTCCCCTCTCAGGACTCACCTGTCTCCCCCTCTCAGGACTCACCTGTCTCCCTCTCTGAGGACTCACCTGTCTCCCTCTCTGAGGACTCACCTGTCTCCCTCTCTGAGGACTCACCTGTCTCCCTCTCTGAGGACTCACCTGTCTCCCTCTCTGAGGACTCACCTGTCTCCCTCTCTCAGGACTCACCTGTCTCCCCTCTCAGGACTCACCTGTCTCCCTCTCTGAGGACTCACCTGTCTCCCTCTCTGAGGACTCACCTGTCTCCCTCTCTGAGGACTCACCTGTCTCCCTCTCTGAGGACTCACCTGTCTCCCTCTCTCAGGTATATGTCGGATCTGCGAGTGGGCCTTTGAGAACGAGTCGACCTTCTTAAACCACATGAAGTCCATCCACAAACCAGGAGAGATGCCCTACGTCTGCCAGGTGAGTGACCTCAGTACCCGACTTCTGTCCTCGTTACCCTGCGTGTCCTATGACCTGTTCAAACGGGCTGTCCTCGTTAGCTCAGGTGGTTCTGTCCTCGTTAGCTCAGGTGTGTTCTGTCCTCGTTAGCTCAGGTGTGTCCTCGTTAGCTCAGGTGTGTTCTGTCCTCGTTAGCTCAGGTGTGTTCTGTCCTCGTTAGCTCAGGTGTGTCCTCGTTAGCTCAGGTGTGTCCTCGTTAGCTCAGGTGTGTTCTGTCCTCGTTAGCTCAGGTGTGTTCTGTCCTCGTTACTCAGGTGTGTTCTGTCCTCGTTAGCTCAGGTGTGTTCTGTCCTCGTTAGCTCAGGTGTGTTCTGTCCTCGTTACCTCAGGTGTGTTCTGTCCTCGTTAGCTCAGGTGTGTTCTGTCCTCGTTAGCTCAGGTGTGTTCTGTCCTCGTTAGCTCAGGTGTGTCCTCGTTACCTCAGGTGTGTTCTGTCCTCGTTAGCTCAGGTGTGTTCTGTCCTCGTTAGCTCAGGTGTGTTCTGTCCTCGTTAGCTCAGGTGTGTTCTGTCCTCGTTAGCTCAGGTGTGTTCTGTCCTCGTTAGCTCAGGTGTGTCTGTCCTCGTTACCTCAGGTGTGTCCTGTCCTCGTTAGCTCAGGTGTGTTCTGTCCTCGTTAGCTCAGGTGTGTTCTGTCCTCGTTAGCTCAGGTGTGTTCTGTCCTCGTTAGCTCAGGTGTGTCCTGTCCTCGTTAGCTCAGGTGTGTTCTGTCCTCGTTACCTCAGGTGTGTTCGTTCCGCTCGTCCTTCTACTCGGACGTCCTGAGGCACTTCACCAGTGTCCACAGAGACACAGCCTTCCTGATGTGCCTGTTCTGCCTCAAGGTGTGCAAGACCGCTGCCAGCTTCCAACAGCACCTGCTGAGACACCAGGTAACACACACACACACACACACACACACACACACAGTTTGCACCATCATATTCACTGCAGGTGGAGAAGGTGTGGCCCCTGGGCCCCCCTGGGTGGAGGGTCACTGAGGACAGGTGTCATGGTGCAGCCCTCAGTGACGTAGCTGCTCTTTAATAATCCTCCAGCAGAACCCTCGGGAGCGTTTCTGGACGGAGACTCCATTTCATTGGAATGTTTACCAAGAATTGCACACTTATATACCTATTAGACGCGTTCACGCCGGAGTACTTTCCACGTACCTTTCCCGTTTAGTTCCGTTAGTGCCTGGAATGTTGCGTTCACACCAAAAAGAGCACTTGGTTCAGAGGACCCCATGTTTAGAGCCTGCTCCAGAGGTGGGGCTATCCCGGGGGAAAGAAGGACCCATTTCTGATTGGCTGGGCCAATTGCAAACCACGCCCCGTAAAACTGGGACTCCCAGCAGCTTCTACTGAAGCCAGTCCCCAACTCCAAGGACTTCCGGCCAGGGACTCCGGGGGCAGTATACGCCGTGAAGTGGGTTGCGGCCTGCCAGTAAACCCAAAGCAGAAGAAGAAGAAGTGACGTCAGCGGCTTCATCTGCCTCATCCTCCCCCAGGGAACTTATTCCGGTGTGAACGCGATCTGAACTTAGTTCCATGGGGGGTACTAAGTGCCGGGGCATTAAGTACGGCGGTACTTGGTGTGTCTCTTAATCTCAATGCCAGGACCACGCCGTGCACCTCCACTGCTCCTTTGTTCTCAATGGAGAATTCAATACAAATCTGAATTACAAAAAAAGAATCATCAAGCAGCGGCTCATTGTCATGTGGTGCAGCTAATTGTGTGTGTGTGTGTGTGTGTGTGTGTGTGTGTGTGTGTGTGTGTGTGTGTGTGTGTGTGTGTGTGTGTGACAGACTCAAGAGCCGTACCACTGTAATCGCTGCCGGCTGCAGTTCGTCCTCCTGCAGGACAAGATGCAGCACAAAGTGGAGCACCATCGCAGTGCCCGCCGCCCCCCCCCAGCTGGAGGGTCTGCCGCCGGGGTCAAAGGTCAGTGTGTGTGTTAATGAGACACTCAGTGAGCGGCTATCATCAGTGTGTGAACACTAAGCGTGTTACAGGGAAATTGTCCCCGCTGAAAACAAAATAGAAATACTTAATTTTCAAATGTTTAATGTCTTATTTCCACATAGATAATTGTGTCTGTCCTCAGGTGACCATCCGGACGTACGGGAAGCCGACACCTCTGACCTCTGGGAGGGGCCGCCCGCACAAGAGCTCCTCCTCCCTCATTCAGCCAATCAACATCAAGAGGGAGAGGTGCTCCCCCCTCCAGAGACCCCCCCCCAGGAAGCAAGGCCGCTGCCAAGCCCCCAACATCAGGTGGGGGTTAAACTTAGGCCCCATTTACACGGGAACGCAAACGATACGCAAACAAACCGAGTTCGATATCCGTTCACACGGATACGGCTCAATTAACGTGTCCTTTCACACGAGACCGCTGGGCCTGTAAGTGGCTGAAATGCACCAAAAGCAGCGAAGAAGACCCCCGAGCACGGTTGCCATGGCTTCTGTTTATTCTGCGCGGTGGATTTAGCAACATGTAGTTCATGTAGTTCATGTAGTTCTCCATGTCCACTTGTTGCTGATGGTTGTGGTCGAGGAGCTGTAGATTGTGCACTAACAGCCGTAGCATGGTCAGTAGCTACTGTCAGTAGCTACTGACCATGCTGCAGCAGTGAGCAGGGGGGGGCTATCCGTACACATGGAGCCGCGTGCCCCCCAGAGCGTTCCAGTTGCAGATCTATCCACCTTGGGACCCGTTATCGCTTGCGGGGTCCGTTTCCGCGTTTCCGTTACGGCCTGTGAACGAACGGGCCATACGCGAGAGACAAGTAGCGATACAACCCGTTTCGTTCCCGTGTAAACAGCACCTTATATATATCTTTATAAACCTCTATACTTGCGCTCCTATTGGCTCATTGTACGAGAGTAGGTAAAAAAAGAAATATATAAGCATAATAAAAACTAAGTATAAACAATTTAGTAAGTATTTACACCAGATTTAAATATGATGTAGACCTAACCTGAAGAGGCGGGAGCAGGATGGGGAATCTGTAAGGAAACCTGAAACTGTAGCGTCACCTGAGGGAGTCCGGAGTGAGCCGGTTGGTGCTGAGGTGCAGTGCAGCCTGCAGCCACCAGGGGGCGCCGCTGGTCCACAGCTCTCTACATCCGCGACCCGCTTTGAATGGGAATGTCATTGCACTCTGTGTTTCTGTACCATGTTCCAGGAGAGAAAGGGAAGCAGTGGACAGCAGGGGGCTGTTCAGGTGCACTGTGTAACCCCTCCCCCTCTCTGTGGTGTGTTCAGGTGCACTGTGTAACCCCTCCCCCTCTCTGTGGTGTGTTCAGGTGCACTGTGTAACCCCTCCCCCTCTCTGTGGTGTGTTCAGGTGCACTGTGTAACCCCTCCCCCTCTCTGTGGTGTGTTCAGGTGCACTGTGTAACCCCTCCCCCTCTCTGTGGTGTGTTCAGGTGCACTGTGTAACCCCTCCCCCTCTCTGTGGTGTGTTCAGGTGCACTGTGTAACCCCTCCCCCTCTCTGTGGTGTGTTCAGGTGCACTGTGTAACCCCTCCCCCTCTCTGTGGTGTGTTCAGGTGCACTGTGTAACCCCTCCCCCTCTCTGTGGTGTGTTCAGGTGCACTGTGTAACTCCTCCCCCTCTCCGTGGTGTGTTCAGGTGCACTGTGTAACCCCTCCCCCTCTCTGTGGTGTGTTCAGGTGCACTGTGTAACCCCTCCCCCTCTCTGTGGTGTGTTCAGGTGCACTGTGTAACTCCTCCCCCTCTCCGTGGTGTGTTCAGGTGCACTGTGTAACCCCTCCCCCTCTCCGTGGTGTGTTCAGGTGCACTGTGTAACTCCTCCCCCTCTCTGTGGTGTGTTCAGGTGCACTGTGTAACTCCTCCCCCTCTCTGTGGTGTGTTCATGTGCACTGTGTAACCCCTCCCCCTCGCTGTGGTGTGTTCAGGTGCACTGTGTAACCCCTCCCCCTCTCTGTGGTGTGTTCAGGTGCACTGTGTAACCCCTCCCCCTCTCTGTGGTGTGTTCAGGTGCACTGTGTAACCCCTCCCCCTCTCTGTGGTGTGTTCAGGTGCACTGTGTAACCCCTCCCCCTCTCTGTGGTGTGTTCAGGTGCAGTGTGTAACCCCTCCCCCTCTCTGTGGTGTGTTCAGGTGCACTGTGTAACCCCTCCCCCTCTCTGTGGTGTGTTCAGGTGCAGTGTGTACTCCTCCTCCTCCACAGACCTCCTGCTGTGTATGGAGTGCTGCTCCTCCTTCTCCTCCTTCTCGTCTCACTTCCCCTCCATCGTCCGCTGCCTGCTGTGCCGCTTCAGCAGCTGCTGCTCCAGAGCCTACGCCCTGCACATGATACAGTAACCCACACTATAATACACACTGTAACACACACTGTCCTACACACTGTAACACACACTGTACTACACACTGTAACACACACTGTACTACACACTATAACACACACTGTACTACACACTGTAACACACACTGTACTACACACTGTAACACACACTGTACTACACACTGTAACACACACTGTACTACACACTGTAACACACACTGTACTACACACTGTAACACACACTGTACTACACACTGTAACACACACTGTACTACACACTGTAACACACACTGTAACACACATTGTAACACACACTGTACTGCAGTAATGTTGGTCTTGTTGTGTTTCAGTCACCACGTGCCACGCTCCAGAGAGAAACCTCTTCCTCTGCACAGACGTCCTCCTCCATGGTGAGACACAACACTAACAACAACAACACTAACAACAACAACACTAACAACAACAACAACACTAACAACAGCTACAGCAGCTACAGCTGCAGCAGCAGTAGTAGCAGCAGCAGCAGTAGCTGCAGTAGTAGTAGTAGTAGCAGCTGCAGCAGTAGTAGCAGCTGCAGCAGTAGTAGCTGCAGCAGCTGCAGCAGTAGTAGCTGCAGCAGTAGTAGCGGTAGCTGCAGCTGCAGCAGCAGCAGTAGTAGTAGCAGCTGCTGCAGTAGCGGCAGTAGCGGTAGCAGCGGCAGTAGCGGCAGTAGCGGTAGTAGCAGCTGCAGTAGTAGTAGTAGTAGTAGCAGCAGCTGCTGCAGTAGTAGTAGCTGCAGTAGCGGCAGTAGCGGTAGCAGCAGCAGTAGCGGCAGTAGCGGTAGCAGCAGCAGTAGCAGCTGCAGTAGTAGCAGCAGTAGCAGCTGCAGTAGTAGCAGCTGCAGTAGTAGCAGTAGCAGCAGCTGCAGTAGCAGCTGCAGTAGTAGCAGCAGTAGCAGCTGCAGTAGTAGCAGCAGCAGCAGCAGTAGCAGTAGTAGCAGCTGCAGTAGTAGCAGCTGCAGTAGTAGCTGCAGTAGCAGTAGCAGCTGCTGCAGTAGTAGTAGTAGCAGCGGTAGCAGCAGCAGTAGCAGCTGCAGTAGTAGCAGCAGCAGCAGCAGTAGCAGCAGCAGTAGCAGCTGCAGTAGTAGTAGCAGTAGTAGCAGTAGTAGTAGCAGCTGTAGCAGCTGCAGTAGTAGCAGCAGTAGTTGCAGTAGTAGTAGTAGCAGCAGCAGCAGCAGTAGCTGTAGCAGTGGTAGTAGCAGTAGCAGTAGTAGTAGTAGCAGTAGCAGCAGTAGCTGTGGTAGTAGTAGCAGTAGTAGCAGCAGCTGCAGCTGCAGTAGTAGCAGCAGCAGTAGCAGTAGTAGTAGCAGCTGCAGTAGTAGTAGCAGCAGCAGTAGCAGCTGCAGTAGTAGCAGCTGCAGTAGTAGCAGCTGCAGTAGTAGCTGCAGTAGCAGTAGCAGCTGCTGCAGTAGTAGTAGTAGCAGCAGCTGCAGTAGCGGCAGTAGCGGCAGCAGCTGCAGTAGCGGTAGCAGCAGCAGTAGCAGCTGCAGTAGTAGCAGCAGCTGCAGTAGTAGCAGCAGCTGCAGTAGCAGCAGCTGCAGTAGCAGCAGTAGCGGTAGCAGCAGCAGTAGCAGCTGCAGTAGTAGCAGCTGCAGCTGCAGTAGTAGCAGTAGCAGTAGTAGTAGTAGCAGCTGCAGTAGTAGCAGCAGTAGTTGCAGTAGTAGCAGCAGCAGCTGCAGTAGCTGTAGCAGTGGTAGTAGTAGTAGCAGCAGTAGCAGTAGTAGTAGTAGTAGCAGCAGCAGTAGCTGTGGTAGTAGCAGTAGTAGCAGCAGCAGTAGTAGCAGCTGCAGTAGTAGCAGCAGTAGCAGCAGCTGCAGTAGTAGTAGTAGCAGTAGCTGTAGCAGTGGTAGTAGTAGCAGCAGGAGCAGCAGCAGCAGTAGCAGCTGCAGTAGCAGCAGTAGCAGCTGTAGCTGCAGCAGTAGTAGTAGCAGCTGTAGCAGCAGCAGCAGCAGTAGTAGCAGTAGTAGTAGTAGCAGCAGCTGCAGTAGCTGCAGTAGCGGCAGTAGCGGTAGCAGCAGCAGTAGCAGCTGCAGTAGTAGCGGCAGCTGCAGTAGCGGCAGTAGCGGTAGCAGCAGCAGTAGCAGCTGCAGTAGTAGCAGCAGCTGCAGTAGCAGCAGTAGCAGTAGCAGCTGCAGTAGTAGCAGCTGCAGTCGTAGCAGTAGTAGTAGTAGCAGCTGCAGTAGTAGTAGCAGCAGCTGCAGTAGTAGCAGCAGTAGTTGCAGTAGTAGTAGTAGCAGCAGCAGCAGCAGTAGCTGTAGCAGTGGTAGTAGCAGCAGTAGCTGTAGCAGTAGTAGCAGCAGTAGTAGTAGCAGTAGCAGCAGTAGCTGTGGTAGTAGTAGCAGTAGTAGCAGCAGCTGCAGTAGCAGTTGCAGTAGTAGCAGCAGCAGTAGTAGCAGCTGCAGTAGTAGTAGCAGTAGTAGTAGCAGCAGCTGCAGTAGTAGTAGTAGTAGCAGCAGCAGTAGCTGTAGCAGTGGTAGTAGTAGCAGCAGTAGTAGCAGGAGCAGCAGTAGCAGTAGCAGCTGTAGCAGTGGTAGTAGTAGCAGCTGCAGTAGCAGCTGTAGCTGCAGCAGTAGCAGTAGTAGTAGCAGCAGCTGCAGCAGCAGCAGCTGTAGTAGCTGTAGCAGTGGTAGTAGTAGTAGTAGTAGTAACGCTCAGTGGTGTGTGTCAGTGTGTTTGTGCTGCAGTGCTCCGGCTGTGCCTTCAGGCCTCTCTCTGCTGACCTGATGGCTGACCACCTTCTGAAGAACCCTGAGCACTACAGCACCACCTGCAGGAGGGAGGGTGAGACACACACACACTCACACACTCACACACACACACACACACACACACACACACACACACACACACACACACCACTTCAGGGCACGTTACATTGACTTACATGCATTTCCTAGAGACTTATCCTAACCTTAACCATAACCAACACATGCCTAACCCTTACCCTTAACACTCTCACACACACACACTCACACACTCACACTCAGCCTCTGCTATCTGAGATGTTATGAACCTGCTGCACAGACACACAACTACACAGCAGATAACTCAACTGCTCGTTTTGACTTTTCTTTCCTCAAATCTTGACTTTTTTTCAAAATTCTCAACTTTCTGTCTTTTCTGTAAATATTTCTAAATGTGCTATAAAACTTTTTCTATTTGGGAAGATCTCCACTCTCCAGACTTTTTCTCAAGTCAACTCCGATCTCGACTTATTCATTTTTGACTTTTTCTCAAAATGTTGAATATTTTTCTGAAAGAAATAAAAATCTGACTTTCTTCAGAACATTCCAGATGTTTTCCTAAAATGTCTGCATTTAATGTGATTAAACAGTTGAGACGCACATGTCCTTCAGCACATCATTCTGTTGCTCCTGAGTCTCAACGTGAGCTTTTCTGAAAAACGTCAGAAAGTTGATTTATTGTTTTGGATTTCAGCAAAAAAACGTAATTATTTTTAGAAAAAGTCAAAATCAGACTTTTTGGAGAGAGAACGCGAAAGTCGAGGAAACGGTGAGAATGTAGGACTTTCAGTCATTTTCAGCAGAGCCTTCACTTTACTCATGGAGTAACTTGCTCAAGGAGGTATTAGAACTCATTTAACAGGACGGATAGGCGTCCCCCCACCAGGGGGCGCTGCAGCTCCCCGGATGGGGAGAGTGAGTCTGTCGATAGTTGAGAGTAACCCATGTGTCCTCCTCCTCCTCAGCGCTCACTGAACCGGACCTGCAGTTCGCCCGGCTCCCTGCAGAGGCTCCGCTCCAGAACCAGGACCTGATGGACCCGTCCTGGAGGTCAGCGGACTGTTGGAAGACTCCGTCAGACAGCCAGCCCTCCATCGCCTCGTTCTCGCAGTGCAGCGGCCCGCATCACTGCCTGTCCAAGACCAGCGACGCTGTGGACTACTTCCTGTTGATGTTCCCCCCCCGCGCTGCTGGACCTGATCACCTTCGAGACCAACGCCCACATCAAGACCTGCCACTTCCTGGGCTGCGGCCTCCCGGACTGGGTCCCCGTCACCACGCTGGAGATCAAAGGGTTCCTGGGTCTGGTGGTCCTGATGGGGCTCCAGAACCTTCCGGACCCGGCTCAGTTCTGGTCCTGGTCCCACTACGACAACAGCTACGCCTTCTGCCGGGCCATGAGCTTCAGGCGCTTCCAGCAGATCTCCTCCAGCATCCGGATGGGCAGCTTCACCACGGACCGGTACCGAGGGACCAGAACCCCCAAAGACCCGCTGCACATCTTCAGGCCCATGCTGGACCTCCTGGGGGGGGCCATGTGGGACGCGTACCAGCCCAACTGCTGCCTGTCGGTGGACCGGGCCCTGCTGCCCAGCCTGGGGGGGGACAGCCTCGCCAAGGGGGACCCGAGGACCCAGCCCCAGGTGTGGCTGCTCTGCGACTCCAAGTCTGGGTTCTGCCACCGCCTCTTCATCCAGGTGGGGGCTCAGGGGGGTCCAGAGCCCGGGGGTCCAGAGCCCGGCTTCACCGTGGTGCCGGAGCTGGTGAAGGGTCTGGAGGGCCGGCACCACCAGCTGTTCCTGTCCAGCTCCCTGGCCTCGGTCCCCCTCCTGCAGAAGCTCCTGGACCAGGGCCTGTACGCCTCGTGCTCCTTCGCCCCCCCCAGCCCCATCCTGCCCCCCGCCCTGTGGGCTCAGGGCCTGCTGGAGAGGCCAGGGGACTTCCTGCAGAGACAGCTCGGCCCCGTGCTGGCCACCCGCTGGAGGGACACCAAGGAGATGTGCTGCCTGTCCACCAACGCGGCCCCGGCTCAGCAGGACCTGGTGCTCAGGAGGTCTCAGACCCGGGGGGGGGAGCTGGACCCAATAACCCGGCCCGGGGCCTTCAGGCTGCTGCAGGAGAACCTGAGGGGCGTGGACATCTGCAAACAGCTGCTGGCCTGCAACCCTCTGGGGGGGGTGCCTCAGGACCGGCACTGGAGAGGCCTGCTGTGGTTCCTGGTGAACCTGAGCATCGTGAACGCCTTCCTCCTGCTGAGAGAGAGCCGCAGGGACTGCCCCCCCGCCTGGGTGAAGGACGGCATCTTCTCCCAGGTCACCTTCAGACGGCACCTGGGAAACCAGCTGGCCCAGTGCGCCCCCCCGAACCCTCGAGCGGGTCTGCCGGTCTGCAAGTCCCGGCGGGCCGAGCCCCAGGACGCGAAGGAGAACCATCGCATGGTGAAGATCAGCAGCATCTCCAAGAGGTGCAGGAACTGCTACCCGAAGAACATCCGGCGCGAGAGCGTGTTCGGCTGCAGGGTCTGCAGGATCAACCTGTGCAGCCGGCCCGCCTGCTTCTGGGAGTTCCACGAGCTGGACCCGCGGACCCGCGGTGAGTGGGGGGGGGGTCTCAGATATGAAACATGGGTCTGAAGGGCTCTGCTCCAAACGGACCCTTCTGGCCTCGTCTCCTCCAGCTGTTAGTGAGCGCAGGTTAGCTCCGAGTGCTAGCATGCTAATGCAACACGTCTCATCGCTTCTGATTGGCCCGTGGGGGTTTAAAGCCCGCCCACATTTTAGTAATGAGACCGTTAACATTTCATAACAGAGGTAGCCGGGGTGAGTCCTAAACCTTCCCGCAGCAAATCTGGATCCGCTCCGTTGGTCCCCGTTTTTAGAGACGTGGGTACGGAGGAGAAGAGGGAGGGGCTTATTTCGGACACTTTGAGAGTCTCCTGACGGGGACACATGGTGATGTAGAGGAGACATCACTTTGAGAGTCTCCTGACGGGGACACATGGTGATGTAGAGGAGACATCACTTTGAGAGTCTCCTGACGGGGACACATGGTGATGTAGAGGAGACCTCACTTTGAGAGTCTCCTGACGGGGACACATGGTGATGTAGAGGAGACCTCACTTTGAGAGTCTCCTGACGGGGACACATGGTGATGTAGAGGAGACATCACTTTGAGAGTCTCCTGACGGGGACACATGGTGATGTAGAGGAGACCTCACTTTGAGAGTCTCCTGACGGGGACACATGGTGATGTAGAGGAGACCTCACTTTGAGAGTCTCCTGACGGGGACACATGGTGATGTAGAGGAGACCTCACTTTGAGAGTCTCCTGACGGGGACACATGGTGATGTAGAGGAGACATCACTTTGAGAGTCTCCTGACGGGGACACATGGTGATGTAGAGAAGACATCACTTTGAGAGTCTCCTGACGGGGACACATGGTGATGTAGAGGAGACCTCACTTTGTGAGTCTCCTGACGGGGACACATGGTGATGTAGAGGAGACCTCACTTTGAGAGTCTCCTGACGGGGACACATGGTGATGTAGAGGGGACCTCACTTTGAGAGTCTCCTGACGGGGACACATGGTGATGTAGAGGAGACCTCACTTTGAGAGTCTCCTGACGGGGACACATGGTGATGTAGAGGAGACCTCACTTTGAGAGTCTCCTGACGGGGACACATGGTGATGTAGAGGAGACCTCACTTTGAGAGTCTCCTGACGGGGACACATGGTGATGTAGAGGAGACATCACTTTGAGAGTCTCCTGACGGGGACACATGGTGATGTAGAGGAGACATCACTTTGAGAGTCTCCTGACGGGGACACATGGTGATGTAGAGGAGACATCACTTTGAGAGTCTCCTGACGGGGACACATGGTGATGTAGAGAAGACATCACTTTGTGCCAGGGCACTAAGCACCAATCGCGTTCACACCGGAGTACTTTTCCCTGAGGGACGATTACGCAGAGGAGCCGCTGACGTCACTTCGTCTTCTCCTGCGTTGGTTACTGGCAGGCTGCAAACCGCTTCACGGCGCATACTGCCGCACGAAGTCCCCGGAGTTGGGAACTGGCTTTCCGAGTAAATCGCCGGAACGCCGACACCTCCTCATCCCCACCGCTCCCATGTTTATTTTGTGTTGCCATAAGTTAGTCTCTCTGCGTTGGTGCGCGGGGCTAATGCTAATGCTAATGCTAATAATGCTAATGCTAATGCTAATGTCACAAATACAATGGTGGCTTCACAAACGTTTCAGAGTTTTACGGGCCGTGGTTTGCAATCCTCCCAGCCAATAGAAATTGATCCTTTTTTGGAACCACCTCTCAGCAGGCCCTCAACATGGGGCACTCAGTTCTCTGTTTGGCGTGGTACTGGAACCAAAGGGGAAAGGGCCTCCGGTGTGAACGCGCCTATGGGTTCGGTTCAGAGGATAACACACATACAACATCAACTCGATATTTGATCTCTTGGATTTCACCTCCGATGCTCGGATGCTCGGATGCTCGGATGCTCGGATGCTCGGATGCTCGGATGCTCGGATGCTCAGTCGGAAGCAGATCATCCGAGGAAGGGGCGGGACTTAGCCTCTTTATTTAATATAAAGGTCTTGAAGAACTTTTGAGTGACAGTTGCTGTTTGATGTTTTACAGGATCCACCAAGACGGGGTTTGTGAAGGACCGGATCAGGTAACCCTCTCTCTCCTGTCTCTCTCCTGTCTCTCTCCTCTGTCTCTCTCCTGTCTCTCCTGTCTCTCTCCTGTCTCTCTCCTGTCCTTTGTCTCTCTCCTGTCTCTCTCCTGTCTCTCACCTGTCTCTCTCCTGTCCTTTGTCTCTCTCCTGTCTCTCTCCTGTCTCTCTCCTGTCTCTCTCCTGTCTCTCTCCTGTCTCTCACCTGTCTTTCTCCTGTCTCTCACTGGTCTCTCCTCTGTCTCTCACCTGTCTCTCACCTGTCCTTTGTCTCTCTCCTGTCTCTCTCCTGTCTCTCGCCTCTCTCCTGTCTCTCGCCTCTCTCCTGTCTCTCTCCTGTCTCTCTCCTGTCTCTCACCTGTCTCTCTCCTGTCTCTCTCCTGTCTCTCGCCTGCCCCTTGCCTCTCTCCTGTCTCTCTCCTGTCTCTCTCCTGTCTCTCGCTTGCCCCTTGCCTCTCTCCTGTCTCTCTCCTGTCTCTCTCCTGTCTCTCTCCTGTCTCTCTCCTGTCTCTCTCCTGTCTCTCGCTTGCCCCTTGCCTCTCTCCTGTCTCTCTCCTGTCTCTCTCCTGTCTCTCACCTGTCTCTCTCCTGTCTCTCGCCTGCCCCTTGCCTCTCTCCTGTCTCTCTCCTGTCTCTCTCCTGTCTGTCTACCTGTCTCTCTCCTGTCTCTCACCTGTCTCTCTCCTGTCTCTCTCCTGTCTCTCACCTGTCTCTCACCTGTCTCTCACTGGTCTCACCTGTCTCTCACCTGTCTCTCTCCTCTCTCTCTCCTGTCTCTCACCTGCCTCTCTCCTGTCTCTCATCTGTCTCTCTCCTCTTTCTCACCTGCCCTTTGTCTCTCTCCTGTCTCTCTCCTGTCTCTCACCTGCCCTTTGTCTCTCTCTCCTGTCTCTCACCTGTCTCTCACCTGTCTCTCACCTGCCTCTCACCTGTCTCTCACCTGTCTCTCACCTGTCTCTCTCCTGTCTCTCACCTGTCTCTCACCTGTCTCTCACCTGCCTCTCACCTGTCTCTCACCTGCCTCTCACCTGTCTCTCATCTGTCTCTCTCCTGTCTCTCTCCTGTCTCTCACTGGTCTCTCACCTGTCTCTCACTGGTCTCACCTGTCTCTCACTGGTCTCTCACCTGTCTCTCACCTGTCTCTCTCCTGCCTCTCACCTGTCTCTCACCTGTCTCTCTCCTGTCTCTCACCTGCCCTTTGTCTCTCTCCTGTCTCTCTCCTGTCCTTTGTCTCTCTCCTGTCTCTCTCCTGTCTCTCTCCTGTCTCTCACCTGTCTTTCTCCTGTCTCTCACTGGTCTCTCCTCTGTCTCTCACCTGTCTCTCACCTGTCCTTTGTCTCTCTCCTGTCTCTCTCCTGTCTCTCGCCTCTCTCCTGTCTCTCGCCTCTCTCCTGTCTCTCTCCTGTCTCTCTCCTGTCTCTCACCTGTCTCTCCTGTCTCTCTCCTGTCTCTCGCCTGCCCCTTGCCTCTCTCCTGTCTCTCTCCTGTCTCTCTCCTGTCTCTCGCTTGCCCCTTGCCTCTCTCCTGTCTCTCTCCTGTCTCTCTCCTGTCTCTCTCCTGTCTCTCTCCTGTCTCTCTCCTGTCTCTCGCTTGCCCCTTGCCTCTCTCCTGTCTCTCTCCTGTCTCTCCTGTCTCTCACCTGTCTCTCTCCTGTCTCTCTCCTGTCTCTCTCCTGTCTCTCTCCTGTCTCTCTCCTGTCTCTCGCTTGCCCCTTGCCTCTCTCCTGTCTCTCTCCTGTCTCTCTCCTGTCTCTCACCTGTCTCTCTCCTGTCTCTCGCCTGCCCCTTGCCTCTCTCCTGTCTCTCTCCTGTCTCTCTCCTGTCTGTCTACCTGTCTCTCTCCTGTCTCTCACCTGTCTCTCTCCTGTCTCTCTCCTGTCTCTCACCTGTCTCTCACCTGTCTCTCACTGGTCTCACCTGTCTCTCTCCTCTCTCTCTCCTGTCTCTCACCTGCCTCTCTCCTGTCTCTCATCTGTCTCTCTCCTCTTTCTCACCTGCCCTTTGTCTCTCTCCTGTCTCTCTCCTGTCTCTCACCTGCCCTTTGTCTCTCTCCTGTCTCTCACCTGTCTCTCACCTGTCTCTCACCTGTCTCTCACCTGCCTCTCACCTGTCTCTCACCTGTCTCTCACCTGTCTCTCTCCTGTCTCTCACCTGTCTCTCACCTGCCTCTCACCTGTCTCTCACCTGCCTCTCACCTGTCTCTCATCTGTCTCTCTCCTGTCTCTCACTGGTCTCTCACCTGTCTCTCACTGGTCTCACCTGTCTCTCACTGGTCTCTCACCTGTCTCTCACCTGTCTCTCTCCTGCCTCTCACCTGTCTCTCACCTGTCTCTCTCCTGTCTCTCACCTGCCCTTTGTCTCTCTCCTGTCTCTCATCTGTCTCTCTCCTGTCTCTCACTGGTCTCATCTGTCTCTCACCTGTCTCTCACCTGTCTCTCACCTGTCTCTCACCTGCCTCTCACCTGTCTCTCACCTGTCTCTCTCCTGCCTCTCACCTGTCTCTCATCTGTCTCTCCTGTCTCTCACCTGTCTCTCATCTGTCTCTCACGGTCTCACCTGTCTCTCACCTGTCTCTCACCTGTCTCTCACCTGTCTCTCACCTGCCTCTCACCTGTCTCTCACCTGTCTCTCTCCTGCCTCTCACCTGTCTCTCATCTGTCTCTCTCCTGTCTCTCACTGGTCTCTCACCTGTCTCTCACTGGTCTCACCTGTCTCTCTCCTGTCTCTCACCTGTCTCTCACCTGTCTCTCACCTGTCTCTCACCTGTCTCTCACCTGTCTCTCTCCTGCCTCTCACCTGTCTCTCACTGGTCTCTCATCTGTCTCTCACCTGTCTCTCACTGGTCTCTCACCTGTCTCTCACCTGTCTCTCACTGGTCTCTCACCTGTCTCTCACCTGTCTCTCACCTGTCTCTCTCCTGTCTCTCTCCTGCCTCTCACCTGTCTCTCACCTGCCTCTCTCCTGCCTCTCACCTGTCTCTCTCCTGTCTCTCTCCTGTCTCTCTCAACTGTCTCTCACCTGCCTCTCTCCTGTCTCTCACTGGTCTCACCTGTCTCTCACCTGCCTCTCTCCTGTCTCTCACCTGTCTCTCTCCTGTCTCTCACCTGTCTCTCACCTGTCTCTCACCTGTCTCTCTCCTGTCTCTAACCTGTCTCTAACCTGTCTCTCACCTGTCTCTCACCTGTCTCTCACCTGTCTCTCTCCTGTCTCTCTCCTGTCTCTCTCCTGTCTCTCACCTGCCTCTCACCTGCCTCTCACCTGTCTCTCACCTGCCTCTCACCTGCCTCTCACCTGCCTCTCACCTGTCTCACCTGCCTCTCACCTTTCTCTCACCTGTCTCTCACCTGTCTCTCACCTGTCTCTCACCTGCCTCTCACCTGCCTCTCACCTGCCTCTCACCTGTCTCTCACCTGTCTCTCACCGGTCTCTCACCTGCCTCTCACCTGTCTCTCACTGGTCTCACCTGTCTCTCACCTTTCTCTCACCTGCCTCTCACCTGTCTCTCACTGGTCTCACCTGTCTCTCACCTTTCTCTCACCTGTCTCTCACCTGTCTCTCACCTGTCTCTCTCCTGTCTCTAACCTGTCTCTAACCTGTCTCTCACCTGTCTCTCACCTGTCTCTCACCTGTCTCTCTCCTGTCTCTCTCCTGTCTCTCTCCTGTCTCTCACCTGCCTCTCACCTGCCTCTCACCTGTCTCTCACCTGCCTCTCACCTGCCTCTCACCTGCCTCTCACCTGTCTCACCTGCCTCTCACCTTTCTCTCATCTGTCTCTCACCTGCCTCTCACCTGCCTCTCACCTGCCTCTCACCTGCCTCTCACCTGCCTCTCACCTGTCTCTCACCTGTCTCTCACCGGTCTCTCACCTGCCTCTCACCTGTCTCTCACTGGTCTCACCTGTCTCTCACCTTTCTCTCACCTGCCTCTCACCTGTCTCTCACTGGTCTCACCTGTCTCTCACCTTTCTCTCACCTGTCTCTCACTGGTCTCACCTTTCTCTCACCTTTCTCTCACCTGTCTCTCACCTGTCTCTCTCCTGCCTCTCACCTGTCTCTCACTGGTCTCACCTGTCTCTCACCTGTCTCTCACCTTTCTCTCACCTGTCTCTCACCTTTCTCTCACCTGTCTCTCACCTGTCTCTCACCTGTCTCTCTCCTGCCTCTCACCTGTCTCTCACCTGTCTCTCACCTGTCTCACATGTCTCTCACTGGTCTCTCACCTGTCTCTCACCTGCCTCTCACCTGTCTCTCACCTGTCTCACATGTCTCTCACATGTCTCTCACCTGTCTCTCACCTGTCTCTCACCTTTCTCTCACCTGTCTCTCACCTGCCTCTCACCTGTCTCTCACTGGTCTCTCACCGGTCTCTCACCTGTCTCTCTCCTGCCTCTCACCTGTCTCTCTCCTGCCTCTCACCTGCCTCTCACTTGTCTCTCACCTGTCTCACATGTCTCTCACTGGTCTCTCACCTGTCTCTCACCTGCCTCTCACCTGTCTCTCACCTGTCTCACATGTCTCTCACCTGCCTCTCACCTGTCTCTCACTGGTCTCTCACCGGTCTCTCACCTGTCTCTCTCCTGCCTCTCACCTGTCCTCTCGCTGGTCTCACCTGTCTCTCACTTGTCCTCTCACTGGTCTCACCTGTCTCTCAACTGTCTCCCGCCTGTCTCCCACCTGTCTCTCACCTGTCTCTCACCTGTCTCTCACCTGTCTCTCTCTCACCTGTCTCTCACCTTTATCTGACCTGTCTCTCACTGGTCTCTCACCTGCCTCTCACCTGTCTCTCACCTGTCCTCTCGCTGGTCTCACCTGTCTCTCACTTGTCCTCTCACTGGTCTCACCTGTCTCTCAACTGTCTCCCGCCTGTCTCCCACCTGTCTCTCACCTGTCTCTCACCTGTCTCTCACCTGTCTCTCACCTGTCTCTCTCCTGCCTCTCACCTGTCTCTCACCTGTCTCTCACCTGTCTCTCACCTGTCTCTCACCTGTCTCTCACCTGTCTCTCACTGGTCTCTCACCTGTCTCTCACCTGTCTCTCACCGGTCTCTCCTGTCTCTCACTGGTCTCTCACCTGCCTCTCACCTGCCTCTCACCTGTCTCTCACCTGTCTCTCACCTGCCTCTCACCTGTGCTCTCACCTGTCTCTCACCTGCCTCTCACCTGTCTCTCACCTGTCTCTCACCTGCCTCTCACCTTTCTCTCACCTGTCTCTCACCGGTCTCACATGTCTCTCACCGGTCTCTCCTGTCTCTCACTGGTCTCACCTGTCTCTCACCTGTCTCTCACCTGCCTCTCACCTGTCTCTCACTGGTCTCTCACTTGTCTCTCACCGGTCTCTCCTGTCTCTCACTGGTCTCACCTGCCTCTCACCTGTCTCTCACCTGCCTCTCACCTGTCTCTCACCTGTCTCTCACTGGTCTCACCTGTCTCTCACTGGTCTCTCACCTGCCTCTCACCTGTCTCACTGGTCTCTCACCTGTCTCTCACCTGTCTCTCACCTGTCTCTCACTGGTCTCTCACCTGCCTCTCACCTGTCTCTCTCCTGCCTCTCACCTGCCTCTCACCTGCCTCTCACCTGTCTCTCACCTGTCTCTCACCTGTCTCTCACCTGCCTCTCACCTGTCTCTCACCTACCTCTCACCTGTCTCTCACTGGTCTCTCACCTGCCTCTCATCTGTCTCTCACCTGCCTCTCACCTGTCTCTCACCTGTCTCTCAGGTCTCTCCCTGTCTCTCACCGGTCTCTCACTTGTCTCTCACCTGCCTCTCACCTGTCTCTCACCTGTCTCTCACTGGTCTCTCACCTGTCTCTCACCGGTCTCTCACTGGTCTCTCACCTGCCTCTCACCTGTCTCTCACCTGTCTCTCACTTGTCTCTCACCTGCCTCTCACCTGTCTCTCACCTGTCTCTCACTGGTCTCTCTCCTGTCTCTCACCTGTCTCTCACCTGTCTCTCACCTGTCTCTCACCTGCCTCTCACCTGTCTCTCACCGGTCTCACATGTCTCTCACTGGTCTCTCACCTGCCTCTCTCCTGTCTCTCACCTGCCTCTCACCTGTCTCTCACCTTTCTCTCACCTGTCTCTCACTGGTCTCTCACTGGTCTCTCACCTGTCTCTCTCCTGTCTCTCACCTGTCTCTCCTGTCTCTCACTGGTCTCACCTGTCTCTCACCTGTCTCTCACCTGTCTCTCACCTGCCTCTCACCTTTCTCTCACCTTTCTCTCACCTTTCTCTCACCTGTCTCTCACCTGTCTCTCACTGGTCTCTCACGTCTCTCACCTGTCTCTCACCTGCCTCTCACCTGTCTCTCACCTGTCTCTCTCCTGTCTCTCACCTGTCTCTCACTGGTCTCTCACCTGTCTCTCACCTGTCTCTCACCTGTCTCTCACTGGTCTCTCACCTGTCTCTCACCTGTCTCTCACCTGTCTCTCACTGGTCTCTCACTGGCCTCACCTGCCTCTCACCTGTCCTCTCACCTGTCCTCTCACCTGTCTCTCACCTGTCTCCCGCCTGTCTCCCACCTGTCTCTCTCCTGTCTCTCACCTGTCTCTCACCTGTCTCTCACCTGTCTCTCACCTGTCTCTCTCCTGTCTCTCTCCTGTCTCTCACCTGCCTCTCTCCTGTCTCTCACCTGCCTCTCTCCTGTCTCTCACTGGTCTCACCTGTCTCTCACCTGTCTCTCGTCTCACCTGCCTCTCACCTGCCTCTCACCTGCCTCTCACCTGTCTCTCACCTGTCTCTCACCTTTCTCTCATCTGTCTCTCACCTGTCTCTCACCTGTCTCTCACCTGCCTCTCACCTGTCTCTCACCTGTCTCTCACCTGTCTCTCACCTGCCTCTCACCTGCCTCTCACCTGTCTCTCACCTTTCTCTCACCTGTCTCTCACCTGCCTCTCACCTGTCTCTCACCTTTCTCTCACCTGTCTCTCACCGGTCTCTCACCTGCCTCTCACCTGTCTCTCACCTGTCTCTCACCTTTCTCTCACCTGCCTCTCACCTTTCTCTCACCTTTCTCTCACCTGTCTCTCACCTGCCTCTCACCTGTCTCTCACTGGTCTCACCTGTCTCTCACCTTTCTCTCACCTTTCTCTCACCTGCCTCTCACCTTTCTCTCACCTTTCTCTCACCTGTCTCTCACCTGCCTCTCACCTGTCTCTCACTGGTCTCACCTGTCTCTCACCTGTCTCTCACCTTTCTCTCACCTGTCTCTCACCTGTCTCTCACCTGTCTCTCTCCTGCCTCTCATCTGTCTCTCACCTGTCTCTCACCTGTCTCACATGTCTCTCACTGGTCTCTCACCTGTCTCTCACCTGCCTCTCACCTGTCTCTCACCTGTCTCACATGTCTCTCACATGTCTCTCACCTGTCTCTCACCTGTCTCTCACCTTTCTCTCACCTGTCTCTCACCTGCCTCTCACCTGTCTCTCACTGGTCTCTCACCGGTCTCTCACCTGTCTCTCTCCTGCCTCTCACCTGTCTCTCACCTTTATCTGACCTGTCTCTCACCTGTCTCTCTCCTGCCTCTCACCTGTCTCTCACCTGTCTCACATGTCTCTCACTGGTCTCTCACCTGTCTCTCACCTGTCTCTCACCTGTCTCTCACCTGCCTCTCACCTGTCTCTCACCTGTCTCACATGTCTCTCACATGTCTCTCACCTGTCTCTCACCTGTCTCTCACCTGTCTCTCACCTTTCTCTCACCTGTCTCTCACCTGCCTCTCACCTGTCTCTCACTGGTCTCTCACCGGTCTCTCACCTGTCTCTCTCCTGCCTCTCACCTGTCTCTCACCTTTATCTGACCTGTCTCTCACTGGTCTCTCACCTGCCTCTCACCTGTCTCTCACCTGTCCTCTCGCTGGTCTCACCTGTCTCTCACTTGTCCTCTCACTGGTCTCACCTGTCTCTCAACTGTCTCCCGCCTGTCTCCCACCTGTCTCTCACCTGTCTCTCACCTGTCTCTCACCTTTATCTCACCTGTCTCTCACCTGTCTCTCTCCTGCCTCTCACCTGCCTCTCACCTGTCTCTCACCTGTCTCTCACCTGTCTCTCACTGGTCTCTCACTGGTCTCTCACCGGTCTCTCACCTGCCTCTCACCTGCCTCTCACCTGTCTCTCACCTGCCTCTCACCTGTCTCTCACTGGTCTCACCTGTCTCTCACTGGTCTCTCACCTGTCTCTCACCTGTCTCTCACCTTTCTCTCACCTGCCTCTCACCTGTCTCTCACCTGTCTCTCACCTGTCTCTCACCTGCCTCTCACCTGCCTCTCACCTGTCTCTCACCTGTCTCTCACCTGCCTCTCACCTGCCTCTCACCTGTGCTCTCACCTGTCTCTCACCTGCCTCTCACCTGTCTCTCACCTGCCTCTCACCTGCCTCTCACCTGTCTCTCACCTGCCTCTCACCTGTCTCTCACCTGTCTCTCACCTGTCTCTCACCTGCCTCTCACCTGTGCTCTCACCTGTCTCTCACCTGCCTCTCACCTGTCTCTCACCTGTCTCTCACCTGCCTCTCACCTGCCTCTCACCTTTCTCTCACCTGTCTCTCACCGGTCTCACATGTCTCTCACCGGTCTCTCCTGTCTCTCACTGGTCTCACCTGTCTCTCACCTGTCTCTCACCTGTCTCTCACTGGTCTCTCACTTGTCTCACCTGCCTCTCACCTGTCTCTCACCTGCCTCTCACCTGTCTCTCACCTGTCTCTCACTGGTCTCACCTGTCTCTCACTGGTCTCTCACCTGCCTCTCACCTGTCTCTCACTGGTCTCTCACCTGTCTCTCACTGGTCTCTCACCTGCCTCTCACCTGTCTCTCTCCTGCCTCTCACCTGCCTCTCACCTGTCTCTCACCTGTCTCTCACCGGTCTCTCACTGGTCTCTCACCTGTCTCTCACCTGTCTCTCACCTGTCTCTCACCTGTCTCTCACCTGCCTCTCACCTGTCTCTCACCTGTCTCTCACTGGTCTCTCACCTGCCTCTCACCTGTCTCTCACCTGCCTCTCACCTGTCTCTCACCGGTCTCTCACTGGTCTCTCACCTGTCTCTCACTTGTCTCTCACCTGTCTCTCACTTGTCTCTCACCTGCCTCTCACCTGTCTCTCACCTGTCTCTCACTGGTCTCTCACCTGTCTCTCACCTGTCTCTCACCGGTCTCTCACCTGTCTCTCACTTGTCTCTCACCTGCCTCTCACCTGTCTCTCACCTGTCTCTCACTGGTCTCTCACCTGCCTCTCACCTGTCTCTCTCCTGCCTCTCACCTGTCTCTCACCTGTCTCTCACCTGTCTCTCACCGGTCTCTCACTGGTCTCTCACCTGTTTCTCACCTGCCTCTCACCTGTCTCTCACCGGTCTCACATGTCTCTCACTGGTCTCTCACCTGCCTCTCTCCTGTCTCTCACCTGCCTCTCACCTGTCTCTCACCTTTCTCTCACCTGTCTCTCACTGGTCTCTCACCTGTCTCTCTCCTGTCTCTCACCTGTCTCTCCTGTCTCTCACTGGTCTCACCTGTCTCTCACCTGCCTCTCACCTTTCTCTCACCTTTCTCTCACCTGTCTCTCACCTGTCTCTCACTGGTCTCTCACGTCTCTCACCTGTCTCTCACCTGTCTCTCACTGGTCTCACCTGTCTCTCACCTGCCTCTCACCTGTCTCTCACCTGTCTCTCTCCTGTCTCTCACCTGTCTCTCACTGGTCTCTCACCTGTCTCTCACTGGTCTCTCACCTGTCTCTCACTGGTCTCTCACTGGTCTCACCTGCCTCTCACCTGTCCTCTCACCTGTCTCTCACTGGTCTCACCTGTCTCCCACCTGTCTCTCACCTGTCTCTCACCTGTATCTCACCTGTCTCTCACTGGTCTCTCACCTGTCTCTCACTGGTCTCTCACTGGTCTCTCACCTGTCTCTCACCTGTCTCTCTCCTGCCTCTCACCTGTCTCTCACCTGTCTCTCACCTGTCTCTCTCCTGCCTCTCACCTGTCTCTCACCTGTCTCTCACCGGTCTCACATGTCTCTCACCGGTCTCTCACCTGTCTCTCACCGGTCTCTCCTGTCTCTCACTGGTCTCACCTGTCTCTCACCTGTCTCTCACCTGCCTCTCACCTGCCTCTCATCTGTCTCTCACCTGCCTCTCACTGGTCTCACCTGTCTCTCACTGGTCTCACCTGTCTCTCACTGGTCTCACCTGTCTCTCACCTGTCTCTCACCTGTCTCTCACCTGTCTCTCACCTGCCTCTCACCTGCCTCTCACCTGCCTCTCACCTGTCTCTCACATGTCTCTCACCTGCCTCTCACCTGTGCTCTCACCTGCCTCTCACCTGTCTCTCACCTGCCTCTCACCTGTCTCTCTCCTGTCTCTCACTGGTCTCTCACCTGCCTCTCACCTGTCTCTCACCTGCCTCTCACCTGTCTCTCACTGGTCTCACCTGCCTCTCACCTGCCTCTCACCTGTCTCTCACTGGTCTCACCTGTCTCTCACTGGTCTCTCACCTGTCTCTCACTGGTCTCACCTGTCTCTCACCTGTCTCTCACCTGTCTCTCACCTGCCTCTCACCTGTCTCTCACTGGTCTCTCGCTGGTCTCACCTGTCTCTCACTTGTCCTCTCACTGGTCTCACCTGTCTCTCAACTGTCTCCCGCCTGTCTCCCACCTGTCTCCCACCTGTCTCTCACCTGTCCTCTCGCTGGTCTCACCTGTCTCCCACCTGTCTCCCACCTGTCCTCTCACCTGTCTCTCACCTGTCCTCTCGCTGGTCTCCCACCTGCCTCTCATCTGTCTCCCACCTGTCCTCTCACCTGTCTCTCACCTATCCTCTCACCTGTCTCTCACCTGTCCTCTCACCTGTTAATAACATCCACCTGTTGTCCCTACAGCGGAGTCATCACAGTGCGTTCGAGGGACCGCCTGGGGGGGGGCCCCGTTGGAGGACCTGGACCTGTCTGAGACCCAGAGTCTGGAAGATCTACAGGACGTTGAGGACCAGCCTGAAGATTTTGAGGAAACATTAAAACGCCCGACGTCTCAACGGTCCCCGACCAGAGAGAGGGAGGACTTCTTGTCCCCTCGTAAAGAGACAGAGGACTTCCTGTTGCCCCCTAAAGAGGACTTACTCCTGTCCCCCCGTAAAGAGACAGAGGACTTCCTGCCCCCCCTTAAAGAGGACTTCCTCCTGTCCCCCCGTAAAGAGACAGAGGACTTCCTGCCCCCCCGTAAAGAGGACTTCCTGTCGGCCCGGCAGCTGAGGGTCTGCCTGGCCGCTCTGTGTCAAGGAGTCCTCCAGGCCTCCAGGATCTTCTCCACCGAGGCGGCCCTGATCCTGTCCTGCCTGAAGGAGGCCCGGCGGCGTCTGAAGCGGACCCATCCGGACCATCAGAACTCTGAGGGGGGGGCGGCGCCTGGTGGTCTGGGTTCTGTCCATGCAGGAGCAGCAGATCCCCATCACAGAGACCCTCCTGTTCCACAGAACCTCCGTCCTGAAGAAGAAGGGGGTCTTCAGCGAGTCCTTCCGGATCTCCTACGCCTGGGCGCTGGACTTCATGCTGCGGCACCGGCTGGGGGTCCGGACCCTGGGCCGGGCCCCTTCGCTGGGTCTCAGTCTGCCGGGTCCCCTGGACGCCAAGATCCAGTCCTTCAGGGACTTCACGCAGAAGGTGATCC
>CM070430.1:562500-567500 GCA_036324595.1 Champsocephalus gunnari | reverse complement strand
ACAACTTCCTGTCAACAGCGCCACCTCACTTCAAAATAAAAGCATGACCATACAAATCAGAAAGCCGAGCCAAATGACGAGACACGTCAAGTCCGTCCCCAGAGAGGACAGATCTCAGAGTCCGTCCCCAGAGAGGACAGATCTCAGAGTCCGTCCCCAGAGAGGACGGATCTCAGAGTCCGTCCCCAGAGAGGACGGATCTCACCTTCTGACCCCGGAGGTCAGAGTCCGTCCCCAGAGAGGACAGATCTCAGAGTCTGTCCCCAGAGAGGACAGATCTCAGAGTCCGTCCCCAGAGAGGACAGATCTCAGAGTCCGTCCCCAGAGAGGACGGATCTCAGAGTCCGTCCCCAGAGAGGACAGATCTCAGAGTCCGTCCCCAGAGAGGACGGATCTCACCTTCTGACCCCGGAGGTCAGAGTCCGTCCCCAGAGAGGACAGATCTCAGAGTCCGTCCCCAGAGAGGACAGATCTCAGAGTCCGTCCCCAGAGAGGACAGATCTCAGAGTCCGTCCCCAGAGAGGACGGATCTCAGAGTCCGTCCCCAGAGAGGACAGATCTCAGAGTCCGTCCCCAGAGAGGACAGATCTCACCTTCTGACCCCGGAGGTCAGAGTCCGTCCCCAGAGAGTACAGATCTCAGAGTCCGTCCCCAGAGAGGACAGATCTCAGAGTCCGTCCCCAGAGAGGACAGATCTCAGAGTCCGTCCCCAGAGAGGACGGATCTCAGAGTCCGTCCCCAGAGAGGACGGATCTCAGAGTCCGTCCCCAGAGAGGACGGATCTCAGAGTCCGTCCCCAGAGAGGACAGATCTCACCTTCTGACCCCGGAGGTCAGAGTCCGTCCCCAGAGAGGACAGATCTCAGAGTCCGTCCCCAGAGAGGACAGATCTCAGAGTCCGTCCCCAGAGAGGACAGATCTCAGAGTCCGTCCCCAGAGAGGACGGATCTCAGAGTCCGTCCCCAGAGAGGACAGATCTCAGAGTCCGTCCCCAGAGAGGACAGATCTCAGAGTCCGTCCCCAGAGAGGACAGATCTCAGAGTCCGTCCCCAGAGAGGACGGATCTCAGAGTCCGTCCCCAGAGAGGACAGATCTCAGAGTCCGTCCCCAGAGAGGACAGATCTCAGAGTCCGTCCCCAGAGAGGACAGATCTCAGAGTCCGTCCCCAGAGAGGACAGATCTCACCTTCTGACCCCGGAGGTCAGAGTCCGTCCCCAGAGAGGACAGATCTCAGAGTCTGTCCCCAGAGAGGACAGATCTCAGAGTCCGTCCCCAGAGAGGACAGATCTCAGAGTCCGTCCCCAGAGAGGACAGATCTCAGAGTCCGTCCCCAGAGAGGACAGATCTCAGAGTCCGTCCCCCCAGAGAGGACAGATCTCAGAGTCCGTCCCCAGAGAGGACAGATCTCAGAGTCCGTCCCCAGAGAGGACAGATATCACCTTCTGACCCCGGAGGTCAGAGTCCGTCCCCAGAGAGGACAGATCTCAGAGTCCGTCCCCAGAGAGGACGGATCTCAGAGTCCGTCCCCAGAGAGGACGGATCTCAGAGTCCGTCCCCAGAGAGGACGGATCTCAGAGTCCGTCCCCAGAGAGGACGGATCTCAGAGTCCGTCCCCAGAGAGGACGGATCTCAGAGTCCGTCCCCAGAGAGGACGGATCTCAGAGTCCGTCCCCAGAGAGGACAGATCTCTGAGATCTGTCCCCACAGAGGACAGATCTCACCTTCTGACCCTGGAGGTCAGAGTCCGTCCCCAGAGAGGACAGATCTCAGAGTCCGTCCCCAGAGAGGACGGATCTCAGAGTCCGTCCCCAGAGAGGACAGATCTCACCTTCTGACCCCGGAGGTCAGAGTCCGTCCCCAGAGAGGACAGATCTCAGAGTCCGTCCCCAGAGAGGACAGATCTCAGAGTCCGTCCCCAGAGAGGACAGATCTCAGAGTCCGTCCCCAGAGAGGACGGATCTCAGAGTCCGTCCCCAGAGAGGACGGATCTCAGAGTCCGTCCCCAGAGAGGACGGATCTCAGAGTCCGTCCCCAGAGAGGACGGATCTCAGAGTCCGTCCCCAGAGAGGACGGATCTCAGAGTCCGTCTCCAGAGAGGACGGATCTCAGAGTCCGTCCCCAGAGAGGACGGATCTCAGAGTCCGTCCCCAGAGAGGACGGATCTCAGAGTCCGTCCCCAGAGAGGACGGATCTCATTGTCCGTCCCGAGAGAGGACAGATCTCACCTTCTGACCCCGGAGGTCAGAGTCCGCCCCCAGAGAGGACGGATCTCAGAGTCCGTCCCCAGAGAGGACGGATCTCAGAGTCCGTCTCCAGAGAGGACGGATCTCAGAGTCCGTCCCCAGAGAGGACGGATCTCAGAGTCCGTCCCCAGAGAGGACGGATCTCAGAGTCCGTCCCCAGAGAGGACGGATCTCATTGTCCGTCCCGAGAGAGGACAGATCTCACCTTCTGACCCCGGAGGTCAGAGTCCGCCCCCAGAGAGGACAGATCTCAGAGTCCGTCCCCAGAGAGGACAGATCTCACCTTCTGACCCCGGAGGTCAGAGTCCGTCCCCAGAGAGGACAGATCTCAGAGTCCGTCCCCAGAGAGGACAGATCTCACCTTCTGACCTTGGAGGTCAGAGTCCGTCCCCAGAGAGGACAGATCTCAGAGTCCGTCCCCAGAGAGGACAGATCTCACCTTCTGGCCCCGGAGGTCAGAGTCCGTCCCCAGAGAGGACAGATCTCACCTTCTGACCCCGGAGGTCAGAGTCCGTCCCCAGAGAGGACAGATCTCAGAGTCCGTCCCCAGAGAGGACAGATCTCACCTTCTGACCCCGGAGGTCAGAGTCCGTCCCCAGAGAGGACAGATCTCAGAGTCCGTCCCCAGAGAGGACAGATCTCACCTTCTGGCCCCGGAGGTCAGAGTCCGTCCCCAGAGAGGACAGATCTCAGAGTCCGTCCCCAGAGAGGACAGATCTCACCTTCTGACCCCGGAGGTCAGAGTCTGTCCCCAGAGAGGACAGATCTCAGAGTCCGTCCCCAGAGAGGACAGATCTCAGAGTCCGTCCCCAGAGAGGACAGATCTCAGAGTCCGTCCCCAGAGAGGACAGATCTCAGAGTCCGTCCCCAGAGAGGACAGATCTCAGAGTCCGTCCCCAGAGAGGACAGATCTCAGAGTCCGTCCCCAGAGAGGACAGATCTCAGAGTCCGTCCCCAGAGAGGACTGATCTCAGAGTCCGTCCCCAGAGAGGACAGATCTCTGAGATCTGTCCCCACAGAGGACAGATCTCACCTTCTGACCCTGGAGGTCAGAGTCCGTCCCCAGAGAGGACAGATCTCAGAGTCCGTCCCCAGAGAGGACGGATCTCAGAGTCCGTCCCCAGAGAGGACAGATCTCACCTTCTGACCCCGGAGGTCAGAGTCCGTCCCCAGAGAGGACAGATCTCAGAGTCCGTCCCCAGAGAGGACAGATCTCAGAGTCCGTCCCCAGAGAGGACAGATCTCAGAGTCCGTCCCCAGAGAGGACAGATCTCAGAGTCCGTCCCCAGAGAGGACGGATCTCAGAGTCCGTCCCCAGAGAGGACGGATCTCAGAGTCCGTCCCCAGAGAGGACGGATCTCAGAGTCCGTCCCCAGAGAGGACGGATCTCAGAGTCCGTCCCCAGAGAGGACGGATCTCAGAGTCCGTCTCCAGAGAGGACGGATCTCAGAGTCCGTCCCCAGAGAGGACGGATCTCAGAGTCCGTCCCCAGAGAGGACGGATCTCAGAGTCCGTCCCCAGAGAGGACGGATCTCATTGTCCGTCCCGAGAGAGGACAGATCTCACCTTCTGACCCCGGAGGTCAGAGTCCGCCCCCAGAGAGGACAGATCTCAGAGTCCGTCCCCAGAGAGGACAGATCTCACCTTCTGACCCCGGAGGTCAGAGTCCGTCCCCAGAGAGGACAGATCTCAGAGTCCGTCCCCAGAGAGGACAGATCTCACCTTCTGACCTTGGAGGTCAGAGTCCGTCCCCAGAGAGGACAGATCTCAGAGTCCGTCCCCAGAGAGGACAGATCTCACCTTCTGGCCCCGGAGGTCAGAGTCCGTCCCCAGAGAGGACAGATCTCACCTTCTGACCCCGGAGGTCAGAGTCCGTCCCCAGAGAGGACAGATCTCAGAGTCCGTCCCCAGAGAGGACAGATCTCACCTTCTGACCCCGGAGGTCAGAGTCCGTCCCCAGAGAGGACAGATCTCAGAGTCCGTCCCCAGAGAGGACAGATCTCACCTTCTGGCCCCGGAGGTCAGAGTCCGTCCCCAGAGAGGACAGATCTCAGAGTCCGTCCCCAGAGAGGACAGATCTCACCTTCTGACCCCGGAGGTCAGAGTCTGTCCCCAGAGAGGACAGATCTCAGAGTCCGTCCCCAGAGAGGACAGATCTCAGAGTCCGTCCCCAGAGAGGACAGATCTCAGAGTCCGTCCCCAGAGAGGACAGATCTCAGAGTCCGTCCCCAGAGAGGACAGATCTCAGAGTCCGTCCCCAGAGAGGACAGATCTCAGAGTCCGTCCCCAGAGAGGACAGATCTCAGAGTCCGTCCCCAGAGAGGACAGATCTCAGAGTCCGTCCCCAGAGAGGACAGATCTCAGAGTCCGTCCCCAGAGAGGACAGATCTCACCTTCTGACCTTGGAGGTCAGAGTCCGTCCCCAGAGAGGACAGATCTCAGAGTCCGTCCCCAGAGAGGACAGATCTCACCTTCTGGCCCCGGAGGTCAGAGTCCGTCCCCAGAGAGGACAGATCTCACCTTCTGACCCCGGAGGTCAGAGTCCGTCCCCAGAGAGGACAGATCTCAGAGTCCGTCCCCAGAGAGGACAGATCTCACCTTCTGACCCCGGAGGTCAGAGTCCGTCCCCAGAGAGGACAGATCTCAGAGTCCGTCCCCAGAGAGGACAGATCTCACCTTCTGGCCCCGGAGGTCAGAGTCCGTCCCCAGAGAGGACAGATCTCAGAGTCCGTCCCCAGAGAGGACAGATCTCACCTTC
>CM070430.1:497500-557500 GCA_036324595.1 Champsocephalus gunnari | reverse complement strand
TAACTTATATAATTAAATCGAGTTTTTGTTAGTTTTGTCTGAGTGTTCCAGGGTATTCTCTGAACACCTTGAAGGTCCCGACGGTCACCACTGACAGTGTGTTCACTTTAATGTTGAAGTTGTGAAATAATATTAAAAACATGCTAACGTCAGAGACAATAGAGAGACGTCAGGTGAGCTAACGTGCTAGGTCTGTTAGCACAATGTTAACGGGTGTTGTTGTGTTTCAGCCGGATGCAAAGGATGTGGACCGGGTTACAGCAGCCCATTGGACGCCATGAAGGGTGAGACATGTCCTCGTAGACCTCTCTACAGTCGCCCCTGCTCCATATAATAGACGAGGCAGCTTTTCACGAGGTTTGTAGACATATCTCTAAAAGACGGAGTCGCTCGTGTTTCCCGCTGCAGGTCCTCGGGAGGAGATCGTTTACCTCCCCTGTATTTACTGTAACACCGGCATCCTGAAGCCAGACTACCTGGCCACCGTGGACGTTGACCCGAAGTCCCCTACCTACTGTAAGGTAAGCATTCTGACTCTCCTTACAGTAGTGTGTGTGTAGCCTTGATTGAACCAGCTGAAGCCCCTGGAGGTCAAAGATCTCTTCTTCAGGCTGCAGGACATCAGTCACACATGTAACATAGAAACAACACAACAACAATAAGGACGACACACAACATAATGTACAGGGTACACACTCTACTCACAGTGACAGGTACCGTGAGCATCCGACAGCACGGCACCCAGCGAGTTCCAGAGCGACGCAGGGGACCAGAGCGCTCAGTTCAAACAGCTCTGCAGACGGCTCCAAGTCAGTGGAGCTGCTCGACTAAACGCTGCTTCCCTCAGACAGTCCTAGCAGCTGCTCGACTAAACGCTGTCTCCCTCAGAGAGTCCTAGCAGCTGCTCGACTAAACGCTGTCTCCCTCAGAGAGTCCGAGCAGCTGCTCGACTAAACGCTGTCTCCCTCAGACAGTCCTAGCAGCTGCTCACTCAATAAAACCTCAGCATGCGACCTCAGGCAGGAGCCACTGACACCTCTCCCTGAGGTCAGGAGCAGATATCAGATGGAGGTTTCCCTAGCATGGCTTTGTATATGAGATGTCCCAGAGACTGAGCCTCCGTGCAGAGAGTGAAGCAGACCAGCCCTTGCTGCAGGGGGCAGTGAAGGGTTAATGCTTTACAGGCTGTCACACGTCTCAGAGCGCTGTGATACGCTGCATCTAACTGACCAGGCAATGGGCCGGTGCTTTCATATAGACCAGATCCCAGAGTCCAGCACAGGTCAAAGGTCACAGAGCCTTCATATAGACCAGATCCCCAGAGTCCAGCACAGGTCAAAGGTCACAGAGCATTCATATAGACCAGATCCCCAGAGTCCAGCACAGGTCAAAGGTCACAGAGCCTTCAGATAGACCAGATCACCAGAGTCCAGCACAGGTCAAAGGTCACAGAACCTTCAGATAGACCAGGTCCCAGAGTCCAGCACAGGTCAAAAGTCACAGAGCCTTCAGATAGACCAGATCCCAGAGTCCAGCACAGGTCAAAGGTCACAGAGCCTCTTCCTGGCCTCCAGGAGAAGCAGGACGTGTTCCTGGAGAAGAACCCTAGCCTCACCCTCAGCTCCTCAGCAGGTTAGAGACCTGAGGTTCAGAAGAGAGACGATCATCAAGCAGACACCCAGGTGTTTGTAACAGGAACCACTTTGAGTACTTGTCCTTGCGTATTAACCATATCTACAGCAGGCTCTGGGTCTGTGTAGCTTTAGAGAGAGCGTCACCTTGGTTTGATCCACATCAGAAGAAGCTTGAGTTCAGAGCGCTGAGTCTGAGTAGTGTTAGAAGCAGCCTGTGATGTAACACCAGCTCCTGACTGAGGGACCTGCTCAGAACATCACGGGATCATCCGCATGATGTGAAGTAGCTTCATCCACATGTTCCCTGAGCTGTTGATGTAGATGGAGAATAAAAGTGGACCTGACACAGAGCCTTGAGGAACACCATTAGTGATACTAAGTGTCTCTCTCAGGTGATCAGCTGTGTCTCTGTCCTCTCTCAGGTGATCAGCTGTGTCTCTGTCCTCTCTCAGGTGATCAGGTGTCTCTCTCAGGTGATCAGGTGTCTCTGTCCTCTCTCAGGTGATCAGGTGTCTCTGTCCTCTCTCAGGTGATCCACCGCCTGCCGATGCCTAACCTTCGGGACGAGCTGCACCACTCGGGCTGGAACGCCTGCAGCAGCTGCTTCGGAGACGCCTCCAGGAAGAGGAACCGTCTGATCCTGCCGTCGCTCATCTCCTCCAGGATCTACGTGGTGGACGTGGGGACAAACCCCCGGGCGCCACAGATGCACAAGGTGAACCGAGCCGGACCCCGTGTCCTTTAGCCCCGCCCACTTCCTCCTGACCAAAGTGGGAAGTATTGGAGTACAAATACTTTGTTACTGCACTTAAGTACAGGGACGTGCACAGACATTTGGAGGGGCGATTGCTCTAAACTGGAAAAAGCGAAAAAAACACAAGACCTTTTGAAAATTGTAAAAGAAACCAAACGATTATTACATCAACTAAATTAACAGTAATTCAATTCTCATAACAAAATAAGCTAAGGCGACTACTTGCATTCGGTGACTTGATTTTAAAAATGAAAACCAGGGACATTGTTTGTTTTGCGGTCCATCTCATTAAATATCTAATGTTATGTCCATTGCTGTGCAGACATACTGATGAAATAGGGCCTCTAACTAATTACCTTAAATAAACTCACTAATGAATGAAACCAGTTCAAGACGCATTATTCGTATTCTTATCATTCTTTATGAGCGCAGTGACGGTAAGGTGTCTAATTACTTATTTATTTAGTATTCCACAACTTAGTCACGGAGATGGTCAAACTGAAGTGGAGACATGGCAGAAATCCTACACTGAAGCGGGACATTGAACTGTTCACCGTGAGAGGGCGATCAAGAGAAGAGAGCGAGCGGCGGGTTGAGGGAGTTCACAGACGAGAAGACACAGAGAGACAGAAGCACAACAACAACATGTATTTAGGTGTTTTCTGTAAATAACCGCCGGTATCAAGAGGAAGTAAAGCCCCCTGGTTTGTCCCATGTTGAACCCAAATACCTGTACTTTCTACTTCTCTCATGTTGAACCCAAATACCTGTACTTTCTACTTCTCACATGTTGAACCCAAATACCTGTACTTTCTACTTCTTACATGTTGAACCCAAATACCTGTACTTTCTACTTCTCACATGTTGAACCCAAATACCTGTACTTTCTACTTCTCTCATGTTGAACCCAAATACCTGTACTTTCTACTTCTCTCATGTTGAACCCAAATACCTGTACTTTCTACTTCTCTCATGTTGAACCCAAATACCTGTACTTTCTACTTCTCACATGTTGAACTCAAATACCTGTACTTTCTACTTCTCACATGTTGAACTCAAATACCTGTACTTTCTACTTCTCACATGTTGAACCCAAATACCTGTACTTTCTACTTCTTACATGTTGAACTCAAATACCTGTACTTTCTACTTCTTACTTGTCGAACACTAATACCTGTACTTTCTACTTCTCACATGTTGAACTCAAATACCTGTACTTTCTACTTCTCACATGTTGAACCCAAATACCTGTACTTTCTACTTCTCACATGTTGAACTCAAATACCTGTACTTTCTACTTCTTACTTGTCGAACACTAATACCTGTACTTTCTACTTCTTACATGTTGAACTCAAATACCTGTACTTTCTCCTTCTCTCATGTTGAACTCAAATACCTGTACTTTCTACTTCTTACATGTTGAACTCAAATACCTGTACTTTCTACTTCTCTCATGTTGAACTCAAATACCTGTACTTTCTACTTCTCTCATGTTGAACTCAAATACCTGTACTTTCTACTTCTCTCATGTTGAACTCAAATACCTGTACTTTCTACTTCTTACATGTTGAACTCAAATACCTGTACTTTCTACTTCTCTCATGTTGAACTCAAATACCTGTACTTTCTACTTCTTACTTGTCGAACACTAATACCTGTACTTTCTACTTCTTACATGTTGAACTCAAATACCTGTACTTTCTACTTCTCTCATGTTGAACTCAAATACCTGTACTTTCTACTTCTTACATGTTGAACTCAAATACCTGTACTTTCTACTTCTTACATGTTGAACCCAAATACCTGTACTTTCTACTTCTCTCATGTTGAACTCAAATACCTGTACTTTCTACTTCTTACATGTTGAACCCAAATATCTGTACTTTCTACTTCTTACATGTTGAACTCAAATACCTGTACTTTCTACTTCTTACATGTTGAACTCAAATACCTGTACTTTCTACTTCTTACATGTTGAACTCAAATACCTGTACTTTCTACTTCTCACATGTTGAACCCAAATACCTGTACTTTCTACTTCTCACATGTTGAACTCAAATACCTGTACTTTCTACTTCTTACTTGTCGAACACTAATACCTGTACTTTCTACTTCTTACATGTTGAACTCAAATACCTGTACTTTCTACTTCTCTCATGTTGAACTCAAATACCTGTACTTTCTACTTCTTACATGTTGAACTCAAATACCTGTACTTTCTACTTCTCTCATGTTGAACTCAAATACCTGTACTTTCTACTTCTCTCATGTTGAACTCAAATACCTGTACTTTCTACTTCTCTCATGTTGAACTCAAATACCTGTACTTTCTACTTCTTACATGTTGAACTCAAATACCTGTACTTTCTACTTCTCTCATGTTGAACTCAAATACCTGTACTTTCTACTTCTTACATGTTGAACTCAAATACCTGTACTTTCTACTTCTTACATGTTGAACCCAAATACCTGTACTTTCTACTTCTCTCATGTTGAACTCAAATACCTGTACTTTCTACTTCTTACATGTTGAACCCAAATATCTGTACTTTCTACTTCTTACATGTTGAACTCAAATACCTGTACTTTCTACGTCTTACATGTTGAACTCAAATACCTGTACTTTCTACTTCTTACATGTTGAACTCAAATACCTGTACTTTCTACTTCTTACATGTTGAACACAAATACCTGTACTTTCTATTTCTCACATGTTGAACTCAAATACCTGTACTTTCTATTTCTCACATGTTGAACTCAAATACCTGTACTTTCTACTTCTCACATGTTGAACTCAAATACCTGTACTTTCTACTTCTCACATGTTGAACCCAAATACCTGTACTTTCTACTTCTTACATGTTGAACCCAAATACCTGTACTTTCTACTTCTTACATGTTGAACTCAAATACCTGTACTTTCTACTTCTTACACTTTGAACACAAATACCTGTACTTTCTACTTCTTACATGTTGTTGAACTCAAATACCTGTACTTTGTACTTCTCACATGTTGAACTCAAATACCTGTACTTTCTACTTCTTACATGTTGAACACAAATACCTGTACTTTCTACTTCTTACATGTTGAACCCAAATACCTGTACTTTCTACTTCTCACATGTTGAACTCAAATACCTGTACTTTCTACTTCTTACATGTTGAACTCAAATACCTGTACTTTCTACTTCTCACATGTTGAACTCAAATACCTGTACTTTCTACTTCTCACATGTTGAACTCAAATACCTGTACTTTCTACTTCTCACATGTTGAACTCAAATACCTGTACTTTCTACTTCTTACATGTTGAACCCAAATACCTGTACTTTCTACTTCTTACATGTTGAACCCAAATATCTGTACTATCTACTTCTTACATGTTGTTGAACTCAAATACCTGTAATTTCTACTTCTCACATGTTGAACTCAAATACCTGTACTTTCTACTTCTCTCATGTTGAACTCAAATACCTGTACTTTCTACTTCTTACATGTTGAACTCAAATACCTGTACTTTCTACTTCTTACATGTTGAACCCAAATACCTGTACTTTCTACTTCTTACATGTTGAACTCAAATAACTGTACTTTCTACTTCTTACATGTTGAACCCAAATACCTGTACTTTCTACTTCTCACATGTTGAACTCAAATACCTGTACTGTCTACTTCTTACATGTTGAACCCAAATACCTGTACTTTCTACTTCTTACATGTTGAACTCAAATAACTGTACTTTCTACTTCTTACACTTTGAACACAAATACCTGTACTTTCTACTTCTTACATGTTGAACTCAAATACCTGTACTTTCTACTTCTTACATGTTGAACTCAAATACCTGTACTTTCTACTTCTCACATGTTGAACTCAAATACCTGTACTTTCTACTTCTTACATGTTGAACCCAAATACCTGTACTTTCTACTTCTTACATGTTGAACTCAAATAACTGTACTTTCTACTTCTTACACTTTGAACACAAATACCTGTACTTTCTACTTCTTACATGTTGAACTCAAATACCTGTACTTTCTACTTCTCCCATGTTGAACCCAAATACCTGTACTTTCTACTTCTTACATGTTGAACTCAAATACCTGTACTTTCTACTTCTTACATGTTGAACTCAAATACCTGTACTTTCTACTTCTTACATGTTGAACTCAAATACCTGTACTTTCTACTTCTCACATGTTGAACCCAAATACCTGTACTTTCTACTTCTTACATGTTGAACACAAATACCTGTACTTTCTACTTCTCACATGTTGAACTCAAATACCTGTACTTTCTACTTCTTACATGTTGAACTCAAATACCTGTACTTTCTACGTCTCACATGTTGAACTCAAATACCTGTACTTTCTACTTCTCTCATGTTGAACTCAAATACCTCTACTTTCTACTTCTTACATGTTGAACTCAAATACCTGTACTTTCTACTTCTTACATGTTGAACCCAAATACCTGTACTTTCTACTTCTTACATGTTGAACCCAAATATCTGTACTATCTACTTCTTACATGTTGTTGAACTCAAATACCTGTAATTTCTACTTCTCACATGTTGAACTCAAATACCTGTACTTTCTACTTCTCTCATGTTGAACTCAAATACCTGTACTTTCTACTTCTTACATGTTGAACCCAAATACCTGTACTTTCTACTTCTTACATGTTGAACTCAAATACCTGTACTTTCTACTTCTTACATGTTGAACTCAAATACCTGTACTTTCTACTTCTTACACTTTGAACTCAAATACCTGTACTTTCTACTTCTTACATGTTGAACTCAAATACCTGTACTTTCTACTTCTTACACTTTGAACACAAATACCTGTACTTTCTACTTCTTACATGTTGAACTCAAATACCTGTACTTTCTACTTCTTACACTTTGAACACAAATACCTGTACTTTCTACTTCTTACATGTTGAACCCAAATACCTGTACTTTCTACTTCTCACATGTTGAACCCAAATACCTGTACTATCTACTTCTCACATGTTGAACTCAAATACCTGTACTATCTACTTCTCACATGTTGAACCCAAATACCTGTACTTTCTACTTCTTACATGTTGAACTCAAATACCTGTACTATCTACTTCTCACATGTTGAACCCAAATACCTGTACTTTCTACTTCTCACATGTTGAACTCAAATACCTGTACTTTCTACTTCTTACATGTTGAACTCAAATACCTGTACTTTCTACTTCTCACATGTTGAACCCAAATACCTGTACTATCTACTTCTTACATGTTGTGAACTCAAATACCTGTACTTTCTACTTCTCACATGTTGAACTCAAATACCTGTACTTTCTACTTCTCACATGTTGAACTCAAATACCTGTACTTTCTACTTCTTACATGTTGAACCCAAATACCTGTACTTTCTACTTCTTACATGTTGAACCCAAATATCTGTACTATCTACTTCTTACATGTTGTTGAACTCAAATACCTGTACTTTCTACTTCTCACATGTTGAACTCAAATACCTGTACTGTCTACTTCTTACATGTTGAACCCAAATACCTGTACTTTCTACTTCTTACATGTTGAACTCAAATACCTGTACTTTCTACTTCTTACATGTTGAACTCAAATAACTGTACTTTCTACTTCTTACACTTTGAACACAAATACCTGTACTTTCTACTTCTCACATGTTGAACTCAAATACCTGTACTTTCTACTTCTTACATGTTGAACTCAAATACCTGTACTTTCTACTTCTTACATGTTGAACACAAATACCTAATAATCTACTTGAGTACCGGATGTGTGTACTTCTACTTGAGTAAAGGATGTGTGTACTTCTACTTGAGTACAGGATGTGTGTACTTCTACTTGAGTACAGGATGTGTGTACTTCTACTTGAGTACCGGATGTGTGTACTTCTGCCTGAGTAAAGGATGTGTGTACTTCTACTTGAGTACCGGATGTGTGTACTTCTACTTGAGTAAAGGATGTGTGTACTTCTACTTGAGTACCGGATGTGTGTACTTCTACTTGAGTACCGGATGTGTGTACTTCTACTTGAGTACAGGATGTGTGTACTTCTGCCTCTCTGCTCGTGATGAAGAACTGACTTCACAGCTTCAGTCGCTTCGACTCTTTCTCGGAGCAGGTGGAGGAAGGAAGATGAAGAGGAAGGAAGATGAAGAGGAAGGAAGATGAAGAGGAAGGAAGATGAAGACGTGAAGGACGGTCCAGTTCCTGCCGGTTCGAGACGGACTGAGGCTTCTGTCAGCGCTTCGAGGGGTCGTGAAGACCTGATCGAGCCGTGTGGAACGCTGAAGTGGTTCAATCCAAACTGGGTTGGGAAAACAACAGACGCGACCTGGACAGGAAGTGACCCCCCTCTGAGGGTTCATTCATCTCACTGTCAGGGGCTCCCCTTGCTCGGGGCCCCGGACCAGAAGGGGGCCCCCGAAGAAGGTTGTTGAAGAAGGTCCACAGCAACGACAACATGAAACACCCTTTAATTTACTGCAACGACATGTCGGGAAACCCCCTCGAGGGGGCGCCGTAAAATGCTGCTTGTTATCTTAAGTTTCGTTGCACTGCTCTGCTCAGACACACACACACACACACACACACACACACACACACACACACACACACTCTAGAATCGCCCATGCTCACCGTATCTATTCACAGACACTTGATAGAGCATGCACAGTCAGCAGACAGAACACGTGGGATTGTGCAAATCGATCTGAAGCTCGACAGTTTTTAGGATCTCGAACATGTCTGGAGTCGGGGAGAAGTTATTAAAGCAGTGCTCTCTAGCCCGACGTTAGACGAAGCACTTGCCGATGTCTAACTGAAGATGACATCGAGGAGGAGGAGGTCGCTCAGTTCAGATGATGAAGTCTCCCAGCTGCTCTTTAACCCAGTCGACGGGACCCCGGGTTTTTTTTTCACGACACTGTGTCTCAGGGGATCGTAATATTTAAGAACCTATTCACGTGTTACACCAGATTAACGGGAATACTCTCAGCTAACTGACGGTACAAACCATGTTTACCAAAACACAACACAAGCCTCATGAGAAGCATCTAAATGACCGTGAGCGAAACATGCTAACGGACATTGGCCCAGAAAAGATGAAAGTACCGTATTACTCGTCGTAGCTGCACAGACGAGACATCCGATCGAAGCTGAGGCGCCACAGATCGTGGAGGTGTATAGTTTCATCACTGAGCGATCCGGACTCGCACAGGGGAAGCAAACAGACATCACAACGCGTACCTTTACGGAGCTTCTAGGGAGACCGTCTCACCGTAGCTGTCTGATCACAAGACGCGTTCGATGGCGTTAAAACGAGAATAAGGGAAATCCACCCAAATGACCCAGAAGAGGGTTTCTTTCTAAACCTGTCTAAAAAGGTCAAAGGTCACTCGTTTGCATCAATCTCGATACAGGGCACTTATTATATGTTGTACTTTGGATTCCTAAAGCTCTTAGTCCACCTTACCGTCATCCGAGGGTAGTTTTCACCGTAAGCACACAACATGTTTGGGACGGACATATCATTTACAGGTTTTTCTTTCAAATGAAAAACATCTGTATTGACTCTGACTCTTCTGCATCCCACTCGCCGGTCCATCGTTACTTTGAGAAGAGTTTTGATGTAACCCTTTTCGAAGAGATGGGCATCTGTTCTGGGAAAGTCCTTTTGGAGCCCGTTGAACAGGTTCCATCTGTTTGACGGGCCTCGTCCACAGCATGTGATCTGGGAGTAAAGTGCGCCTGAGGGAAATGTGCTGAGTCATGGCGTAATGATTAATCGCCCTGAGGACGTATCCGCTGTGAACCCGAGAGTGAGGACACAGCCGGGAGAGTCTTTATCAGCACCGACTGTTCCTCAGTCCTGGTTTCACAATCGGACCCTGACCGCACATTGACCCCGTGATCCGGATCCAGCCAGATCCTGCAGGAAGTGTTTCAGTCGAGATCAATTCGGGTTTCCTCAGAAAGAGTTCACGTGCAGTCACTTCACGAGGACCTGCTGTGACCCCAGCGCTGTGTGCGTCCTCGCCTGGTGATTCGTGTGTGAAGGGCTCCTGGCAGGCGGAGCTGCAGCTGCTGCCCCAGCTGCAGCTCCGCCTGGTGGAGCAGATTGACTTTCTGAAACCTCTCCATGAACCTCTGTGGGACTCCTTCACTTGGTTCCTCAGAGTTTAGTTCACAGCTGTGCAGAATGAGTCCTAACCCCTCAGCGTCACGTCCTGTCTCCTAGTCTGGAGGTCAAAGGTTCTCTGAATGTGTTTGTGTTGTTATCCTGAAATCAGGTCTGAGGTTAGCTCGAGCTGAGGAGACTGTAACGCTTTGTTCGACCACCTAGCATACTTCAGTACACACCGACCCGGGGCGTTTAGAACGGAGGTTGCTATCGGAAACGTCTGTTCGACTCAGAGATTATTTTCTGACCCGATCCAGAACCCCATCGCATTGAGAAGCAGGAACCCTAACCCTAACCCTAACCCTAACCCTAACCCTAACCCTAACCCTCCTCCTGACGTCTCACCAACCCGTCAGTCTGAAGGTCAGACCCGACGTGCTTCCTGCTGATTGGTGCGTCTTTGCTCCTCAGATGGTGGAGCCCGTGGATCTGTTCTGGAAGTGCGGCCTGGCCAACCCTCACACCACCCACTGCCTGGGCAACGGGCAGATCATGATCAGCTGCATGGGAGACCCAGGGGGCAACGGCAAGGGTGAGACCCCCTGCAGACACCCTCACTACGAACAGCCCAACCCCTCTCACTGAGACCCTTTACCAGCTGAAGATGGATATTTCCCATCATAAAGACAGACAGTGAACGCACCATCTGCAATAACAATAGATACACCCTCAGAGACCTGTGTCTCCTCTCTGCCATCGACTGCAGGCTCTTTACTTACATCTCTCTCAAACACTTTCACATCTGTTTTACCTGTCCTCCTCTCAGGGGGCTTCGTGCTGCTGGACGGTGAGACGTTCGAGGTGGTCGGGAACTGGGAGCACCCGGGGGAAGCGGCACCATTTGGATACGACTTCTGGTACCAGCCGCGACACAACGTGATGATCAGCACCGAGTGGGGGGCGCCCAAAGCTCTGGCCAATGGGTTCAACCCGGACCACGTCAAAGAGGGTGAGTCCGCAGCCGGTTGCAGAGCACCTGGTCCTCTGGCTCTGTGTGTACCCGCGGGTCCTAAGACCTGTCCGCAGCCGGTTGCAGAGCACCTGGTCCTCTGGCTCTGTGTGTACCCGCGGGTCCTAAGACCTGTCCGCGGCCGGTTGCAGAGCACCTGGTCCTCTGGCTCTGTGTGTACCCGCGGGTCCTAAGACCTGTCAGCGGCCGGTTGCAGAGCACCTGGTCCTCTGGCTCTGTGTGTACCCGCGGGTCCTAAGACCTGTCCGCAGCCGGTTCAAGAGCACCTGGTCCTCTGGCTCTGTGTGTACCCGCGGGTCCTAAGACCTGTCAGCGGCACAGGGTGCTTTGATCGGACCCAACTAAGACTCCAGTTAGGAGTCTGGGTCCTGAGTTCCTTTTCCAGTACACTTCCAGTTGGTGAGATAACATCAGAAGTACTTTATTGATCCCGATGTGGGAGCATAAGAAGACATGGAATTGTACATACAAAATTCGAAGACTAGAAATAAACAATCCAAAATGTAAACATCTCTGTAGACGTAACATGGCACAGACGTACGGTAGCACAACATAAAGCAGGATGTTGTATATATACTTCTATGGGATCTGTTCCCAGTCTGAACCACGGGGAGTTCTGCTCGACCTCCAGCTCAGTGCTGCCCTCTGGACAGAACCAGAGCCTCGCTCACAGGACTTCCTCGTTGTGGTTCTCAGGACTGTACGGCAGCTCGCTCCACATCTGGGACTGGACCAGCCACAGGAAGCTGCAGACGCTGGACCTCGGGGAAGACGGGGCGATCCCCCTGGAGATCCGGTTCCTCCACGACCCCGACGCCACCGAGGGCTACGTGGGATGTGCTCTGAAGGGATGCGTCTTCAGGTTCTACAAAACACCTGTCAGTACCACAGGGTTCTAGATCTCAGTGAGACTTGAATCAGTACCACAGGGTTCTAGATCTCAGTGAGACTTGAATCAGTACCACAGGGTTCTAGATCTCAGTGAGACTTGAATCAGTACCACAGGGTTCTAGATCTCAGTGAGACTTGAATCAGTACCACAGGGTTCTAGATCTCAGTGAGACTTGAATCAGTACCACAGGGTTCTAGATCTCAGTGAGACTTGAATCAGTACCACAGGGTTCTAGATCTCAGTGAGACTTGAATCAGTACCACAGGGTTCTAGATCTCAGTGAGACTTGAATCAGTACCACAGGGTTCTTGATCTCAGTGAGACTTGAATCAGTACCACAGGGTTCTAGATCTCAGTGAGACTTGAATCAGTACCACAGGGTTCTAGATCTCAGTGAGTCTTGAATCAGTACCACAGGGTTCTAGATCTCAGTGAGACTTGAATCAGTACCACAGGGTTCTAGATCTCAGTGAGACTTGAATCAGTACCACAGGGTTCTAGATCTCAGTGAGAGTTGAATCAGTACCACAGGGTTCTTGATCTCAGTGAGACTTGAATCAGCACCACAGGGTTCTAGATCTCAGTGAGACTTGAATCAGTACCACAGGGTTCTAGATCTCAGTGAGACTTGAATCAGTACCACAGGGTTCTGGATCTCAGTGAGACTTGAATCAGTACCACAGGGTTCTAGATCTCAGTGAGACTTGAATCAGTACCACAGGGTTCTAGATCTCAGTGAGACTTGAATCAGCACCACAGGGTTCTAGATCTCAGTGAGACTTGAATCAGTACCACAGGGTTCTAGATCTCAGTGAGACTTGAATCAGTACCACAGGGTTCTAGATCTCAGTGAGACTTGAATCAGTACCACAGGGTTCTAGATCTCAGTGAGACTTGAATCAGTACCACAGGTATAACTGCTGCTAAACTTTATGATCTAAAACATCATGAGCAGAACACGACCCATTCCTTATAAATCCCGGTGAGACTTTATAGCCCTTTGTTGTGTTTGATAAGAGCCATAACACCTAATGACCCTGAACTGCAGACGGTTCAGACCTCGAGAACAATGGCTCGTAAAGCATCCAAACCTCCAGAAAACAATCATATCACTGAGAGGGTGTTAGCACTGAGCTCATAGCAAGTAGATAAGAACCTTCTTTTAAAACGCTTTGTTTTCTGAATGCAGTCTGGAGCTGATGCTAACACTGTAGCTTCTGCTAACACTGTAGCTGCTGCTAACACTCTAGCTGCTGCTAACACTGTAGCTTCTGCTAACACTGTAGCTCCTGCTAACACTGTAGCTGCTGCTAACACTGTAGCTGCTGCTAACACTGTAGCTGCTGCTAACACTGTAGCTTCTGCTAACACTGTAGCTTCTGCTAACACTCTAGCTGCTGCTAACACTGTAGCTGCTGCTAACACTGAATAGCTGCTGCTAACACTGTAGCTGATGCTAACACTGTAGCTGCTGCTAACACTGTAGCTGCTGCTAACACTGTAGCTCCTGCTAACACTGTAGCTCCTGCTAACACTGTAGCTGCTGCTAACACTGTAGCTGATGCTAACACTGTAGCTCCTGCTAACACTGTAGCTGATGCTAACACTGTAGCTCCTGCTAACACTGTAGCTGCTGCTAACACTGTAGCTGCTGCTAACACTGTATAGCTGCTAACACAGTAGCTGATGCTAACACTGTAGCTGATGCTAACACTGTAGCTGATGCTAACACTGTATAGCTGCTAACACAGTAGCTGATGCTAACACTGTAGCTGATGCTAACACTGTAGCTGATGCTAACACTGTAGCTGCTGCTAACACTGTATAGCTGCTAACACTGTAGCTGATGCTAACACTGTAGCTGCTAACAGTGACTTCCTTTTTAGCATTATCCTGTGTTTGTGTGTCAGAAAGGAGACTGGGCTGCAGAGAAGGTGATCAGCGTTCCCAGCAAGAAGGTCGAAGGCTGGGTGCTTCCAGAGATGCCCAGTGAGAACCTGTCCGTCTGTCTGTCTGTCTGTCTGTCTGTCTGTCTGTCTCTCTGTCTGTCTGTCTGTCTCTCTGTCTGTCTGTCTGTCTCTCTGTCTCTCTGTCTCTCTGTCTGTCTCTCTGTCTCTCTGTCTCTCTGTCTGTCTGTCTGTCTGTCTGTCTGTCTGTCTCTCTGTCTGTCTGTCTGTCTGTCTGTCTCTCTGTCTGTCTGTCTGTTAACCTGTCTGTCTGTCTCTCTGTCTGTCTGTCTGTCTGTCTGTCTGTCTGTCTGTCTGTCTGTCTCTCTGTCTGTCTGTCTGTCTCTCTGTCTGTCTGTCTGTTAACCTGTCTGTCTGTCTGCAGGTCTCATCACCGACATCCTGATCTCATTGGACGATCGTTACATCTACTTCTCTAATTGGCTGCACGGTGACATCAGACAGTATGACATCACAGACAGGAGGAACCCTCGATTGGTCGGCCAGGTGTGCAGTGAATCCACTTGGACTTTTACATGTCTTTATTTAGAAGACAGTCGAGGACATTCCACCAGTTGCAGGGAGGAGTAAACGGAGGGAGGGACAAACCTTCGATGTAATAACGGTCAAACAACCGAGAAATGACGATATGTTGGTGATTAGACCGAGCAGCGTTTCCTCTGCCGATAGAACTGGTCGTCAGTCGTCTGGTGATTCTATGAAGTGTGCAACCCGCTCTGCCTCACGGACCTGAAAGAGAAACGCGTGAGCAACCCGTCGCCCGGGAACATCTGCGTCTGCCAGATTTGTTACTGCGCGAGCGAGTTGTTCCTCCTGTTGGACGCTACGTACGGCAAGGGGACAACGGACACAGAGACGTTTCGCAGAGGAGAAGAACAACCCGACCACATTCATCTGAACGAGAGCGTTACAGTTATTACAACGTCTGTCCCCATCGTTTGAGCAGAAAGCCTTCCTGTGGGTTAAGATCATTCCTATAAGAGAAATGGATGTAGCTTCGGCTAGCTAGCACACAGGAGAACATAAGAGACGACATGTGTGATCATTTACGTCTTTAATCTTTCATATCCAGTTCTTAAAGGTGGGTACGTTTGAGGAACCGGCTCGAGGTACCCTTGGTGGTATATTCCATGGAATGCTCTGAACGTCCGATAGCAACGAATATCTGAAGTGCTTTGAAGCCGTGGCGCTGTAGAGAGCTCGACCAATCACCTGAGCCGGCTGAAGTGACTGACGGCCTGTCAGCCTGTCAGCCTTCCATCGGGGCACAGACTGACCTCTGCCCTCATTGGTCTGTGCGCGCTCCTGTGTGTTGGGGGAGGGGCTCTGAGGAAGGGGCAGATTGTTTCCGGTGGTGTATTTTCAGATTCGAGCCACTCCAGCTGCTTGCTCCAAACGACCTGCCCACCCTGACCGTGCATGGTGGTGATTGACCATTAGAAATGTTTAAATCTGGCCAAACCTTGATTCCAGAACAAAACGGTGTTGTTAGATCAGTACGGACGTCCAATGTCCCGCTCGCCGCGCGTAGCCGTCCCATAGGAGGACCGACTCGCGGTCGTCCCGCCCACCTCTGCATCCGCGTCATGGACGTATAAACAGAGACACATTAACAACAACACGTCTACATCTCCTCAAACCGAGCGTGTGTCCAGAGGGGGCGCTGTGGAGCGCCTGTGGACGTGGCTCGACCTCAGCTGGGAGGAAGAGACGCCTTATCCCACGGGGGGCTATAAGACGCCTAACACCTGCACTCTGTGAAGACCACCCATACACATCTGGTTGCTCATTGTTTATCTACATATCATGTTCCATGTACTTATACACTCTCTCCTCCATCTCCATTCTGTTAGTATTAACTTCTCAGAACATTCTCCTGCCCTCTTGTATCGGCTCGATGTCCTCATGCCCGGAGAGCGAGGCCGGCTGCTGACCCGTCTGTCTGTTGCAGGTGTTTCTGGGCGGGAGCATCGTCAGTGACGGACCAATCAGAGTCCTGGAGGACCCGGAGCCCCAGCCCCCCCCCCGCTTCCTGCAGGGCCGCAGGGTCCCCGGGGGGCCGCAGATGCTTCAGCTCAGTCTGGACGGGAGGAGGCTGTACGTCACCACGTCTCTGTTCAGCGGCTGGGACAAGCAGTTCTACCCCGACATGACCCAGTGAGTACTGTGTACTGCTGTGTACTACGTGTACGCTGTGACTGCTGTGTACTGCTGTGTACACTGTATAATGTATACTACTGTATACTGCATACTGTATACTGCTGTAGTACTACTATATACAAGCAGTTCTACCCCGACATGACCCAGTGAGTACTGTGTACTGCTGTGTACTACTGTGTACTGCTGTGTACTGCTGTGTACTGCTGTGTACTACTGTATAATGTATACTACTGTATACTGCATACTGTATACTGCTGTAGTACTACTATATACAAGCAGTTCTACCCCGACATGACCCAGTGAGTACTGTGTACTACTGTGTACTGCTGTGTACTACTGTGTACTGCTGTGTACTACCGTGTACTGCTGTATAATGTATACTACTGTATACTGTATACTGCTGTGTACTACTGTGTACTGCTGTATAATGTATACTACTGTATACTGTATATTGTGTACCGTCTGTGGAGGTTACATCCAGAGGTTTGAAGGAGACGTGTAACGTGTGTACCGTCTGTGGAGGTTACATCCAGAGGTTTGAAGGAGACGTGTAACGTGTGTACCGTCTGTGGAGGTTACATCCAGAGGTTTGAAGGAGACGTGTAACGTGTGTACCGTCTGTGGAGGTTACATCCAGAGGTTTGAAGGAGACGTGTAACGTGTGTACCGTCTGTGGAGGTTACATCCAGAGGTTTGAAGGAGACGTGTAACGTGTGTACCGTCTGTGGAGGTTACATCAGAGGTTTGAAGGAGACGTGTAACGTGTGTACCGTCTGTGGAGGTTACATCCAGAGGTTTGAAGGAGACGTGTAACGTGTGTACCGTCTGTGGAGGTTACATCCAGAGGTCTGAAGGAGACGTGTAACGTGTGTACCGTCTGTGGAGGTTACATAGAGAAGTTTGAAGGAGACGTGTAACGTGTGTACCGCCTGTGGAGGTTACATCCAGAGGTTTGAAGGAGACGTGTAACGTGTGTACCGTCTGTGGAGGTTACATCCAGAGGTTTGAAGGAGACGTGTAACGTGTGTACCGTCTGTGGAGGTTACATCCAGAGGTTTGAAGGAGACGTGTAACGTGTGTACCGTCTGCGGAGGTTACATCCAGAGGTTTGAAGGAGACGTGTAACGTGTGTACCGTCTGCGGAGGTTACATCCAGAGGTTTGAAGGAGACGTGTAACGTGTGTACCGTCTGCGGAGGTTACATCCAGAGGTTTGAAGGAGACGTGTAACGTGTGTACCGTCTGCGGAGGTTACATCCAGAGGTTTGAAGGAGACGTGTAACGTGTGTACCGTCTGCGGAGGTTACATCCAGAGGTTTGAAGGAGACGTGTAACGTGTGTACCGTCTGCGGAGGTTACATCCAGAGGTTTGAAGGAGACGTGTAACGTGTGTACCGTCTGCGGAGGTTACATCCAGAGGTTTGAAGGAGACGTGTAACGTGTGTACCGTCTGCGGAGGTTACATCCAGAGGTTTGAAGGAGACGTGTAACGTGTGTACCGTCTGCGGAGGTTACATCCAGAGGTTTGAAGGAGACGTGTAACGTGTGTACCGTCTGTGGAGGTTACATCCAGAGGTTTGAAGGAGACGTGTAACGTGTGTACCGTCTGTGGAGGTTACATCCAGAGGTTTGAAGGAGACGTGTAACGTGTGTACCGTCTGTGGAGGTTACATAGAGGTTTGAAGGAGACGTGTAACGTGTGTACCGTCTGTGGAGGTTACATCCAGAGGTTTGAAGGAGACGTGTAACGTGTGTACCGTCTGTGGAGGTTACATCCAGAGGTTTGAAGGAGACGTGTAACGTGTGTACCGTCTGTGGAGGTTACATCCAGAGGTTTGAAGGAGACGTGTAACGTGTGTACCGTCTGTGGAGGTTACATCCAGAGGTTTGAAGGAGACGTGTAACGTGTGTACCGTCTGTGGAGGTTACATCCAGAGGTTTGAAGGAGACGTGTAACGTGTGTACCGTCTGTGGAGGTTACATAGAGAGGTTTGAAGGAGACGTGTAACGTGTGTACCGTCTGTGGAGGTTACATCCAGAGGTCTGAAGGAGACGTGTAACGTGTGTACCGTCTGTGGAGGTTACATCCAGAGGTTTGAAGGAGACGTGTAACGTGTGTACCGTCTGTGGAGGTTACATCCAGAGGTTTGAAGGAGACGTGTAACGTGTGTACCGTCTGTGGAGGTTACATCCAGAGGTTTGAAGGAGACGTGTAACGTGTGTACCGTCTGTGGAGGTTACATCCAGAGGTTTGCAGGAGACGTGTAACGTGTGTACCGTCTGTCGGAGGTTACGTGTACTGAGTGTAATGTGTTCATGTGTGCAGGCGGGGCTCCGTGATGATGCAGGTGGACGTGGACTCGGAGGTGGGGGGTCTCTCCCTGAACCAGGACTTCCTGGTGGACTTCGGTAAAGAACCGGACGGGCCGGCGCTGGCCCACGAGCTGAGATACCCCGGGGGAGACTGCACCTCGGACATCTGGCTGTAGAGGGACGACGCAGAGCGGCTTCATCAATAACACGCCTCTCATCCAATCAGCACTCACTGCTTCTCATCCAATCAGAACACTCACTGCCTCTCATCCAATCAGAACACTCACTGCCTCTCATCCAATCACTAACACTCACTGCCTCTCATCCAATCAGAACACTCACTGCCCCTCATCCAATCAGAACACTCACTGCCCCTCATCCAATCAGAACACTCACTGCCTCTCATCCAATCAGAGCACATGTGCTTGTTTGTTGTCCGTCTGTGTGTTTGTTGACACACATGTAGTGAAAGTCCATATGAAGCGCTGTGGAGAAATAAAAGCTGAAACGTGATTGGTGTGTGTTTGACTTTAGAAACCAGCAGCCGCACGACGTAAACAAACGGTGAGACGGTGGGAAGTCGCCGGAGCACGATGTTAAACTGAGAGACACCGGATGAACATGTTTTACACACTTTTAGACATCCAGCCATCAAAGTGATTTCAATGTGAAAATAAATAATAAATACAATTAGAATACAAATTAAAAGTGCAGCAAGAATATCATTCCATGAAACTTCAAATATGACTATGAGTTTCTATCAGCATCAGAGGTGGCTTCCTGCTGCTGTGACCAGGTGACGCAGGAGCCAATCAGCTGCCAGAGAGGGGGCGAAGCTTCAGGATGCACTCAAATAGAAGACACTTCGTTTCCTGTTGCTGTGTGCACGTTTTCAAATGACCGATCCTTCTGAAGCACGTGATATACCTCGCTCGTTCACACCAACGGTTCGGAGCTGGAGCTTGAAAAGCACCGGGTTTTCCTGTTCACACCGCAGCGGAGCAGCCTCTGAGCAGTTCCTCACCTCTCCACAGGGGGCTGCAGTTCCTCTCCTCTCCACAGGGGGCTGCAGTTCCTCTCCTCTCCACAGGGGGCTGCAGTTCCTCTCCTCTCCACAGGGGGCTGCAGTTCCTCACCTCTCCACAGGGGGGGGGGCTGCAGTTCCTCACCTCTCCACAGGGGGGGGGCTGCAGTTCCTCACCTCTCCACAGGGGGGGGGGCTGCAGTTCCTCTCCTCTCCACAGGGGGGCTGCAGTTCCTCTCCTCTCCACAGGGGGGGCTGCAGTTCCTCTCCTCTCCACAGGGGGGCAGCAGTTCCTCTCCTCTCCACAGGGGGGCTGCAGTTCCTCACCTCTCCACAGGGGGGCTGCAGTTCCTCTCCACAGGGGGGCAGCAGTTCCCCTCCTCTCCACAGGGGGGGCAGCAGTTCCCCTCCTCTCCACAGGGGGGCAGCAGTTCCCCTCCTCTCCACAGGGGGGCAGCAGTTCCCCTCCTCTCCACAGGGGGGCAGCAGTTCCCCTCCTCTCCACAGGGGGGCAGCAGTTCCCCTCCTCTCCACAGGGGGGCAGCAGTTCCTCTCCTCTCCACAGGGGGGCTGCAGTTCCTCACCTCTCCACGGGGGGGCTGCAGTTCCTCTTTTCCACGGGAGGGGGGCTGCAGTTCCTCACCTCTCCACAGGGGGGCTGCAGTTCCTCTCCTCTCCACAGGGGGGCTGCAGTTCCTCACCTCTCCACAGGGGGCTGCAGTTCCTCTCCTCTCCACAGGGGGGCAGCAGTTCCTCTCCTCTCCACAGGGGGGCTGCAGTTCCTCACCTCTCCACAGGGGGGCAGCAGTTCCTCACCTCTCCACAGGGGGGCAGCAGTTCCCCTCCTCTCCACAGGGGGGCAGCAGTTCCCATGGGAGCCTGCCTGCAGACCTCCACTCTCAGGACAGGAAGTGACGATTCTGACGCGTTTTCCCCGCCCAGCGAAGGACTCGTTTGATGGAAGTTTTCAAATCACAATGGAGACTCATCACGGAGGTGACGAGTCCGGCCACCGTGCACTACCGTGCACTACCGGGCACTACCCGGTCTCGGGTGTCGCCCCACGGCCCGTGTCCAGCCCCCCCCCACACTCAATTTGTGTTGCATTGTTCTCCTCTCACTGATCGGATGGCCAACGCGACCCACTGTCGGAGGGCCTCCGCGCCGGCCGACATGAAGCGTGACCAAGACGCACCGTCCAGGGGTCCCACGGGTCCCAGGGGTCCCACGGGTCCCACGGGTCCCAGGGGTCCCACGGGTCCCAGGGGTCCCACGGGTCCCAGGGGTCCCACGGGTCCCAGGGGTCCCACGGGTCCCAGGGGTCCCAGGGGTCCCACGGGTCCCAGGGGTCCCAGGGGTCCCACGGGTCCCAGGGGTCCCAGGGGTCCCACGGGTCCCAGGGGTCCCACGGGTCCCAGGGGTCCCACGGGTCCCAGGGGTCCCAGGGGTCCCACGGGTCCCACGGGTCCCAGGGGTCCCACGGGTCCCAGGGGTCCCACAGCGGGGTGGAGGTTCCAGGTGGAACATATATATATGTATATTTATCTATATAGATATATATATATAGATATATATATATATATCTATATAGATATATATATCTATATATATATATATATATAGATATATAGATATATACATATATAGATATGATGATTTTATTTATTTTTATTTATTTTTTATTTTATTTTGGAATTCTTGGCGTGCACTTCCTGTACTGACAGGGGAGGTCTCGCAGTTCCTCACCTCTCCTCTCCACTGGGGGGCAGCAGTTCCTCTCCTGTCCACAGGGGGGCAGCAGTTCCTCTCCTGTCCACAGGGGGGGGGCAGCAGTTCCTCTCCTCTCCTCTCCACAGGGGGGCAGCAGTTCCTCTCCACTGGGGGGGGGGCTGCAGTTCCTCTCCTCTCCACTGGGGGGCAGCAGTTCCTCTCCTCTCCACAGGGGGGGGGGTGGGCTGCAGTTCCTCTCCTCTCCACGGGGGGGGCAGCAGTTCCTCTCCTCTCCACGGGGGGGGCTGCAGTTCCTCTCCTCTCCACGGGGGGGGTGGGCAGCAGTTCCTCTCCTCTCCACGGGGGGGGCAGCAGTTCCTCTCCTCTCCACAGGGGGGGGTGGGCAGCAGTTCCTCTCCTCTCCACGGGGGGGGGTGGGCTGCAGTTCCTCTCCTCTCCACGGGGGGCAGCAGTTCCTCTCCTCTCCACGGGGGGCAGCAGTTCCTCTCCTCTCCACGGGGGGGGGGCTGCAGTTCCTCTCCTCTCCACGGGGGGGGGGCAGCAGTTCCTCTCCTCTCCACGGGGGGCAGCAGTTCCTCTCCTCTCCACGGGGGGGGGGCAGCAGTTCCTCTCCTCTCCACGGGGGGGCTGCAGTTCCTCTCCTCTCCACGGGGGGGGGCAGCAGTTCCTCTCCTCTCCACGGGGGGGGGGCAGCAGTTCCTCTCCTCTCCACGGGGGGCAGCAGTTCCTCTCCTCTCCACAGGGGGGCAGCAGTTCCTCTCCTCTCCACAGGGGGGGGGGCTGCAGTTCCTCACCTCTCCTCTCCGCAGGGGGGCAGCAGTTCCTCTCCTCTCCACGGGGGGGGGGCAGCAGTTCCTCTCCTCTCCACGGGGGGGGGGCAGCAGTTCCTCTCCTCTCCACAGGGGGGCAGCAGTTCCTCTCCTCTCCACGGGGGGGGGGCAGCAGTTCCTCACCTCTCCTCTCCGCAGGGGGGCAGCAGTTCCTCTCCTGTCCACAGGGGGCGCTACACACCGGCAGCCTCCTCAGCCACAGAAGAAGAAGCAGCAGCTGTTGTTGACAGAATCAATGGGAACTAACTGGGAATAAAAGTTCCCTTTGAACCCGCGGAACTGTCTCCAGGTAGGACCGGCTCACCTGGACCCTCACCTGCAGACCCTCACCTGCAGACCCTCCCCTGCAGACCACCTGTGAGAGGGGGCTAACGTTAGCTTAGCATTCCGCTTTAAAGACAAGCAACAGTTGGCTTTAAGCTGCTAATGCTAACAGTGCGGAGTGGATGGGTTAGCTCCTGAAGCTAGCAGATGCTAACGCTTAGTTAGCTGGTTAACTAAGTAGTTTAACTAGTGTGTTAAACTCCAAGCTAAGCTAACAGTCTGTTTATCACTTTAGCCCGAGAGGCTGAGGTAATGCTAACTTCCGATTAGCTTTATATTAAAGCTGTATTTACTGTGGGAGCTCTGAGCTAACATGCTAACATCATCTGACTGCTAACAATGGATTGAAACAGTCATTACTTTATTATCTCTCTCAGGTTAGCATCCTCTCTCAGGTTAGCATCCTCTCTCAGGTTAGCATCCTCTCTCAGCCTCAGGTGAGCATCCTCTCTCAGGTTAGCATCCTCTCTCAGGTTAGCATCCTCTCTCAGCCTCAGGTGAGCATCCTCTCTCAGGTTAGCATCCTCTCTCAGGTTAGCATCCTCTCTCAGCCTCAGGTGAGCATCCTCTCTCAGGTTAGCATCCTCTCTCAGGTGAGCATCCTCTCTCAGGTTAGCATCCTCTCTCAGCCTCAGGTGAGCATCCTCTCTCAGGTTAGCATCCTCTCTCAGGTGAGCATCCTCTCTCAGGTTAGCATCCTCTCTCAGCCTCAGGTGAGCATCCTCTCTCAGGTTAGCATCCTCTCTCAGGTTAGCATCCTCTCTCAGGTTAGCATCCTCTCTCAGCCTCAGGTTAGCATCCTCTCTCAGGTTAGCATCCTCTCTCAGGTTAGCATCCTCTCTCAGGTTAGCATCCTCTCTCAGGTTAGCATCCTCTCTCAGCCTCAGGTGAGCATCCTCTCTCAGGTGAGCATCCTCTCTCAGGTTAGCATCCTCTCTCAGGTTAGCATCCTCTCTCAGGTCCTCTGTGTGGAGAGAAATATAAAGTCTGCTTGTGGAGAAGTGTTAGCTTTATCTCAACAACAACAACAACAACAACAACAACATGAGGCAATAAGAGAGAAAAGTAGAAATATAACTACTATGTCTGATTCATATTCTGCTCAGAGACTGTGTGATATTAGGATATATAAATAAACTATAGACAAGTATTTACACCAAATGGAAGTATACACACACACACACACACACACACACACACTGTGTGTTTCAGGTCAGACAGAATAACACATCTTTATTCATTATTGTGTGTGTGTGTGTGTGTGTGTGTGTGTGTGTGTGTGTGTGTGTGTGTGTGTGTGTGTGTGTGTGTGTGTGTGTGTGTGTGTGTGTGTGTGTGTGTGTGTGTGTGTGTGTGTGTGTGTGTGTGGTGTGTGTGTGTGTGTGTGTGTGTGTGTGTGTGTGTGTGTGTGTGTGTGTGTGTGTGTGTGTGTGTGTGTGTGTGTGTGTGTGTGTGTGTGTGTGTGTGTGTGTGTGTGTGTGTGTGTGTGTGTGTGTGTGTGTGTGTGTGTGTGTGTTCCAGAGGAGGAGCAGTCCTGATGGAGGACTCGGAGCCGGAGCCCCCCCCCTCAGCAGCGACCCCCCCCCTGGGTGTGATGCTGATCGATGCTGAAGTCGCACAGAGGGCGTGTCGAGAAGTGCTGCAGCAGCTGAAGCTGAACCAGGAGGAGGAGCCTCAACGAATGAAGCTGGACCAGGGGGAGGGGCCTCAGCGGGGGGAGGAGCCTCAGCAGAGAGAGGAGCCTCAACGAATGAAGCGGGACCAGGGGGAGGAGCCTCAATCGTTGAAACTGACCCAGGGGGAGGAGCCTCAATCGTTGAAACTGACCCAGGGGGAGGAGCCTCAATCGTTGAAACTGACCCAGGGGGAAGAGCCTCAGCAGATTTATCTGAACCAGGGGGAGGGGCCTCCGTGGGGGGAGGAGCCTCAACATATGAAGCTGAACCAGGGGGAGGAGCCTCAATCAATGAAACTGACCCAGGGGGAGGAGCCTCAATCGATGAAACTGACCCAGGGGGAGGAGCCTCAACTAATTAAGCTGAACCAGGGGGTGCCTCAACATCGGGAGGAGCCTCAGCAACGCCCCTCTCCCCCCACGCTGCAGGTGGTTGAGCCAGAGGCCCCGCCCTCTGCCTCTATCCCTTCCCCTCCTGAGGGCCCGCCCCATGTCTCTGCCCCGCCCCCTCCTGAGGCCCCGCCCCCCGGCTCGGTGAAGAGTCTCCGCCTCCGGCAGCGTTCCAACCCGTCCAAACAGTCGTGGCTGCTCCGCCTGTTCGAGTCCAAGCTGTTTGACGTCTCCATGGCGATCTCCTACCTGCACAGCTCCAAGGAGCCGGGGGTGCAGGCTTACATCGGGAACCGGCTGTTCAGCTTCAGCCACGACCAGGTGGACTTCTACCTGCCGCAGCTGCTCAACATGTACATCCACATGGACGAGGACGTGGGCGACGCCATCAAGCCCTACGTGGTGAGGGGCCCTGAACGCAGCATTCACTCACCTGTTAAGATAAGATAAGAAGTACTTTATAGTCATCGTTAAAACCTCGTCTTCAAGCCCTACGTGGTGAGGGGCCCTGAACGCAGCATTCACTCACCTGTTAAGATAAGATAAGAAGTACTTTATAGTCATCGTTAAAACCTCTTCAAGCCCTACGTGGTGAGGGGCCCTGAACGCAGCATTCACTCACCTGTTAAGATAAGATAAGAAGTACTTTATAGTCGTCGTTAAAACCTCTTCAAGCCCTACGTGGTGAGGGGCCCTGAACGCAGCATTCACTCACCTGTTAAGATAAGATAAGAAGTACTTTATAGTCGTCGTTAAAACCTCTTCAAGCCCTACGTGGTGAGGGGCCCTGAACGCAGCATTCACTCACCTGTTAAGATAAGATAAGAAGTACTTTATAGTCGTCGTTAAAACCTCTTCAAGCCCTACGTGGTGAGGGGCCCTGAACGCAGCATTCACTCACCTGTTAAGATAAGAAGTACTTTATAGTCGTCGTTAAAACCTCTTCAAGCCCTACGTGGTGAGGGGCCCTGAACGCAGCATTCACTCACCTGTTAAGATAAGATAAGAAGTACTTTATAGTCGTCGTTAAAACCTCTTCAAGCCCTACGTGGTGAGGGGCCCTGAACGCAGCATTCACTCACCTGTTAGCATCCTCTGTTTCTAAATCCAGCATCTCTGTGTGGTGTGTTCAGGTGCAGTATGTAACCTCTGTGTGGTGTGTTCAGGTACACCGCTGCAGACAGAGTAGGCTTGTTTGAGACGCGTTGCGGCTCGCCTCGAAAGTAGACGAGAATAGCCGATCGCAGCGGGGAGGTCTCAAAAAGCTCGCCTGAAGTCGGACAGCTCGGACACAACATGTAGCACAACATGAAACACAGAATGTAACACAACATGTAACACACCATGTAACACAACATGTAACACACCATGTATCACAACATGTAACACAACATGTAACACACCATGTAACACAACATGTAACACACCATGTAACACAACATGTAACACAACATGTAACACAACATGTAACACAACATGTAACACAACATGTAGCACAACATGTAACACAACATGTAACACAACATGTAACACAACATGTAACACAACATGAAACACAACATGTAGCACAACATGAAACACAACATGTAACACAACATGTAACACAACATGTAACACAACATGTAACACAACATGTACACAACATGTAACACAACATGTAACACAACATGTAACACAACATGTAACACAACATGTAACACAACATGTAACACAACATGTAACACAACATGTAACACAACATGTAGCACAACATGTAACACAACATGTAACACAACATGTAACACAACATGTAACACAACATGTAACACATGTAACACAACATGTAACACAACATGTAACACAACATGTAACACAACATGTAACACAACATGTAACACAACATGTAACACAACATGTAACACACCATGTAACACAACATGTAACACAACATGTAACACAACATGTAACACAACATGTAACACAACATGTAACACAACATGTAACACAACATGTAACACAACATGTAACACAACATGTAACACAACATGTAACACAACATGTAACACAACATGTAACACAACATGTAACACAACATGTAGCACAACATGAAACACAACATGTAACACAACATGTAACACAACATGTAACACAACATGTAACACAACATGTAACACAACATGTAACACAACATGTAACACAACATGTAACACAACATGTAACACAACATGTAACACAACATGTAACACAACATGTAACACAACATGTAACACAACATGTAACACAACATGTAACACAACATGTAACACAACATGAAACACAACATGTAACACAACATGTAACACAACATGTAACACAACATGTAACACAACATGTAACACAACATGTAACACAACATGTAACACAACATGTAACACAACATGTAACACAACATGTAACACAACATGTAACACAACATGTAACACAACATGTAACACAACATGTAACACAACATGAAACACAACATGTAACACACATGTAACACATGTAACACAACATGTAACACAACATGTAACACAACATGTAACACAACATGTAACACACCATGTAACACAACATGTAACACAACATGAAACACAACATGTAACACAACATGTAACACAACATGTAACACAACATGTAACACAACATGTAACACAACATGTAACACAACATGTAAACACAACATGTAACACAACATGTAACACAACATGTAACACAACATGTAACACAACATGTAACACAACATGTAACACAACATGTAACACAACATGTAACACACATGTAACACAACATGTAACACAACATGTAACACAACATGTAACACAACATGTAACACAACATGTAACACAACATGAAACACAACATGTAACACAACATGTAAACACAACATGTAACACAACATGTAACACACATGTAACACAACATGTAACACAACATGTAACACAACATGTAACACAACATGTAACACAACATGTAACACAACATGTAACACAACATGTAACACAACATGTAACACACCATGTAACACAACATGTAACACAACATGTAACACACATGTAACACAACATGTAACACAACATGTAACACAACATGTAACACAACATGTAACACACATGTAACACAACATGTAACACAACATGTAACACAACATGTAACACAACATGTAACACAACATGTAACACAACATGTAACACAACATGTAACACAACATGTAACACAACATGTAACACAACATGTAACACAACATGTAACACAACATGTAACACAACATGTAACACAACATGTAACACAACATGTAACACAACATGTAGCACAACATGTAACACAACATGTAACACAACATGTAACACAACATGTAACACACCATGTAACACAACATGTAACACACATGTAACACAACATGTAACACAACATGTAACACACCATGTAACACAACATGTAACACAACATGTAACACAACATGTAACACAACATGTAACACAACATGTAACACAACATGTAACACAACATGTAACACAACATGTAACACACCATGTAACACACCATGTAACACAACATGTAACACAACATGAAACACACCATGTAACACAACATGTAACACACATGTAACACAACATGTAACACACAGTAACACAACATGTAACACAACATGTAACACACCATGTAACACAACATGTAACACAACATGTAACACCACATGTAACACAACATGTAACACAACATGTAACACAACATGTAACACAACATGTAACACAACATGTAACACAACATGTAACACACATGTAACACAACATGTAACACCACATGTAACACAACATGTAACACAACATGTAACACAACATGTAACACAACATGTAACACAACATGTAACACAACATGTAACACCACATGTAACACAACATGTAACACACCATGTAACACACCATGTAACACCACATGTAACACAACATGTAACACACCATGTAACACAACATGTAACACACATGTAACACCACATGTAACACAACATGTAACACACCATGTAACACAACATGTAACACCACATGTAACACCACATGTAACACCACATGTAACACAACATGTAACACACCATGTAACACCACATGTAACACCACATGTAACACAACATGTAACACAACATGTAACACCACATGTAACACACCATGTAACACACCATGTAACACACCATGTAACACAACATGTAACACACCATGTAACACAACATGTAACACACCATGTAACACCACATGTAACACCACATGTAACACAACATGTAACACAACATGTAACACCACATGTAACACCACATGTAACACAACATGTAACACACCATGTAACACCACATGTAACACAACATGTAACACACCATGTAACACAACATGTAACACCACATGTAACACAACATGTAACACACCATGTAACACAACATGTAACACACCATGTAACATGTAAAGCTGAGGTCCGTTTATCAGCAGCCTTTTGCTTTGTGTCTGCATGCACACACATCACAGAGTCATCGGCACATAGCTGTGTTTCCACATCAGGACGGACAGGTGGTCATTAATGTATAGGGTGAAAAGAAGTGGACCCAGTATTGAACCTTGTGGTACTCCGGTGCTTAGGTCTAGAGCTGGAGAGAGTCGCTTATCGACGGTAACATGCTGACGCCGGCCAGTGAGGCATGATTCAATCCACTGAGCGTTAATGGAGAGCAGTTAACAGCCGACGGGTTGGACAGAAGGACCTCGTGGTGACTGTATCGAAGGCTTTGCGTACATCCAGGAATACTGCGGCAACAACACCTCCTTTGTCCACCAGGGCTTTGACCTTTTCTAGGCCTAGTATCTGGTTCAGTCTTCACTGAGTAACTCCTCCCCCTCTCTGTGGTGTGTTCAGGTGCACTGTGTAATCCCTCCCCCTCTCTGTGGTGTGTTCAGGTGCACTGTGTAACCCCTCCCCCTCTCTGTGGTGTGTTCAGGTGCACTGTGTAACTCCTCCCCCTCTCTGTGGTGTGTTCAGGTGCACTGTGTAACTCCTCCCCCTCTGTGTGGTGTGTTCAGGTGCACTGTGTAACCCCTCCCCCTCTCTGTGGTGTGTTCAGGTGCACTGTGTAACCCCTCCCCCCCTCTCTGTGGTGTGTTCAGGTGCACTGTGTAACTCCTCCCCCTCTCTGTGGTGTGTTCAGGTGCACTGTGTAACCCCTCCCCCCCTCTCTGTGGTGTGTTCAGGTGCACTGTGTAACCCCTCCCCCTCTCTGTGGTGTGTTCAGGTGCACTGTGTAACCCCTCCCCCCCTCTCTGTGGTGTGTTCAGGTGCACTGTGTAACTCCTCCCCCTCTCTGTGGTGTGTTCAGGTGCAGTGTGTAACCCCTCCCCCTCTCTGTGGTGTGTTCAGGTGCACTGTGTAACCCCTCCCCCTCTCTGTGGTGTGTTCAGGTGCACTGTGTAACCCCTCCCCTCTCTGTGGTGTGTTCAGGTGCACTGTGTAACCCCTCCCCTCTCTGTGGTGTGTTCAGGTGCACCGCTGCAGACAGAGCATCTGGTTCAGTCTTCAGTGTGCCTGGCTGTTGGGAGCGTATTCTTCAGATATGCACATCTCCACTCAGAGACACTCCAGAGGCACCAAGCTGAGGAAGATCATCCTGTCTGACGAGCTGAAGCCAGCAGGGACCCGGGGGCGCAGAGACCCCCTGACGCTGACCCCCTTCTGCCCCCTGACCCCCCCCCAGGCCCCCTGACCCCCCCTGAACACAGTCTCTCGCCCTCCAAACGGACGCACCAACGCTCCAAGTCTGACGCCACGGTGAGCATCAGCCTGAGCAGCAACCTGAAGAGGACGAGCAGCAACCCCCGAGTGGAGAGCCAGGACGAGGTGAGTGTGAGGGACTGTGTGTTCAAAGACTCTAAGGTTTTATCATCATCTGCTCAGCAGCTACAGTGGAGAACTGGCATTCTTCTGACCTGAGCTCCTCCAACAATGCAACACACATACACTGAACAAAAATATAAACGCAACACTTTAGTTTTTGCTCCCATTCTTCATGAGATGAACTCAAAGATCTAAAACATTTTCTATAAACACAAAATAACCATTTCTCTCAAATATTGTTCTCAGATCTGAAACAATGTGTGACAGTGAGCACTTCTCCTTTGCCGAGATAACCCATCCACCTCACAGGCGTGGCATATCAAGATGCTGATCAGACAGCATGGTTATTGCTCAGGTGCGCCTTAGGCTGGCCACCATAGAAGGCCACTCTGAAACGTGCAGTTTTGCTTTATTGGGGGGGTCTGGGGGGGTCCGAAACCCAGGCAGTATCTGGTGTGACCACCATGTGCCTCACGCAGTGCAACACGTCTCCGTGGCATAGAGTTGATCAGGTCGGTGGTCGTGGCCTGAGGAATGTTGGTCCACTCTTCAATGGCTGCCAAGCTGCTGGATATTGGCAGGAACTGGAACACGCTGTCGTACACGCCGATCCAGAGCGTCCCAAACATGCTCAATGGTGACATGTCCGGTGAGCATGCTGGCCATGCAAGAACTGGGATGTGTTCAGCCTCCAGGAATTGTGTACAGATCCTTGTAACATGGGGCCGTGCATTATCACGCTGCACCATGAGGTGATGGTCGTGGACGAATGGCACAACGATGGGCCTCAGGATCTCGTCACGGTATCTCTGTGCATTCACAATGCCATCAACAAAATGCACCTGTGTTCGTCGTCCATAACGTACGCCTGCCCATACCGTAACCCCACCACCACCATGGGCCACAACATTACCCTAACCCTACCCCTCACACCAGATACTGACTGGTTTTCGGACCCCCCCAGACCCCCCCAATAAAGCAAAACTGCAGATGTGTGAACAATATTTGAGAGAAAAGGTTATTTTGTGTTTATAGAAAATGTTTTAGATCTTTGAGTTCATCTCGTGAAACATGGGAGCAAAAACTAAAGTGTTGCGTTTATATTTTTGATCAGTGTAATAAAATACAAAATAGTGCATTAAGTCTATGTACATGCAAATATTGTGTGTGTGTGTGATGAGATGCTGCACACACTACACACAATGTGTAAAGAGCCGCGACCTCTGACCTCTGCCCTCAGGACAGCAGCTCCAGCTCCGAAAGTCTGGGTTTGTCAAGCGGCCCGTAAGTCCTCCTCAGGGTGCATTGTGGGTAACGAGGTGCTGGAGGCTCTGGGTTCTGGTTCAGGGTGTTTCTCTGGACCTTGATTCTGTTTCTGTCTCATCCAATCAGATGTGTGGTGTGTGTTGGGGAGAACCAATCAGGAGGCTGCTCCGGGGCCATGTGACCTCTCACTGATTCTTTATTATCATAAACGTTAATCTAATTTCTTCCTCATGTCTGTCTCCAGCTGCTCTCTGTGCACATGCAGAATATCAGTTTACACTAGTTATCATTGCAATATAATATACCTTCCCAATAACTCGTATGTCAAGTCCAAACCCTTCATGTATTGTTTTAATCTAACCAGATATTATTTAGTGATATGACCAGCAGCTAGGGATGCTCCAATCGAGATCAGCCGATACTCGCCCTCTACCGATCGATCCGTGCTCTCTAAACATGCCGATCGCGTGACGTAAAATACATGACACTTTTCTCTGTGTGCGGCAAAACAAGCTCGCCAACATGGCTTCACCGGTCTGGCATTATTTTAAGGTGTCCGAAGAAGAGAGTAAAATAGCGGAATGCAACGTGTGTGAAGCAGAAAGAGACTACAGACTTGAATAATGTACTTCATTTGCATGTAATAATTAGTTGATTGTTGTTGTTGTTGTTGTTTGTGGAAGCTCCAGAGATTGAGCATTAACTGAGTTTAAACATCACTTTAAATGGAAGATTTAAAGTGATGTTTAAATCTTCCATTTAGGCCCCGCCCACTCGATCGGAACGGCGATCGGTATCGGCCCCAAAATTGGAGCATCCCTACCAGCAGCTGATCACACGGGGGGTTCCACAGGGATCAGCATTAGGACCTCCACTATTTATAATGAATACTCTTAAATCTACAGCTGGTTGAGATCGCCTTCTGTCCTCCTGTCCTCCTGTCCTCCTGTCCACCTGTCCTCCTGTCCACCTGTCCTCCTGTCCACCTGTCCTCCTGTCCTCCTGTCCACCTGTCCTCCTGTCCTCCTGTCCACCTGTCCTCCTGTTCACCTGTCCACCTGTCCTCCTGTCCTCCTGTCCACCTGTCCACCTGTCCACCTGTCCTCCTGTCCTCCTGTCCACCTGTCCTCCTGTCCTCCTGTTCACCTGTCCTCCTGTCCACCTGTCCTCCTGTCCACCTGTCCACCTGTCCTCCTGTCCTCCTGTTCACCTGTCCTCCTGTCCACCTGTCCACCTGAGAGAGGTGCAGGAGCAGAGCAGCCTCCTCCTCCTCAGAGCCGACTGGTCCCTCCATAACCCACCTCCGGCTTCCCTAAAGACCCCCACCCTAACCCAGATCTCTCCCCCTGTGGAATACCAGTCCTTCACATACAACCGATTGAACAGAGAGAACCCACTCCGAGTGAAAGACAAAATGCTTCTCTGCGATGATGGGATCATTTGACAGAACAATATCATCACGGCCACATCCAGCTGTTATCACTCCTGATATTCTGCAGCCCTAACCTTTGGACGGTTCTCCCAGAATGCAACTGGTCATAGCATAAATTACATAAAATCTGTTCCTGACCCCTTCACCTCACCTGTCCCCCCCAGCCGGTGCGCCTGGCCCCCCAGAGGGAGTTCATTAAGTCCCTGATGGGCATCGGGAAGCGGCTGGCGACCCTCCCCACCAAGGAGCAGAAAACCCAGCGCCTGGTCTCAGAGCTCTCGCTGCTGAACCACAAGCTGCCCGGCAGAGTCTGGCTGCCCACCGCCGCCTTCGACCACCACGTGGTGAGGGTCCCGCACACACAGGCCGTGGTGCTCAACTCCAAGGACAAGGTAACACCTGGGGACACACCTGAGACACACCTGAGACTGTTAGCTTAGCACAAACCCAAGGTCACACATGAGGCTGTTAGCTTAGCACAAACCCAAGGTCACACCTGAGGCTGTTAGCTTAGCACAAACACAGGTTCACACCTGAGGCTGTTAGCTTAGCACAAACCCAAGGTCACACCTGAGGCTGTTAGCTTAGCACAAACACAAGGTCACACCTGAGGCTGTTAGCTTAGCACAAACCCAAGGTCACACCTGAGGCTGTTAGCTTAGCACAAACACAAGGTCACACCTGAGGCTGTTAGCTTAGCACAAACCCAAGGTCACACCTGAGGCTGTTAGCTTAGCACAAACCCAAGGTCACACATGAGACCGTTAGCTTAGCACAAACCCAAGGTCACACCTGAGGCTGTTAGCTTAGCACAAACACAGGTTCACACCTGACACCGTTAGCTTAGCACAAACCCAAGGTCACACCTGAGGCTGTTAGCTTAGCACAAACACAGGTTCACACCTGACACCGTTAGCTTAGCACAAACCCAAGGTCACACCTGAGGCTGTTAGCTTAGCACAAAGACAAGGTCACACCTGAGGCTGTTAGCTTAGCACAAACCCAAGGTCACACCTGAGGCTGTTAGCTTAGCACAAACCCAAGGTCACACCTGAGGCTGTTAGCTTAGCACAAACACAAGGTCACACCTGAGACTGTTAGCTTAGCACAAACCAAAGGTCACACCTGACAGTAGTAGTTGTAGTCTGAGTGTTGTCTGACTCCAGGTGAGTCATGTGACCGTGTTGACCTCTGACCCCAGGCTCCCTACCTGATCTACGTGGAGGTTCTGGAGTGTGAGAACTTCGAGACGTCCAGCGTTCCGCTGCGGATCCCGGAGAACCGGATCCGCAGCACGCGCTCCGTGGAGAACCTCCCGGACTGCGGCATGACGGCGGAGCAGCGAGCCGGAAGCTTCTCCACCGTGCCTAACTACGACAACGACGACGAGGCCTGGAGCGTGGACGATATCGGAGAGCTGCAGGTGGAGGTGAGAGGGGGCGAGGCTACATGATGAATAACCAATCAGAGGGAGGGGAGCATGAGGAGGGGCTACATGCTACACGGAGTGTTTCCTGACGGACACGTACACACGTTAGTCGGTCAGGTATCAGCAGGTAAGGTCAGGTGATGCAGACTCTCTGCTGGAGGGCTTGATAAGCCACTCCCCCTCCACGCTGGTTGGTTTGGAACAGACCCTTAGTGGCGGACCCTCCGTGTGGACGCACAAACGGAGGGGTAGTGTGTAGGGGGCGGTTTGGAACTGGGCCTCTGTGTTAATGTTCTGCGTGTTCTGCAGCTGCCGGAGATCCACACCAGCAGCTGTGATAACATCAGCCAGTTCTCAGTGGACAGCATCACCAGCCTGGAGAGCAAGGAGCCGGTGTTCATCGCTGCTGGAGACATACGGTACTTCATCCTGTCCTCTACCTGAACCCCCCCAGCAGATATCAGATATTAACCCTGTCCCCTCTCACCTGTCCCCTCTCACCTGTCCCCTCTCACCTGTCCCCCCTCACCTGTCCCCTCTCACCTGTCCCCTCTCACCTGTCCCCCCTCACCTGTCCCCTCTCACCTTTCCCCCCTCACCTGTCCCCTCTCACCTGTCCCCCCTCACCTGTCCCCTCTCACCTGTCCCCCCTCACCTGTCCCCTCTCACCTGTCCCCTCTCACCTGTCCCCTCTCACCTGTCCCCCCACACCTGTATGAATGCTTTTTGTGTGCAGGCGGCGTCTGTCGGAGCAGCTGGCCGTGGCCCCCACCACCTTCAGACGGGACCCCGAGGACCCCTCTGCAGTGGCCCTCAAAGAACCCTGGGAGGACAAGGTCCGGTACGTAATATTAATAATATTAATATTCTCATCCTCCTGAGTGCAGCCTTCGATACCGTGAGCCACAACATCCTGCTCACCCGACTCAGGGACATTGGTATTGAAGGTATTGCACTCAGATGGCTCCAGTCCTACCTCACTGAACGATCCCACTTCAGTCACCCAAGGCGTTCCTCAAGGATCAGTACTTGGCCCCCTCCTCTTCATCATTTACATCCTCCCCAGGGCTCTCAACTAACTTTTTTCCCCATCCTCCCGGAACCGTCCCGAAATACAATCTAAACCGTCCCGAAATGAATGTGGACCGTCCCGAATTTAAAATGTTTAGTTTTTCTACATTATCATTAGTTAAAATCATTCAAAGTGACCTTTAACATAAATAAAACATCATACATTAGATGATAATTCATCAACCTTTTTATTTGAGTAAACCATTCAATCACAGAAACAAAGGCCAAATATATTTAAACAAACACACAAACGAGAAAATTACTCTAATATTGAATCCAATCAAGTCCCATCAAGTTAACAAAACAACCCAACTGTGTCCTGAAGACAGAACCCAGAGGACCCGCTGACAGGATGACAGCCTGTCAGTCAGGAGGCCTTACGAACGGCCGAGTAATGAGAGAGTAATGAGAGAGATCTCATCTGGATTGGAAAGCTCGAAAATACATCACAGACGCATGTTGTAGTCTTATTGTGAAACTAAAACTGCGATATAATGTGTATGTATCAATAATACATATGACATATATTTTTTAAATGTCTCCAGTACCGATAAAAAGTCCGATAACGTCGGAGCTGAACGTTACCACTGTCTTTAATAATTCCGGCCCAGGGCCCGTTTAACACCGGGGCTCGGTACCCATCCCTCCCTGGGGAGAGGCGCATATTGCTAAGGACTATACGATGGAGGGTTCTCTACTCAGCCTCATCACCCGTAGGGATGAAGAGGAGTAAGTAAAGAGGCCGGCGCTCCAGGGTCTGGCTCTGCTGTGCATTTTTGTGATGTAACGGTAAAACATTTCAGAATTCCTCCACGGGATGCCAGTGTTCATCACTCAACCCGCGAAACACACACACTCAGTTACATAGTCAAAAAAGTCAAGAAATTAGCGAAAACCGAAAAAAGAAGCAGCGTCTGCTTTTCAGCGATGTGGAGAAAGCAGAGCTGAGGGCAGGGTTTGTAAAATTAAAATAACCTTTTTTGGTTACCTTTATTTTGGTAACCACTCAGGATTTACTGCCAGAGGTGGGAGAAGTTCAGATCTTGTACTTGAGTACCAGAGTGTAGGAATACTCGGTTACAATAAAATGTCCTGCATTCAAAATGTTACAAGTAAAAGTAGAAAAGTATTAGCATCAACATATAGTTAGAGTACCACCTGCAGAGGGATCTAGATGCAGGTGTTCTTCTCCCCATAGAGCCCGCTCGCTGCACATCATCCCTGGCATAGAGATAGACTGTGGGTCCCTCACAACATGTTGTACACAGTGATACACATTCTGGTCACCTCGACATCAGGGATCTTATCCACTAAACTCCTTCTGAATCAAACCGTCACCGTAGCCTAACCGACTGATCCCTCTTAAATAGAAAAACACACGTTACTTTACCAGCAGAGAGAACATGTATTATTAAATTATTAATGTGACTAATGAAGAGCAGTTTGATTATTAAATATTATTCTGTTGATCGATGTCATTACATTTGGTGAAAAACACAATGACTTGTTTATGACTCGGTTTGTCAAAGTTTAGGACTTGGACTTGACTCGGACTTGAGCGCAAAGACTTGAGACTTAACTCAGACTTGAGCGCAAAGACTTGAGACTTGACTCGGACTTGAGCGCAGAGACTTGAGACTTGACTCGGACTTGAGCGCAAAGACTTGAGACTTGACTCGGACTTGAGGGCAAAGACTTGAGACTTGACTCGGACTTGAGCGCACAGACTTGAGACTTGACTCGGACTTGAGCGCAAAGACTTGAGCGCAAAGACTTGAGCGCAAAGACTTGAGACTTGACTCGGACTAGAGGGCAAAGACTTGAGACTTGACTCGGACTTGAGCGCAAAGACTTGAGACTTGACTCGGACTTGAGGGCAAAGACTTGAGACTTGACTCGGACTTGAGGGCAAAGACTTGAGACTTGACTCGGACTTGAGCGCAAAGACTTGAGACTTGACTCGGACTTGAGGGCAAAGACTTGAGACTTGACTCGGACTTGAGCGCAAAGACTTGAGACTTGACTCGGACTTGAGGGCAAAGACTTGAGACTTGACTCGGACTTGAGGGCAAAGACTTGAGACTTGACTCGGACTTGAGCGCAAAGACTTGAGACTTGACTCGGACTTGAGGGCAAAGACTTGAGACTTGACTCGGACTTGAGCGCACAGACTTGAGACTTGACTCGGACTTGAGCGCAAAGACTTGAGCGCAAAGACTTGAGACTTGACTCGGACTTGAGCGCAAAGACTTGAGACTTGACTCTGACTTGAGCGCAAAGACTTGAGACTTGACTCGGACTTGAGGGCAAAGACTTGAGACTTGACTCTGACTTGAGCGCAAAGACTTGAGACTTGACTCGGACTTGAGTGCAAAGACTTGAGACTTGACTCGGACTTGAGCGCAAAGACTTGAGACTTGACTCGGACTTGAGCGCAAAGACTTGAGACTTGACTCGGACTTGAGGGCAAAGACTTGAGACTTGACTCGGACTTGAGCGCAAATACTTGAGACTTGACTCGGACTTGAGCGCAGAGACTTGACTCAGACTTGAGCGCAAAGACTTGAGACTTGACTCGGACTTGAGCGCAAAGACTTGAGACTTGACTCAGACTTGAGCGCAAAGACTTGAGACTTGACTCGGACTTGAGCACAAAGACTTGAGACTTGACTCGGACTTGAGCGCAAAGACTTGAGACTTGACTCGGACTTGAGCGCAAATACTTGAGACTTGACTCGGACTTGAGCGCAAAGACTTGAGACTTGACTCGGACTTGAGCGCAAAGACTTGAGACTTGACTCGGCCTGGAGCGCAAAGACTTGAGACTTGACTCGGACTTGAGCGCAAAGACTTGACTCGGACTTGAGGGCAAAGACTTGAGACTTGACTCGGACTTAAGCGCAAAGACTTGAGACTTGACTCGGACTTGAGCGCAAAGACTTGACTCGGACTTGAGGGCAAAGACTTGAGACTTGACTCGGACTTGAGCGCAAAGACTTGACTCGGACTTAAGCGCAAAGACTTGAGACTTGACTCGGACTTGAGCGCAAACACTTGAGACTTGACTCGGACTTGAGCGCAAAGACTTGAGACTTGACTCGGACTTGAGGGCAAAGACATGAGACTTGACTCGGACTTGAGCGCAAATACTTGAGACTTGACTCGTACTTGAGCGCAGAGACTTGACTCAGACTTGAGCGCAAAGACTTGAGACTTGACTCGGACTTGAGCGCAAAGACTTGAGACTTGACTCGGACTTGAGCGCAAAGACTTGAGACTTGACTCGGACTTGAGCGCAAAGACTTGAGACTTGACTCGGACTTGAGCGCAAAGACTTGAGACTTGACTCGGACTGGAGCGCAAAGACTTGAGACTTGACTCGGACTTGAGCGCAAAGACTTGACTCGGACTTGAGGGCAAAGACTTGAGACTTGACTCGGACTTAAGCGCAAAGACTTGAGACTTGACTCGGACTTGAGCGCAAAGACTTGACTCGGACTTGAGGGCAAAGACTTGAGACTTGACTCGGACTTGAGCGCAAAGACTTGACTCGGACTTAAGCGCAAAGACTTGAGACTTGACTCGGACTTGAGCGCAAACACTTGAGCCTTGACTCGGACTTGAGTGCAAAGACTTGAGACTTGACTCGGACTTGAGGGCAAAGACATGAGACTTGACTCGGACTTGAGCGCAAATACTTGAGACTTGACTCGGACTTGAGCGCAGAGACTTGACTCAGACTTGAGCGCAAAGACTTGAGACTTGACTCGGACTTGAGCGCAAAGACTTGAGACTTGACTCGGACTTGAGCGCAAAGACTTGAGACTTGACTCGGACTTGAGCGCAAAGACTTGAGACTTGACTCGGACTTGAGCGCAAAGACTTGAGACTTGACTCGGACTGGAGCGCAAAGACTTGAGACTTGACTCGGACTTGAGGGCAAAGACTTGAGACTTGACTCGGACTTGAGCGCAAAGACTTGAGACTTGACTCGGACTTGAGGGCAAAGACTTGAGACTTGACTCGGACTTGAGCGCACAGACTTGAGACTTGACTCGGACTTGAGCGCAAAGACTTGAGCGCAAAGACTTGAGACTTGACTCGACTTGAGCGCAAAGACTTGAGACTTGACTCTGACTTGAGCGCAAAGACTTGAGACTTGACTCGGACTTGAGGGCAAAGACTTGAGACTTGACTCTGACTTGAGCGCAAAGACTTGAGACTTGACTCGGACTTGAGTGCAAAGACTTGAGACTTGACTCGGACTTGAGCGCAAAGACTTGAGACTTGACTCGGACTTGAGCGCAAAGACTTGAGACTTGACTCGGACTTGAGGGCAAAGACTTGAGACTTGACTCGGACTTGAGCGCAAATACTTGAGACTTGACTCGGACTTGAGCGCAGAGACTTGACTCAGACTTGAGCGCAAAGACTTGAGACTTGACTCGGACTTGAGCGCAAAGACTTGAGACTTGACTCAGACTTGAGCGCAAAGACTTGAGACTTGACTCGGACTTGAGCACAAAGACTTGAGACTTGACTCGGACTTGAGCGCAAAGACTTGAGACTTGACTCGGACTTGAGCGCAAATACTTGAGACTTGACTCGGACTTGAGCGCAAAGACTTGAGACTTGACTCGGACTTGAGCGCAAAGACTTGAGACTTGACTCGGCCTGGAGCGCAAAGACTTGAGACTTGACTCGGACTTGAGCGCAAAGACTTGACTCGGACTTGAGGGCAAAGACTTGAGACTTGACTCGGACTTAAGCGCAAAGACTTGAGACTTGACTCGGACTTGAGCGCAAAGACTTGACTCGGACTTGAGGGCAAAGACTTGAGACTTGACTCGGACTTGAGCGCAAAGACTTGACTCGGACTTAAGCGCAAAGACTTGAGACTTGACTCGGACTTGAGGGCAAAGACTTGAGACTTGACTCGGACTTGAGCGCAAAGACTTGAGACTTGACTCGGACTTGAGGGCAAAGACTTGAGACTTGACTCGGACTTGAGCGCACAGACTTGAGACTTGACTCGGACTTGAGCGCAAAGACTTGAGCGCAAAGACTTGAGCGCAAAGACTTGAGACTTGACTCGGACTTGAGCGCAAAGACTTGAGACTTGACTCTGACTTGAGCGCAAAGACTTGAGACTTGACTCGGACTTGAGTGCAAAGACTTGAGACTTGACTCGGACTTGAGCGCAAAGACTTGAGACTTGACTCGGACTTGAGCGCAAAGACTTGAGACTTGACTCGGACTTGAGGGCAAAGACTTGAGACTTGACTCGGACTTGAGCGCACAGACTTGAGACTTGACTCGGACTTGAGCGCAAAGACTTGAGCGCAAAGACTTGAGCGCAAAGACTTGAGACTTGACTCGGACTTGAGCGCAAAGACTTGAGACTTGACTCTGACTTGAGCGCAAAGACTTGAGACTTGACTCGGACTTGAGGGCAAAGACTTGAGACTTGACTCTGACTTGAGCGCAAAGACTTGAGACTTGACTCGGACTTGAGTGCAAAGACTTGAGACTTGACTCGGACTTGAGCGCAAAGACTTGAGACTTGACTCGGACTTGAGCGCAAAGACTTGAGACTTGACTCGGACTTGAGGGCAAAGACTTGAGACTTGACTCAGACTTGAGCGCAAAGACTTGAGACTTGACTCGGACTGGAGCGCAAAGACTTGAGACTTGACTCGGACTTGAGCGCAAAGACTTGACTCGGACTTGAGGGCAAAGACTTGAGACTTGACTCGGACTTAAGCACAAAGACTTGAGACTTGACTCGGACTTGAGCGCAAAGACTTGACTCGGACTTGAGGGCAAAGACTTGAGACTTGACTCGGACTTGAGCGCAAAGACTTGACTCGGACTTAAGCGCAAAGACTTGAGACTTGACTCGGACTTGAGCGCAAACACTTGAGCCTTGACTCGGACTTGAGTGCAAAGACTTGAGACTTGACTCGGACTTGAGGGCAAAGACATGAGACTTGACTCGGACTTGAGCGCAAATACTTGAGACTTGACTCGGACTTGAGCGCAGAGACTTGACTCAGACTTGAGCGCAAAGACTTGAGACTTGACTCGGACTTGAGCGCAAAGACTTGAGACTTGACTCGGACTTGAGCGCAAAGACTTGAGACTTGACTCGGACTTGAGCGCAAAGACTTGAGACTTGACTCGGACTTGAGCGCAAAGACTTGAGACTTGACTCGGACTGGAGCGCAAAGACTTGAGACTTGACTCGGACTTGAGGGCAAAGACTTGAGACTTGACTCGGACTTGAGCGCAAAGACTTGAGACTTGACTCGGACTTGAGGGCAAAGACTTGAGACTTGACTCGGACTTGAGCGCACAGACTTGAGACTTGACTCGGACTTGAGCGCAAAGACTTGAGCGCAAAGACTTGAGACTTGACTCGACTTGAGCGCAAAGACTTGAGACTTGACTCTGACTTGAGCGCAAAGACTTGAGACTTGACTCGGACTTGAGGGCAAAGACTTGAGACTTGACTCTGACTTGAGCGCAAAGACTTGAGACTTGACTCGGACTTGAGTGCAAAGACTTGAGACTTGACTCGGACTTGAGCGCAAAGACTTGAGACTTGACTCGGACTTGAGCGCAAAGACTTGAGACTTGACTCGGACTTGAGGGCAAAGACTTGAGACTTGACTCGGACTTGAGCGCAAATACTTGAGACTTGACTCGGACTTGAGCGCAGAGACTTGACTCAGACTTGAGCGCAAAGACTTGAGACTTGACTCGGACTTGAGCGCAAAGACTTGAGACTTGACTCAGACTTGAGCGCAAAGACTTGAGACTTGACTCGGACTTGAGCACAAAGACTTGAGACTTGACTCGGACTTGAGCGCAAAGACTTGAGACTTGACTCGGACTTGAGCGCAAATACTTGAGACTTGACTCGGACTTGAGCGCAAAGACTTGAGACTTGACTCGGACTTGAGCGCAAAGACTTGAGACTTGACTCGGCCTGGAGCGCAAAGACTTGAGACTTGACTCGGACTTGAGCGCAAAGACTTGACTCGGACTTGAGGGCAAAGACTTGAGACTTGACTCGGACTTAAGCGCAAAGACTTGAGACTTGACTCGGACTTGAGCGCAAAGACTTGACTCGGACTTGAGGGCAAAGACTTGAGACTTGACTCGGACTTGAGCGCAAAGACTTGACTCGGACTTAAGCGCAAAGACTTGAGACTTGACTCGGACTTGAGGGCAAAGACTTGAGACTTGACTCGGACTTGAGCGCAAAGACTTGAGACTTGACTCGGACTTGAGGGCAAAGACTTGAGACTTGACTCGGACTTGAGCGCACAGACTTGAGACTTGACTCGGACTTGAGCGCAAAGACTTGAGCGCAAAGACTTGAGCGCAAAGACTTGAGACTTGACTCGGACTTGAGCGCAAAGACTTGAGACTTGACTCTGACTTGAGCGCAAAGACTTGAGACTTGACTCGGACTTGAGGGCAAAGACTTGAGACTTGACTCTGACTTGAGCGCAAAGACTTGAGACTTGACTCGGACTTGAGTGCAAAGACTTGAGACTTGACTCGGACTTGAGCGCAAAGACTTGAGACTTGACTCGGACTTGAGCGCAAAGACTTGAGACTTGACTCGGACTTGAGGGCAAAGACTTGAGACTTGACTCGGACTTGAGCGCAAAGACTTGAGACTTGACTCGGACTGGAGCGCAAAGACTTGAGACTTGACTCGGACTTGAGCGCAAAGACTTGACTCGGACTTGAGGGCAAAGACTTGAGACTTGACTCGGACTTAAGCGCAAAGACTTGAGACTTGACTCGGACTTGAGCGCAAAGACTTGACTCGGACTTGAGGGCAAAGACTTGAGACTTGACTCGGACTTGAGCGCAAAGACTTGACTCGGACTTAAGCGCAAAGACTTGAGACTTGACTCGGACTTGAGCGCAAACACTTGAGCCTTGACTCGGACTTGAGTGCAAAGACTTGAGACTTGACTCGGACTTGAGGGCAAAGACATGAGACTTGACTCGGACTTGAGCGCAAATACTTGAGACTTGACTCGGACTTGAGCGCAGAGACTTGACTCAGACTTGAGCGCAAAGACTTGAGACTTGACTCGGACTTGAGCGCAAAGACTTGAGACTTGACTCGGACTTGAGTGCAAAGACTTGAGACTTGACTCGGACTTGAGCGCAAAGACTTGAGACTTGACTCGGACTTGAGCGCAAAGACTTGAGACTTGACTCGGACTGGAGCGCAAAGACTTGAGACTTGACTCGGACTTGAGGGCAAAGACTTGAGACTTGACTCGGACTTGAGCGCAAAGACTTGAGACTTGACTCGGACTTGAGGGCAAAGACTTGAGACTTGACTCGGACTTGAGCGCACAGACTTGAGACTTGACTCGGACTTGAGCGCAAAGACTTGAGCGCAAAGACTTGAGACTTGACTCGACTTGAGCGCAAAGACTTGAGACTTGACTCTGACTTGAGCGCAAAGACTTGAGACTTGACTCGGACTTGAGGGCAAAGACTTGAGACTTGACTCTGACTTGAGCGCAAAGACTTGAGACTTGACTCGGACTTGAGTGCAAAGACTTGAGACTTGACTCGGACTTGAGCGCAAAGACTTGAGACTTGACTCGGACTTGAGCGCAAAGACTTGAGACTTGACTCGGACTTGAGGGCAAAGACTTGAGACTTGACTCGGACTTGAGCGCAAATACTTGAGACTTGACTCGGACTTGAGCGCAGAGACTTGACTCAGACTTGAGCGCAAAGACTTGAGACTTGACTCGGACTTGAGCGCAAAGACTTGAGACTTGACTCAGACTTGAGCGCAAAGACTTGAGACTTGACTCGGACTTGAGCACAAAGACTTGAGACTTGACTCGGACTTGAGCGCAAAGACTTGAGACTTGACTCGGACTTGAGCGCAAATACTTGAGACTTGACTCGGACTTGAGCGCAAAGACTTGAGACTTGACTCGGACTTGAGCGCAAAGACTTGAGACTTGACTCGGCCTGGAGCGCAAAGACTTGAGACTTGACTCGGACTTGAGCGCAAAGACTTGACTCGGACTTGAGGGCAAAGACTTGAGACTTGACTCGGACTTAAGCGCAAAGACTTGAGACTTGACTCGGACTTGAGCGCAAAGACTTGACTCGGACTTGAGGGCAAAGACTTGAGACTTGACTCGGACTTGAGCGCAAAGACTTGACTCGGACTTAAGCGCAAAGACTTGAGACTTGACTCGGACTTGAGGGCAAAGACTTGAGACTTGACTCGGACTTGAGCGCAAAGACTTGAGACTTGACTCGGACTTGAGGGCAAAGACTTGAGACTTGACTCGGACTTGAGCGCACAGACTTGAGACTTGACTCGGACTTGAGCGCAAAGACTTGAGCGCAAAGACTTGAGCGCAAAGACTTGAGACTTGACTCGGACTTGAGCGCAAAGACTTGAGACTTGACTCTGACTTGAGCGCAAAGACTTGAGACTTGACTCGGACTTGAGGGCAAAGACTTGAGACTTGACTCTGACTTGAGCGCAAAGACTTGAGACTTGACTCGGACTTGAGTGCAAAGACTTGAGACTTGACTCGGACTTGAGCGCAAAGACTTGAGACTTGACTCGGACTTGAGCGCAAAGACTTGAGACTTGACTCGGACTTGAGGGCAAAGACTTGAGACTTGACTCGGACTTGAGCGCAAATACTTGAGACTTGACTCGGACTTGAGCGCAGAGACTTGACTCAGACTTGAGCGCAAAGACTTGAGACTTGACTCGGACTTGAGCGCAAAGACTTGAGACTTGACTCAGACTTGAGCGCAAAGACTTGAGACTTGACTCGGACTTGAGCACAAAGACTTGAGACTTGACTCGGACTTGAGCGCAAAGACTTGAGACTTGACTCGGACTTGAGCGCAAATACTTGAGACTTGACTCGGACTTGAGCGCAAAGACTTGAGACTTGACTCGGACTTGAGCGCAAAGACTTGAGACTTGACTCGGCCTGGAGCGCAAAGACTTGAGACTTGACTCGGACTTGAGCGCAAAGACTTGACTCGGACTTGAGGGCAAAGACTTGAGACTTGACTCGGACTTAAGCGCAAAGACTTGAGACTTGACTCGGACTTGAGCGCAAAGACTTGACTCGGACTTGAGGGCAAAGACTTGAGACTTGACTCGGACTTGAGCGCAAAGACTTGACTCGGACTTAAGCGCAAAGACTTGAGACTTGACTCGGACTTGAGCGCAAACACTTGAGACTTGACTCGGACTTGAGCGCAAAGACTTGAGACTTGACTCGGACTTGAGGGCAAAGACATGAGACTTGACTCGGACTTGAGCGCAAATACTTGAGACTTGACTCGTACTTGAGCGCAGAGACTTGACTCAGACTTGAGCGCAAAGACTTGAGACTTGACTCGGACTTGAGCGCAAAGACTTGAGACTTGACTCGGACTTGAGCGCAAAGACTTGAGACTTGACTCGGACTTGAGCGCAAAGACTTGAGACTTGACTCGGACTTGAGCGCAAAGACTTGAGACTTGACTCGGACTGGAGCGCAAAGACTTGAGACTTGACTCGGACTTGAGCGCAAAGACTTGACTCGGACTTGAGGGCAAAGACTTGAGACTTGACTCGGACTTAAGCGCAAAGACTTGAGACTTGACTCGGACTTGAGCGCAAAGACTTGACTCGGACTTGAGGGCAAAGACTTGAGACTTGACTCGGACTTGAGCGCAAAGACTTGACTCGGACTTAAGCGCAAAGACTTGAGACTTGACTCGGACTTGAGCGCAAACACTTGAGCCTTGACTCGGACTTGAGCGCAAAGACTTGAGACTTGACTCGGACTTGAGGGCAAAGACATGAGACTTGACTCGGACTTGAGCGCAAATACTTGAGACTTGACTCGGACTTGAGCGCAGAGACTTGACTCAGACTTGAGCGCAAAGACTTGAGACTTGACTCGGACTTGAGCGCAAAGACTTGAGACTTGACTCGGACTTGAGCGCAAAGACTTGAGACTTGACTCGGACTTGAGCGCAAAGACTTGAGACTTGACTCGGACTTGAGCGCAAAGACTTGAGACTTGACTCGGACTGGAGCGCAAAGACTTGAGACTTGACTCGGACTTGAGCGCAAAGACTTGACTCGGACTTGAGGGCAAAGACTTGAGACTTGACTCGGACTTAAGCGCAAAGACTTGAGACTTGACTTGAGCGCAAAGACTTGAGACTTGACTCGGACTTGAGCGCAAAGACTTGAGACTTGACTCGGACTTGAGGGCAAAGACTTGAGACTTGACTCGGACTTGAGCGCAAATACTTGAGACTTGACTCGGACTTGAGCGCAGAGACTTGACTCGGACTTGAGCGCAAAGACTTGAGACTTGACTCGGACTTGAGCGCAAAGACTTGAGACTTGACTCGGACTTGAGCGCAAAGACTTGACTCGGACTTGAGCGCAAAGACTTGAGACTTGACTCGGACTTGAGCGCAAATACTTGAGACTTGACTCGGACTTGAGCGCAAAGACTTGAGACTTGACTCGGACTTGAGCGCAAATACTTGAGACTTGACTCGGACTTGAGCGCAAAGACTTGAGACTTGACTCGGACTTGAGCGCAAAGACTTGAGACTTGACTCGGACTTGAGCGCAAAGATTTGAGACTTGACTCGGACTTGAGGGCAAAGACTTGAGACTTGACTCGGACTTGAGCGCAAAGACTTGAGACTTGACTCGGACTTGAGCGCAAAGACTTGAGACTTGACTCGGACTTGAGCGCAAAGACTTGAGACTTGACTCTGACTTGAGCGCAAAGACTTGAGACTTGACTCGGACTTGAGGGCAAAGACTTGAGACTTGACTCGGACTTGAGCGCAAAGACTTGAGACTTGACTCGGACTTAAGCGCAAAGACTTGAGACTTGACTCGGACTTGAGCGCAAAGACTTGAGACTTGACTCGGACTTGAGCGCAAAGACTTGAGACTTGACTCGGACTTGAGGGCAAAGACTTGAGACTTGACTCGGACTTGAGCGCAAATACTTGAGACTTGACTCGGACTGGAGCGCAAAGACTTGAGACTTGACTCGGACTTGAGCGCAAAGACTTGAGACTTGACTCGGACTTGAGCGCAAAGACTTGCGACTTGACTCGGACTTGAGGGCAAAGACTTGAGACTTGACTCGGACTTGAGCGCAAATACTTGAGACTTGACTCGGACTTGAGCGCAGAGACTTGACTCAGACTTGAGCGCAAAGACTTGAGACTTGACTCGGACTTGAGCGCAAACACTTGAGACTTGACTCGGACTTGAGCGCAAAGACTTGAGACTTGACTCGGACTTGAGGGCAAAGACATGAGACTTGACTCGGACTTGAGCGCAAATACTTGAGACTTGACTCGTACTTGAGCGCAGAGACTTGACTCAGACTTGAGCGCAAAGACTTGAGACTTGACTCGGACTTGAGCGCAAAGACTTGAGACTTGACTCGGACTTGAGCGCAAAGACTTGAGACTTGACTCGGACTTGAGCGCAAAGACTTGAGACTTGACTCGGACTTGAGCGCAAAGACTTGAGACTTGACTCGGACTGGAGCGCAAAGACTTGAGACTTGACTCGGACTTGAGCGCAAAGACTTGACTCGGACTTGAGGGCAAAGACTTGAGACTTGACTCGGACTTAAGCGCAAAGACTTGAGACTTGACTCGGACTTGAGCGCAAAGACTTGACTCGGACTTGAGGGCAAAGACTTGAGACTTGACTCGGACTTGAGCGCAAAGACTTGACTCGGACTTAAGCGCAAAGACTTGAGACTTGACTCGGACTTGAGCGCAAACACTTGAGCCTTGACTCGGACTTGAGCGCAAAGACTTGAGACTTGACTCGGACTTGAGGGCAAAGACATGAGACTTGACTCGGACTTGAGCGCAAATACTTGAGACTTGACTCGGACTTGAGCGCAGAGACTTGACTCAGACTTGAGCGCAAAGACTTGAGACTTGACTCGGACTTGAGCGCAAAGACTTGAGACTTGACTCGGACTTGAGCGCAAAGACTTGAGACTTGACTCGGACTTGAGCGCAAAGACTTGAGACTTGACTCGGACTTGAGCGCAAAGACTTGAGACTTGACTCGGACTGGAGCGCAAAGACTTGAGACTTGACTCGGACTTGAGCGCAAAGACTTGACTCGGACTTGAGGGCAAAGACTTGAGACTTGACTCGGACTTAAGCGCAAAGACTTGAGACTTGACTTGAGCGCAAAGACTTGAGACTTGACTCGGACTTGAGCGCAAAGACTTGAGACTTGACTCGGACTTGAGGGCAAAGACTTGAGACTTGACTCGGACTTGAGCGCAAATACTTGAGACTTGACTCGGACTTGAGCGCAGAGACTTGACTCGGACTTGAGCGCAAAGACTTGAGACTTGACTCGGACTTGAGCGCAAAGACTTGAGACTTGACTCGGACTTGAGCGCAAAGACTTGACTCGGACTTGAGCGCAAAGACTTGAGACTTGACTCGGACTTGAGCGCAAATACTTGAGACTTGACTCGGACTTGAGCGCAAAGACTTGAGACTTGACTCGGACTTGAGCGCAAATACTTGAGACTTGACTCGGACTTGAGCGCAAAGACTTGAGACTTGACTCGGACTTGAGCGCAAAGACTTGAGACTTGACTCGGACTTGAGCGCAAAGACTTGAGACTTGACTCGGACTTGAGCGCAAAGACTTGACTCGGACTTGAGGGCAAAGACTTGAGACTTGACTCGGACTTAAGCGCAAAGACTTGAGACTTGACTCGGACTTGAGCGCAAAGACTTGACTCGGACTTGAGGGCAAAGACTTGAGACTTGACTCGGACTTGAGCGCAAAGACTTGACTCGGACTTAAGCGCAAAGACTTGAGACTTGACTCGGACTTGAGGGCAAAGACTTGAGACTTGACTCGGACTTGAGCGCAAAGACTTGAGACTTGACTCGGACTTGAGGGCAAAGACTTGAGACTTGACTCGGACTTGAGCGCACAGACTTGAGACTTGACTCGGACTTGAGCGCACAGACTTGAGACTTGACTCGGACTTGAGCGCAAAGACTTGAGCGCAAAGACTTGAGCGCAAAGACTTGAGACTTGACTCGGACTTGAGCGCAAAGACTTGAGACTTGACTCTGACTTGAGCGCAAAGACTTGAGACTTGACTCGGACTTGAGGGCAAAGACTTGAGACTTGACTCTGACTTGAGCGCAAAGACTTGAGACTTGACTCGGACTTGAGTGCAAAGACTTGAGACTTGACTCGGACTTGAGCGCAAAGACTTGAGACTTGACTCGGACTTGAGCGCAAAGACTTGAGACTTGACTCGGACTTGAGGGCAAAGACTTGAGACTTGACTCGGACTTGAGCGCAAAGACTTGAGACTTGACTCGGACTGGAGCGCAAAGACTTGAGACTTGACTCGGACTTGAGCGCAAAGACTTGACTCGGACTTGAGGGCAAAGACTTGAGACTTGACTCGGACTTAAGCGCAAAGACTTGAGACTTGACTCGGACTTGAGCGCAAAGACTTGACTCGGACTTGAGGGCAAAGACTTGAGACTTGACTCGGACTTGAGCGCAAAGACTTGACTCGGACTTAAGCGCAAAGACTTGAGACTTGACTCGGACTTGAGCGCAAACACTTGAGCCTTGACTCGGACTTGAGTGCAAAGACTTGAGACTTGACTCGGACTTGAGGGCAAAGACATGAGACTTGACTCGGACTTGAGCGCAAATACTTGAGACTTGACTCGGACTTGAGCGCAGAGACTTGACTCAGACTTGAGCGCAAAGACTTGAGACTTGACTCGGACTTGAGCGCAAAGACTTGAGACTTGACTCGGACTTGAGTGCAAAGACTTGAGACTTGACTCGGACTTGAGCGCAAAGACTTGAGACTTGACTCGGACTTGAGCGCAAAGACTTGAGACTTGACTCGGACTGGAGCGCAAAGACTTGAGACTTGACTCGGACTTGAGGGCAAAGACTTGAGACTTGACTCGGACTTGAGCGCAAAGACTTGAGACTTGACTCGGACTTGAGGGCAAAGACTTGAGACTTGACTCGGACTTGAGCGCACAGACTTGAGACTTGACTCGGACTTGAGCGCAAAGACTTGAGCGCAAAGACTTGAGACTTGACTCGACTTGAGCGCAAAGACTTGAGACTTGACTCTGACTTGAGCGCAAAGACTTGAGACTTGACTCGGACTTGAGGGCAAAGACTTGAGACTTGACTCTGACTTGAGCGCAAAGACTTGAGACTTGACTCGGACTTGAGTGCAAAGACTTGAGACTTGACTCGGACTTGAGCGCAAAGACTTGAGACTTGACTCGGACTTGAGCGCAAAGACTTGAGACTTGACTCGGACTTGAGGGCAAAGACTTGAGACTTGACTCGGACTTGAGCGCAAATACTTGAGACTTGACTCGGACTTGAGCGCAGAGACTTGACTCAGACTTGAGCGCAAAGACTTGAGACTTGACTCGGACTTGAGCGCAAAGACTTGAGACTTGACTCAGACTTGAGCGCAAAGACTTGAGACTTGACTCGGACTTGAGCACAAAGACTTGAGACTTGACTCGGACTTGAGCGCAAAGACTTGAGACTTGACTCGGACTTGAGCGCAAATACTTGAGACTTGACTCGGACTTGAGCGCAAAGACTTGAGACTTGACTCGGACTTGAGCGCAAAGACTTGAGACTTGACTCGGCCTGGAGCGCAAAGACTTGAGACTTGACTCGGACTTGAGCGCAAAGACTTGACTCGGACTTGAGGGCAAAGACTTGAGACTTGACTCGGACTTAAGCGCAAAGACTTGAGACTTGACTCGGACTTGAGCGCAAAGACTTGACTCGGACTTGAGGGCAAAGACTTGAGACTTGACTCGGACTTGAGCGCAAAGACTTGACTCGGACTTAAGCGCAAAGACTTGAGACTTGACTCGGACTTGAGGGCAAAGACTTGAGACTTGACTCGGACTTGAGCGCAAAGACTTGAGACTTGACTCGGACTTGAGGGCAAAGACTTGAGACTTGACTCGGACTTGAGCGCACAGACTTGAGACTTGACTCGGACTTGAGCGCAAAGACTTGAGCGCAAAGACTTGAGCGCAAAGACTTGAGACTTGACTCGGACTTGAGCGCAAAGACTTGAGACTTGACTCTGACTTGAGCGCAAAGACTTGAGACTTGACTCGGACTTGAGGGCAAAGACTTGAGACTTGACTCTGACTTGAGCGCAAAGACTTGAGACTTGACTCGGACTTGAGTGCAAAGACTTGAGACTTGACTCGGACTTGAGCGCAAAGACTTGAGACTTGACTCGGACTTGAGCGCAAAGACTTGAGACTTGACTCGGACTTGAGGGCAAAGACTTGAGACTTGACTCGGACTTGAGCGCAAATACTTGAGACTTGACTCGGACTTGAGCGCAGAGACTTGACTCAGACTTGAGCGCAAAGACTTGAGACTTGACTCGGACTTGAGCGCAAAGACTTGAGACTTGACTCAGACTTGAGCGCAAAGACTTGAGACTTGACTCGGACTTGAGCACAAAGACTTGAGACTTGACTCGGACTTGAGCGCAAAGACTTGAGACTTGACTCGGACTTGAGCGCAAATACTTGAGACTTGACTCGGACTTGAGCGCAAAGACTTGAGACTTGACTCGGACTTGAGCGCAAAGACTTGAGACTTGACTCGGCCTGGAGCGCAAAGACTTGAGACTTGACTCGGACTTGAGCGCAAAGACTTGACTCGGACTTGAGGGCAAAGACTTGAGACTTGACTCGGACTTAAGCGCAAAGACTTGAGACTTGACTCGGACTTGAGCGCAAAGACTTGACTCGGACTTGAGGGCAAAGACTTGAGACTTGACTCGGACTTGAGCGCAAAGACTTGACTCGGACTTAAGCGCAAAGACTTGAGACTTGACTCGGACTTGAGCGCAAACACTTGAGACTTGACTCGGACTTGAGCGCAAAGACTTGAGACTTGACTCGGACTTGAGGGCAAAGACATGAGACTTGACTCGGACTTGAGCGCAAATACTTGAGACTTGACTCGTACTTGAGCGCAGAGACTTGACTCAGACTTGAGCGCAAAGACTTGAGACTTGACTCGGACTTGAGCGCAAAGACTTGAGACTTGACTCGGACTTGAGCGCAAAGACTTGAGACTTGACTCGGACTTGAGCGCAAAGACTTGAGACTTGACTCGGACTTGAGCGCAAAGACTTGAGACTTGACTCGGACTGGAGCGCAAAGACTTGAGACTTGACTCGGACTTGAGCGCAAAGACTTGACTCGGACTTGAGGGCAAAGACTTGAGACTTGACTCGGACTTAAGCGCAAAGACTTGAGACTTGACTCGGACTTGAGCGCAAAGACTTGACTCGGACTTGAGGGCAAAGACTTGAGACTTGACTCGGACTTGAGCGCAAAGACTTGACTCGGACTTAAGCGCAAAGACTTGAGACTTGACTCGGACTTGAGCGCAAACACTTGAGCCTTGACTCGGACTTGAGCGCAAAGACTTGAGACTTGACTCGGACTTGAGGGCAAAGACATGAGACTTGACTCGGACTTGAGCGCAAATACTTGAGACTTGACTCGGACTTGAGCGCAGAGACTTGACTCAGACTTGAGCGCAAAGACTTGAGACTTGACTCGGACTTGAGCGCAAAGACTTGAGACTTGACTCGGACTTGAGCGCAAAGACTTGAGACTTGACTCGGACTTGAGCGCAAAGACTTGAGACTTGACTCGGACTTGAGCGCAAAGACTTGAGACTTGACTCGGACTGGAGCGCAAAGACTTGAGACTTGACTCGGACTTGAGCGCAAAGACTTGACTCGGACTTGAGGGCAAAGACTTGAGACTTGACTCGGACTTAAGCGCAAAGACTTGAGACTTGACTTGAGCGCAAAGACTTGAGACTTGACTCGGACTTGAGCGCAAAGACTTGAGACTTGACTCGGACTTGAGGGCAAAGACTTGAGACTTGACTCGGACTTGAGCGCAAATACTTGAGACTTGACTCGGACTTGAGCGCAGAGACTTGACTCGGACTTGAGCGCAAAGACTTGAGACTTGACTCGGACTTGAGCGCAAAGACTTGAGACTTGACTCGGACTTGAGCGCAAAGACTTGACTCGGACTTGAGCGCAAAGACTTGAGACTTGACTCGGACTTGAGCGCAAATACTTGAGACTTGACTCGGACTTGAGCGCAAAGACTTGAGACTTGACTCGGACTTGAGCGCAAATACTTGAGACTTGACTCGGACTTGAGCGCAAAGACTTGAGACTTGACTCGGACTTGAGCGCAAAGACTTGAGACTTGACTCGGACTTGAGCGCAAAGATTTGAGACTTGACTCGGACTTGAGGGCAAAGACTTGAGACTTGACTCGGACTTGAGCGCAAAGACTTGAGACTTGACTCGGACTTGAGCGCAAAGACTTGAGACTTGACTCGGACTTGAGCGCAAAGACTTGAGACTTGACTCTGACTTGAGCGCAAAGACTTGAGACTTGACTCGGACTTGAGGGCAAAGACTTGAGACTTGACTCGGACTTGAGCGCAAAGACTTGAGACTTGACTCGGACTTAAGCGCAAAGACTTGAGACTTGACTCGGACTTGAGCGCAAAGACTTGAGACTTGACTCGGACTTGAGCGCAAAGACTTGAGACTTGACTCGGACTTGAGGGCAAAGACTTGAGACTTGACTCGGACTTGAGCGCAAATACTTGAGACTTGACTCGGACTGGAGCGCAAAGACTTGAGACTTGACTCGGACTTGAGCGCAAAGACTTGAGACTTGACTCGGACTTGAGCGCAAAGACTTGCGACTTGACTCGGACTTGAGGGCAAAGACTTGAGACTTGACTCGGACTTGAGCGCAAATACTTGAGACTTGACTCGGACTTGAGCGCAGAGACTTGACTCAGACTTGAGCGCAAAGACTTGAGACTTGACTCGGACTTGAGCGCAAACACTTGAGACTTGACTCGGACTTGAGCGCAAAGACTTGAGACTTGACTCGGACTTGAGGGCAAAGACATGAGACTTGACTCGGACTTGAGCGCAAATACTTGAGACTTGACTCGTACTTGAGCGCAGAGACTTGACTCAGACTTGAGCGCAAAGACTTGAGACTTGACTCGGACTTGAGCGCAAAGACTTGAGACTTGACTCGGACTTGAGCGCAAAGACTTGAGACTTGACTCGGACTTGAGCGCAAAGACTTGAGACTTGACTCGGACTTGAGCGCAAAGACTTGAGACTTGACTCGGACTGGAGCGCAAAGACTTGAGACTTGACTCGGACTTGAGCGCAAAGACTTGACTCGGACTTGAGGGCAAAGACTTGAGACTTGACTCGGACTTAAGCGCAAAGACTTGAGACTTGACTCGGACTTGAGCGCAAAGACTTGACTCGGACTTGAGGGCAAAGACTTGAGACTTGACTCGGACTTGAGCGCAAAGACTTGACTCGGACTTAAGCGCAAAGACTTGAGACTTGACTCGGACTTGAGCGCAAACACTTGAGCCTTGACTCGGACTTGAGCGCAAAGACTTGAGACTTGACTCGGACTTGAGGGCAAAGACATGAGACTTGACTCGGACTTGAGCGCAAATACTTGAGACTTGACTCGGACTTGAGCGCAGAGACTTGACTCAGACTTGAGCGCAAAGACTTGAGACTTGACTCGGACTTGAGCGCAAAGACTTGAGACTTGACTCGGACTTGAGCGCAAAGACTTGAGACTTGACTCGGACTTGAGCGCAAAGACTTGAGACTTGACTCGGACTTGAGCGCAAAGACTTGAGACTTGACTCGGACTGGAGCGCAAAGACTTGAGACTTGACTCGGACTTGAGCGCAAAGACTTGACTCGGACTTGAGGGCAAAGACTTGAGACTTGACTCGGACTTAAGCGCAAAGACTTGAGACTTGACTTGAGCGCAAAGACTTGAGACTTGACTCGGACTTGAGCGCAAAGACTTGAGACTTGACTCGGACTTGAGGGCAAAGACTTGAGACTTGACTCGGACTTGAGCGCAAATACTTGAGACTTGACTCGGACTTGAGCGCAGAGACTTGACTCGGACTTGAGCGCAAAGACTTGAGACTTGACTCGGACTTGAGCGCAAAGACTTGAGACTTGACTCGGACTTGAGCGCAAAGACTTGACTCGGACTTGAGCGCAAAGACTTGAGACTTGACTCGGACTTGAGCGCAAATACTTGAGACTTGACTCGGACTTGAGCGCAAAGACTTGAGACTTGACTCGGACTTGAGCGCAAATACTTGAGACTTGACTCGGACTTGAGCGCAAAGACTTGAGACTTGACTCGGACTTGAGCGCAAAGACTTGAGACTTGACTCGGACTTGAGCGCAAAGACTTGAGACTTGACTCGGACTTGAGGGCAAAGACTTGAGACTTGACTCGGACTTGAGCGCAAAGACTTGAGACTTGACTCTGACTTGAGCGCAAAGACTTGAGACTTGACTCGGACTTGAGGGCAAAGACTTGAGACTTGACTCGGACTTGAGCGCAAAGACTTGAGACTTGACTCGGACTTAAGCGCAAAGACTTGAGACTTGACTCGGACTTGAGCGCAAAGACTTGAGACTTGACTCGGACTTGAGCGCAAAGACTTGAGACTTGACTCGGACTTGAGGGCAAAGACTTGAGACTTGACTCGGACTTGAGCGCAAATACTTGAGACTTGACTCGGACTGGAGCGCAAAGACTTGAGACTTGACTCGGACTTGAGCGCAAAGACTTGCGACTTGACTCGGACTTGAGGGCAAAGACTTGAGACTTGACTCGGACTTGAGCGCAAATACTTGAGACTTGACTCGGACTTGAGCGCAGAGACTTGACTCAGACTTGAGCGCAAAGACTTGAGACTTGACTCGGACTTGAGCGCAAAGACTTGAGACTTGACTCGGACTTGAGCGCAAATACTTGAGACTTGACTCGGACTTGAGCGCAAAGACTTGAGACTTGACTCGGACTTGAGCGCAAAGACTTGAGACTTGACTCGGACTGGAGCGCAAAGACTTGAGACTTGACTCGGACTTGAGCGCAAAGACTTGAGACTTGACTCGGACTGGAGCGCAAAGACTTGAGACTTGACTCGGACTTGAGCGCAAAGACTTGACTCGGACTTGAGGGCAAAGACTTGAGACTTGACTCGGACTTAAGCGCAAAGACTTGAGACTTGACTCGGACTTGAGCGCAAAGACTTGAGACTTGACTCGGACTTGAGCGCAAATACTTGAGACTTGACTCGGACTTGAGCGCAGAGACTTGACTCGGACTTGAGGGCAAAGACTTGAGACTTGACTCGGACTTAAGCGCAAAGACTTGAGACTTGACTCGGACTTGAGCGCAGAGACTTGACTCGGACTTGAGCGCAAATACTTGAGACTTGACTCGGACTTGAGCGCAGAGACTTGACTCAGACTTGAGCGCAAAGACTTGAGACTTGACTCGGACTTGAGCGCAAATACTTGAGACTTGACTCGGACTTGAGCGCAAAGACTTGAGACTTGACTCGGACTTGAGCGCAAAGACTTGAGACTTGACTCGGACTTGAGCGCAAAGACTTGAGACTTGACTCGGACTTGAGCGCAAAGACTTGAGACTTGACTCGGACTTGAGCGCAAAGACTTGAGACTTGACTCGGACTTGAGCGCAAAGACTTGAGACTTGACTCGGACTTGAGCGCAAAGACTTGAGACTTGACTCGGACTTGAGCGCAAAGACTTGAGACTTGACTCGGACTTGAGCGCAAAGACTTGAGACTTGACTCGGACTTGAGCGCAAAGACTTGAGACTTGACTCGGACTTGAGCGCAGAGACTTGAGACTTGACTCGGACTTGAGCTGATGTTGCGCAGTGCTCCAGAGTGTGCTCAGCGAGTCCCTACCGACGTTAACCCGGTCTGCCGTCCGGCGACCCGAGCCTCTGCCTCCTGTCAGCTGCACAGGTCCTGCGCGGCTCGGCCGGCTCCACTTCAGTCACAGAAGGTCCGGAGATTATTGGCAGGGAGCGAAACGGCAACGTAGCTGCGAAATGTCTTTGTTTTGGACATGTCTAATAATTTACTCCGCTGAGTGTTGACAAGAAACACCTGTAGACGAGATATGTGTTTTGTCAGGTACTCAAAGGCGCGTAGAGACACAAGTGACGTTACGCATTCAGATTGTTGCCGCGCATGCGTACCAGTTATGTGCACCCCTGATTATAGTTCATATCTCTGTCCCCTCTCACCTGTCCCCCTTCTCACCTGTCCCCTCTCACCTGTCCCCCTCTCACCTGTCCCCTCTCACCTGTCCCCCTTCTCACCTGTCCCCCTTCTCACCTGTCCCCTCTCACCTGTCCCCCTCTCACCTGTCCCCTCTCACCTGTCCCCCTCTCACCTGTCCCCCTCTCACCTGTCCCCCTCTCACCTGTCCCCCTTCTCACCTGTCCCCTCTCACCTGTCCCCTCTCACCTGTCCCCTCTCACCTGTCCCCCTCTCACCTGTCCCCCTCTCACCTGTCCCCCTCTCACCTGTCCCCCTTCTCACCTGTCCCCCTTCTCACCTGTCCCCCTTCTCACCTGTCCCCTCTCACCTGTCCCCCTTCTCACCTGTCCCCCTTCTCACCTGTCCCCCCCTCACCTGACCCCTCTCACCTGTCCCCCTCTCACTTGTCCCCTCTCACCTGTGGTCCTCAGGAGGATCAGGGAGGGGTCTCCATACGGACACCTCCCCACCTGGAGGCTGCTGTCGGTGATCGTGAAGTGTGGAGACGACCTGAGACAGGAGCTGCTGGCCTATCAGGTGCTGCAGCAGCTCAAGGTGAGGCAGCCAGCGGCCAATCACAGGAGACCTAGATCACCCCCCCTCAGTGTTCATGTATAATAACGCCCTCAGTGCATCTGGCAGCAGGAGAGGGTGCCCCTCTGGATCCAGCCCTATAAGATCCTGGTCTTGTCCTCAGACAGCGGGATGATCGAACCTGTGATGAACGCTGTGTCGCTGCACCAGGTGAGAGACACCTGTCCCCCCTCTCTCTAATTCACCTGTCCTCCCCAGGTGAAGAAGCAGAGACACCTTTCCCCCCCCTCACCTGTCCCACTCTCACCTGTCCCCCCCAGGTGAAGAAGCAGAGCCAGCTGTCCCTGATGGATTACTTCCTGCAGGAGCACGGGGCCCCCACCACCGAGAAGTACCTGTCGGCTCAGAGGAACTTCGTCCAGAGCTGTGCCGGATACTCTCTGATCTGCTACCTGCTGCAGGTGAAAGACAGGTGAGGGGGCGGGGCTACCTGCTGCAGGTGAAAGACAGGTGAGGGGGCGGGGCTACCTGCTGCAGGTGAAAGACAGGTGAGGGGGCGGGGCTACCTGCTGCAGGTGAAAGACAGGTGAGGAGGTGGGGCTACCTGCTGCAGGTGAAAGACAGGTGAGGGGGCGGGGCTACCTGCTGCAGGTGAAAGACAGGTGAGGGGGCGGGGCTACCTGCTGCAGGTGAAAGACAGGTGAGGGGGCGGGGCTACCTGCTGCAGGTGAAAGACAGGTGAGGGGGCGGGGCTACCTGCTGCAGGTGAAAGACAGGTGAGGGGGCGGGGCTACCTGCTGCAGGTGAAAGACAGGTGAGGGGGCGGGGCTACCTGCTGCAGGTGAAAGACAGGTGAGGGGGCGGGGCTACCTGCTGCAGGTGAAAGACAGGTGAGGGGGCGGGGCTACCTGCTGCAGGTGAAAGACAGGTGAGGGGGCGGGGCTACCTGCTGCAGGTGAAAGACAGATGAGGGGGGGGACAGGTGAGGGGGCGGGGCTACCTGCTGCAGGTGAAAGACAGGTGAGGGGGCGGGGCTACCTGCTGCAGGTGAAGGGGGGAATGAAGCCTCATTTTTATTTTTCTATTATTTAAAATATTTTTGTGATTTAAGTTTGTATATTTTTGATCTAATGTTGTTGACTATGTATTGTGTCTTGTTGTTGTGTTGTG